>JAQISU010000036.1:14475000-14850000 GCA_029339505.1 Unio delphinus | reverse complement strand
AGGTGATTACGGGATGGTAACGAGGTTACGTGGTTAAGAGGTGATGTAACGAGCTATCTAGATATTTATATGTATGTACGTATGTCTGTACATGTGGTGGAAGCACGACTGTAGACGTAGCTAAGACAAGGGTGCTGTATGCTGTCTGTACGTGTGCATACGTATGACTGACTGTACATGTAGTGGATCCATGATGGGGTGAGCGGCCGATACAAGTTTGGGTCAACCCGAGGAACGTCGTGAAACTGCGGTTTATCGGTGGATGAATCGTGCGACTGTACAAGGGTCAAAAAACATATGATTATTTCAATTGTTGTTAAAATTGGTATATTTGTATTTACACGAGATTTGATTATTTTGAATCTTGGTTGAATTCCATGAGATTTGTAAATCTTACTGACAGTGCAGAACATTTGAAACGTATTTAAAAACTTGAGATTGTTTGATCCATTATATACCATCAACACAGAATGAAGAAAAAAGTTTTTTCAAAGCAACTAAGACCTCACCTACAATAAAAAAAACTCTACAAAACACCCACACATTCGAAAAACCCATTTAATACATTATTATATGGCGTCAGGGTGTGATTTTAGGAAACATCTAAACAAAGTGATGGATGAACAAACTGACTATTTATTACCCACTTGCATGCCTAAAGTGCGTACGTGAACGAAAAAACACCCATTCCAATTCCAACTTAACAATGACCCAGAAGGATGGAAAAGTGAAAGAATATATATTCACGCAGTGTCAATGAAACCAAAACATAGCATCCTTATTATTAAAACTGCAAGACCAAGAGACACTTACGTTTTCTTTCTGGTCTATTCTCTTTTAGAATATAGTATGAAAATCTTGACTTTTGTCTCTATTTCTTAGACGAAGCAGGTATTTTGGAGATAAATACCAATTTACCTTGCAGACAGAGCAAACTTCATCAGCACTTGTAAACTTTCGTATGATTCTCGTCAAATCAATGACACAAACGGAATGTTTGGTTGCCACTTTCGTCTGTGAATTATGCTTTCGTGTGACTCTTAGCAAATCTATGACCAGCAGGTCGATCAGTGCTGACTATTCCATCGTCTTGATCGTTTGAGAGTTGAATGAATACTATAATACACTATCACTATATACAGTGACCTGCCGCCTGTGAAACCTAGTCAAATATAACTGTGCAATTAGAAGAAACGATTTTATAAGTAAGAGACAACGAAGTGTCGTATCGCCTCACACAAGAGCTGAAGTGTTAGCAAAATTCAGTGCCAGCGATTTCGAAGACTACATAAGAATGCTTAAATCAACAATCTCCACTTAAGCCACAATAAAAAGAAGCCTGATCCACGCCAAAATAAATACGTTCGGTCCATAAAAAGACACATCTGAGATACTCCAAAGCGTACTTCTAAAAAATTTAAAACGATTGCTTGTACATGCAACGTGAAATGTATAAAGTTAAACTAGTATGTAAAACTTAAGTCAATAAAAAATTATAATCAAGTAGAAAGCAGACACCAAAAGACATTGGCGGTCGATGTCACATCATTTTTCAAATTGTGTTGGTAGAGGTGTGTGCTAGCGATCTACAGTTAAATTAATGGGATTACGTCAATGGTTTATTTCTATTTATCTGTATTTAAAAACATTGTGTGCAAGCGATATTTGTGTAAGCGAAAGATAGGGTAGCCCACACACGCACTCACATGCACAAAAGTGTTACTGGGTGACAGTATAACGGACACTACCTTAGTTTTGAATGTTTTGAGAGATTGGCAGGCACATTTAAATTATTCTAGAGAGAGAAAGAAAGAATGGTAATGAAAGCAACATATATAGGACACCATTTTTATTTTTGTTATTGTTGATGTATTATTGGACAAAGATAATAAAGAAACTCGTACATCGCATATGAAATATGTTCATTGTTTTCATTCATTCATCAATTTCATTGAAAGGTAGTGTGATAGTTCTTGTCGACTGACTGCTTAACATATGCTTAAGACATGTTACATTTGTCCCAACCATATAATAATAATAATAATAATAATAATAATAATAATAATAATAATAATAATAATAATAATAATGAGGACTTTGTATAGCGCCTAACCTTACGAAGCTCTGAGCGCTTTACACCATCAATAATGATATGACTACACTACAGAACCACAAATGACAAAATCAATGAAATTGGAACAGATAAAAACATGCTGAAAACATATAAGATACAAAACATGATTAGGTCGCTAAGTTTGTCCCTGCAGTCGAAACAGGTGAGTCTTAAGAGCACTCTTAAAAGGGACCACTGTGTCTTTGTGTCTAATTTCAATGGGCAATTTGTTAGAGAGAGAGAGAGAGAGAGAGAGAGACAGAGATAGAGAGATTCCTGCTTTTAAAATGTATCACGATACTTGCGCTTGTTTCATATGGAATCTTGTCCCTAAAAGAGTTTGTGAAACACATAATCCACTTAGAAAATCAAATCCGTAGTAAAATTCCATCATTATAAACTATCACAAGAATGAACTGATGACGAAAACTACTCTTCGGCTTCGATGTCCTATTCTGTCACTTTTATTTTTTTGTTTACCTCGATGTCTACCAACAACTGTGTTTCTTTGTTTTATTATCAAAATATAAAATACTAGATTCAGATTTTTACAAATTACCTTTAATCGACAGCAGCGACAACGACTCCTGCTTTTGCCACAATTTCTACACCTAAAAGGGGATCCTTCCCAAGACAAAAGTATGTGAACAAGCAAGTTGTGAGGTTTAGTGGATATATATAAACAAGAATTGTCAAGATCCCTATGTTCCAGTTCTGTTTATAATAATAATTTATGATAGCTCACATTATCCAAAGTGGAAGGTTACAAACCGTACAAAAGCGTTTGACACTTCCATAGACTTTTAACTTTAAAAGTATCACGAAAATATCTTTCCCATTTTTTTTAACCATTTTACAAAAGACGCACAAACTTTCAGCTTTAATGGAAATATGTATCTTTGAGTGTAAGATATATTTTCATTCACGGCTGTGCTTGACATATATTAACTAAATCTCCGTCATTCGCGCCATTGTACGGAATAAACAAAACGAAAATGACCATACAGTTATTCAACAAATTGAAACACATTTGGTTTTGGTTAATGGACAGCGTTTATGATGTGGAAAAGATTGAAAAATTAAAACATCCAAGTAGTCTAGACTTTGTGAACAGTCTCAGAGTGGCGAGAGATCTGCCCGAAAGTATACTACTGGAGAATGTAAAAAACATGAGAGGTTTTATCTAGTTGGAAATTTATAGGAGGCGTTTGATGGCGGAAGACAAGATGAAAAATGTGTTGGAAGTAGAAGTCAGGAAAATTAAAAACACCTCGGCAGAAGAAAGAAAGAGAAACTAAAGCAAAACAAAGGAAAGGGACTTTGAAAAACTTAATAAGAATTTGATACATGTTCAGGAAATGTTTACAGCCATGGGTCATCCTGACTTGATTCCAGATGATGAACAGAAAAAGACAAAGAAAGGAATACTTGGAAAATTCAGGAGCTGGTGAAAAAACGGGAGGAAATAGAAGATGAACATAAACCCTTTTTCAGGGCCACTCATAGTTCTCGAAAATATTTGCTTTCTTTGCCTCAACCCACAAACTAATATGAAATCTTTCTCCCTGTATAGGTAGGTAGGTAGGTAGGCAGGCAGGCATGCATGCATGCATTTGTTCTATCACTCTTAACGTGTTTGAATAGTGTATGTATGATGTGTTGGATGATGTAGATGGTATGATTGATTTTAGTTAAGTTGGATTTCATCTTCTGCTCTTAATCTGTAAGATACCACAAGTTGTTTTGGCTAGTGTACATGGATTGTTGGATAGTGAATTTGTGAGGTGTGGGACAGCGGATGCAGGACTTAAGACCATCCCTCATTTTCAGCAGGGGAATTTACCACTTCTGCAATATTCCTTTACTAACCTCATGTAATAGTTATAGAAATTTAGGAAAGTGATAGTTTACTTTTTCTGACAGGAATAATATAGTTATATTATGTTAGTTTAGCTCATATTTATGGTTGACGCAACACAATCCTCAACACGTACCCAACCTCATGCCATTGTTACAAAAGATTTTACAGGCGTCGTTAAAGGTTGAAAAGAGGTCATTTACCTCAACAAAATATATTGTGAATGGACAACTTTTGTCAAACTCTTAAACATGGACATTTAGCGACTTTCATAAAATACATATGTACCCGAGATGTGTTTGAAATTAGAACTTAGATGGGAAAGAGACATAGACGAACTGGACTTTATTTTCGAAAATGGAACGAAAAAGAGTAGAACCACAAGGTATATCACTGGATACCATTAAGAACACCGAAAACAAAAATAGCGATAATAAACAACAACATCATTTGATAATTATAATAATAAAATTAAGATTAATAATAATAATAATAATAATAATAACAATAATAGCAATAATCAATTCCATAAAGACACATAGACAAAATACTTCAACTCGCACCATAAGCTACTAATAGTAATACTACTAAAACTACTACTACTACTAATACTACTACAACTACTACTGTTACTAATAATAACAATAATATTAATAATAATTACCTGCCCGGTGGCGTAAGTGGTTAGAACGTCCGCTTTAGTTTCTCGAGTTCACAGGTTTGAAGTCCGAATGAGTCTTACGTAAGACGTTAAAACAATACTAACGGCTGCCTCGATTGACTCTCAGCATTAAGAGGATATTGCGTGCGTGTCTGTCTGTGTGTCTGTTTATTTGTTTATATGTGTGTGTGTGCGTCTGTGATTTGAAGTTTATGCGTAACTTGAACTGTTTCACAGCCATATCGCCCCAATATATGCAGTGTGGTAGTTCATAGAGATATAAAGCACTGAGGCACCACGCTACATACATTTAACAGCATGTTCCACCCAGTCACATGATCCTGACACCATATTGACATTTATAATACTAAAGAAGAAAGTAGAATGGCTTGGAAACATTACAAGATGCTAACATTAATGGCAGCCTCAATTTAAAGGAAATAGTTCAGAACGTTCTGGTTGAGGAGATAAAGTTTTACCTACATTAAGTTTACCGGAAAGGGAGATGACAGCCTAAAGAATTGTGAAGGAGATTGTACGAGAGATGATGGATGAGGAAACATCTCAACCAAGACCGTCGGGATCGACGAGAAGTGGGAAATGAATTGGCAGAAGATGGAGAACGACACAGTAAACTGGATAAGGATTCAGTAGAGGATTTGTCAGCACTGAAATTGATGTGGAGCTCTCACAGCTGCATCAGCAACAACGAGACCAAACAGGATCCCACTGAGGATTGGTAGGCAGGGAACTAGTTGTAGGATCATTGAGTCCAATGAAACAGTTTGGCGTGGAAACAATAGATGAGGATAAAGATGAGCGGCTTGCTCTCACCTATCCGGGCGATACGAAACATATGAGAGAGGTGGCAGAAACCAAAATGGTTGGGTTTTTTCCATTGTGACCCAGTTTATGAAACACGTGAGATACTACTCATAATTACTACTAAAAATCTGCGTTGCGTTTGTTTTGATGTATCTATATATAGATTAAAACTGTGAACCCATTATCAATATATCGTTGAGTTTTAGTCATGTGTCTATAAACAATTCTGCCTTATTATACCTTCCCTGCTTCTCTGTCATAATAGTTTTATATATGTACGGGTAACACGTGTGTACACAATCATACTTTTTTTGGGGGGTGGGGTGGGGATAGTTATCAAGTGTGCTACATAGTAATCAAAATGAGGGTACAGTATTGTATAGAAATGATCCAGATTGTAAGAAGAAGAAAAGATATTTGTGTGTGTTGGAGTGTACTCAAAAAGCTATTTCTGAAAAGTAATGGTGTGTGCTTGACTTTATTCAGAAAGCTGGAAAGTAGCTGTATGCGCAGGACTGTACTCATAAAGCTGGTAGGTAGTTGTGTGCGTTGGACTGTAATCAAAAAGCCGATACTGGAAAGTAGCAATATCAACTGGACTGTATTAAAAAAACTGGAAAGTAGGATTGTTTGCCGGACTGGATTCAAAAAGCTTGAAAGTAGTTGTGTACGTTAGACTGTACTGAAAAGGCTGGAAAGTAGTTGTATACGTTAGACTGTACTCAGAAAGCTTGAAAGTAGCGTTTACGTTAGACTGTACTCAAAAAGCTGGAAAGTAGTAGTGCATTAGCACCAACACTGACATGAAAGTGTTAATATTTCCATTTCAATTTAAGAGTACATGGTCAGCTACACTTTAAGTTCTGGTACGGACCGATAGTGGTCCGCACGCGGTAATTACCACATAGGCGTATAAAGCAGCCACACTGTTACATTCTTGTATTGAACCTTATTGCATGTTTCTGTTGGTACCATGTCCTGTCCTACTCTAAAGTCTGGAACAGTGTGACTATACCAGACGTCCATGGTTCTGAAAATAACTCTTAAAGCTTTAATTTGTTTCCCCATTTGATGCGTACAATCAGTCTTCGTCCGAATAATCCTTTGCTTGTGATATTTAGGAGAATGTTCTCGTATTTAAACGCCTTAACTGGAAATGAATTACCGAGACGTAGCACTTTAATCTCAGTGGTAAAGACTATATAATGAAAAGATAAGTCATTATCGTTAACATCCCGAGATTAGCTCCTCTAATTGAGTGTAAACCACTATATTGTTAATGTACACGGATATAGCTGTGATATATCGTTTCAATTTGTAGTATAAAATTCGCATCCAGTGTCATACATTCGCCATTTCTACGAAATATATCCTTGAAATTTTCCTTTTATGATGGTAAAATATATTTTGGACACAATACTCATCAAACCGGTGATAGTTTTTCTCGTTTTGCAGTTTTCAAAGTCACTTTGTTTACCATTTAAGACCCGTCGTATATGAAATAAACAGGAATCACATTTCAACAGTTACATGGGATTTTTTACATTCTTCAAACGAGGAAATATGATTATTATGAATTGTTCTTATTGGAAGGTGCTGTTTTGCATTTGTTCGTAGCTGTTGCACACATGGTAAATGGTGTTTGTTGCAAATATTAAAACTCGGAACTGATACGTCAATGAAAAACGCTGAATCCATCTAACTTGCGCAAGTTGTTCGTGGTCTTATAAAATTTCATTTGACAAACACAGTGGAATATGTTTGATCAAAAAGCTGGACTTGTGAAGTCAAAAACGAAACAGCAAAAGTAAGGAAACAATATTAATAGGCAAAACATCATACACTTCATGAAAATGTTTTTATATATTAAAAAAGTTAAATTCAGATTTAATTAATTCTTCTACAGACTTTAGTCTTTGTACTTAATGTTAACGAAGACATTAGATTTGGTGGACACTTCACATTCTCGCAATCATGCTATGACTTGACACTTCATATTGTCACGATCATGATTTGACTGACACTTATCATAGTCACTAGTATGCTATGAGTGGCACTACACATTGTCACAATCATGCTATGACTGACAATTCACTTTGTCACTCATGTTATGACTGTCACTTCTTTTGACACTTCACCTTGTCTCGATCATGCTATAGTTGAAAATTCATATTGTCACGAACATGCGAACTTTACAGAACATCTGATCCGTAAACGTTCGTATTTGTACAAAAATATACTTAAACATCATCTCGATTGCATGATGACAAAATAACATTAATACAGGATAAATGTATTTGTCCAATAAATGTGTATCCTGACTTCTTTAATAGTAATCAATTCGCCGAGCTGCACCAAGTGAGACCTTTATCCATGTTCTCAAATTATCTCTGAACATCAAAGATACACTAGTCGTGTTAAGCAGTAGCGATTCTTGATTTAGTTTTCTCCCTTAGACTGGACACGCATCATTCCTTTGGTCCAATAACTAAAAAACAAAAGTAGTCAGAAACACTGCTGAGATGGAAATTCCGTGAACATGGTGCAATTTACACGTGCACTATTGTGTAAACATACAAACGATTTTTTAAATAAGTATAACAAGGAAGGTTATGAGAAGTAAAAAACGTCACAGCACAAAAAATTAATTTCGTTTGACAAGCGTTACGTAGGTCAACCCCATTGTTGTTCACAACATTGCCAGATGTTGACACGCCCTCCAGCTGAAGTACCGTCACATTTAAATTCCTTCAAACTGAATTTCATCTCAAGCAGGTGTGCAAACATCTTCAACTGTGTTGCGAGGAGTATCGATAACTAATTTCGGTGACAAACAACAAAGATGCCGCTGATTATTTCTTAACTTTGACATTCTACTCTACCACAATTTGCTTGGCTTATGATACGTTTGACGTTTCGGTCTATCAAAATTAATTTCGAAAGACTGGAAAATAGGATAGCCATTTACTAAATGCATGCGGCACGACTTTTCCATTTCAGATTGGTAATTATTTCTTGAGTTTGTTATCATAAAGTTACTTTACTTTTGGTGAGGGTAGGGCATATAACACGTGGTTACCCTTTACATCCACGTATTGTTTTGTCTCAGCATAAACAGTAACACCGACTTACTTTAATGAAAGAAACCAATACGCCAGAATATCTGATTACCTGGTTCTCTGTGACTTCAGGCAGGTTTTTATTCTGGATCCTCACTTCTTTTGAACATTAAATTGACTGGCTGCAATGGTTTGATTCAGTTTTATTTGAGCTAGACATACGAAATCATTTCCGGCCAGGACTGACGGATATATGTTTCGTGTTTTACCCCACACGCACATGTTGTTGCATTCTGAGCAGTTTGTCGCTAAGACCAATTTTAATCTTGGATTGTGACACTCTTTTTGAGTTTGTGAATGGCCTGCAAAAAATCTGTAGTGGTCATATGACTGTCTTGACTAAATCAACTGTTTAGAGCTCGTGTTGAGTTCATTTAAATACATTCTTGACAATTCCATTGTGATACATTCAAGACTGATGACACATCAGCACATTTAAGAATATTGGTACTTCAGAATATTCAGAACTGGTAATCATTCGGAATACTTTATTCATTTGGACTATGTTGGAACGTACCAGATAATTTATATTTATTGTATTATACTGCAATGCTGTAAGTTCCTTTTAACTTTTAATTTATATAATTGAGGATTACATGTGCTTGGAGGCTGGGTTGGATGGCCATGAACCAAATCGCAAACATAAATTTTAAACGTTTACTATTAGGGACCGAAAATTAATTCATCCTCTTATAATACGTGTTGTGCTAGCTAATATTCTTGTATATTTCAAGATTAAAGTGATTAGACTTTTTTCTAGCTTACCGTATGGGTATGATCAAGTTATACATTTAGTTAATATCTGTAATGAGAGCTGAGTTTTTTTATGACATCGATTCCTGTCTCCATTGTACGTTGTACATTGGGTCTTTAAGGTTGTTGGAAAAGTAAGGTAGCCGAAAGTATAAGTGTTTTGTCTACTTGGTTTTCTTTTCTTTTCGCTTCCATTTGGAAGGTAATTTGTTCTATTTTCGTACGATGTGCTTTATCTGTTTAATAGGGAAGCTAAGTTAATGAATAATGTGCTTGTCATGCTGCTTGGATCTTTACAATGGTTTGGCTCTAACTATGCGTTTCTGAACTATTTAAATTTTAGACTAAAATACGTTCAATACATACGTTCAGCATCGACCAGTCACATAATCATTCATATGAGTTATTCATCTTTGTACTCATGTAACCTAATATTACTGTTAATGGTGGTTTTTATGGTAATGTATCATTGTGCATATTGATATTTGTTTCTAATTTAAGTGATGCTACATTATGGTTCATAATTATTATACCGTCATAGCATTATTGTTTATTGGAATGCTTTGTTTAGGCGCATAGGTTATCCAGTGTTAGCATGAAACAAAAACAACCAATGTGCAAGTAATTGTAATTTCATTTTTTGTTGTTCGTATAGAACTATGAGATGGTGAAAAATAATATATTAGTTCTATCATTGTTCCTTCTTTTTGAGCAAAGACTATGGAATATGTCGAGCAAAAAGAATTGGAAAACGTAACAGAGTTTACAAACTGTGCAGTTCATAATACACGTGCCGCATTCGCTACTCATTTGGGCACGAATAAGCACACTATGGGCTATATTCATATATTTGATATATATCTTTGCGTGGGTATCTGTGTGTGTGTGCCTACGTTTTAACAAGAATTTCAAAGGTATTTATCGGATTGTAATGAATGTCAAAGAAGTAAAATGAATAAAATGATATTTTACCAGCATGTATTCAAAGCTTAGATGTAATGTTAATTCAATGTTATCGTATCAGCATTTATACAATGCTAAGATGTCATATTATTTACAATGTTTTTGTCTTCTGGGATGTATACATTTCTAAGTCGCAATGTTATTTTACCGCCATTTATAAAAATTCAAACTATATTATACACACTATTAATTTAAATGCATTTTCTGACTGCTTCATACTTCATGTTAATTGAAATATGTTAATGTCATGTATAAAAAGGTTCATATTAAGACGTAGAGAGAGATAAAAAAAAATGAAAAATTCTAAATAAACGTCGGAATTGAACACCTCAAAGGAAGATCTAAAACTAATAAGGGGAACGGTCCAGTTGATGCTACAATATGTAAACTGATCCGAATGAACAATTCAGAACCCGGAAGTTACAATTGCACATATTTAAAATGTTAGTGAAAATGTATTATCTCGGTATGACATGGACACGGTAATTGACACCTTGCTTCGTTGAACTTTCGTTTGGAAACAAGTTTGCATCCAGTGATTTTATAGTTTTAAAAATATAGCTAGAAACGGTATTGCAACTCAGTGCTGAACACAGAATAAGGATCCCGCTTGAAGTACACGTAAAAACGACTAGAAGCATTATATAAGATACCAATATTATGTTATGCTTATCAAAATGATGAACGTACGCTTCAGCATTTACAAGGAAATCGCAATCTTTGCACAGCGTTGATGCAAATTGTCTAAAAGAACTCAACAGTCGCTTCTACACCGTAACAATGACACATCATTTTCATATAGCTTTGCTTATAGGTCAAAACGAAATAATTCATAACGGAATATTATGACCGATATGATACACTCGTAATGTTCTTCATTATTAATGGAATTGTTCCTAAACCAATTTATTTTAAAGATGTGTACCATACGATCAATAAATCTGACTTGGCCGTATTGTACATTTGTATGTGATTTTTTTACAGCTGCACGGCAGATGTTTTTTCACGTCATACTTGAATATCCAATTTAAATTGTAATTAAAGTAAGGTAGATATAACCCGCATTAGATTTAAAACAAACATCATTCTCAGGAAATGTTTTTTTCTTACACGCATTGTGCAACATGCGCAACCGAGGGAACATTGAACATTTTTCTTTCTCTTTCTAAGGACAACATATAAGGTCATTTTGGCTAATCAAGGGTATGTTTATGAACGGTATTCATAGTTATTAGGCTGTATTGCTGGGTGTTTTGTTTTGGTTATGTGTTTTTCCTATTATCTTTCATATAAACATAGCAGCGTTGATGCTTGTAATTGCAATCTTCAGATCTCTGAATGCATTTGATATTATGTAATTTAATAGTACGGACACAGCCTAATACTTAATTCAATGTATGTCTAATGTAGTTCACTGTTTTCATTTTACTACATCCAAGGTAGAAAACAATTAGAGGGCAGTATACATGTCTGCATGTCTGCATGTCTGGTGGTGAGGGCAGCCAACTTGATGAATATAATATACAGCAATTCTTTAACACAAAGATATTTAAATTATGATCTCACTATGACAAAACCATTAGAAAGTAATATTACAATTTGTTCATTTTAAACGCTAGAGACATTAAACCAACTTTAATCCTATTTAAACCTATTTAAACCAGTCTGTTGCATTGGTCTAGAAATTCAAGGTCAGTACAAAATTCACAATTGTATTGACTGTATCACAATTTTACCTACACGACTGTACAGACTGTACCAAATTATCAGATGCAAGAGTGTACGCATTACACCACAACAAAATATGCAAGACTGTACTTGAGAGCTCATATTATCACATTCAGCAAAGTATCAAAATATCAAGGGCTGTACTGTACGGAATGCACACTACCACATGCAAGACTGAACTTATTTTATCACACACTATCACTTGCAAAACCCTACAAACGGGATAAAAAATTCCCCGCTTATATTAAAATGTGGTACTAACAATATTAACATTCGTTACAACTTTCTGTGGATGGAAGTTACTCCAATGTACTTGGTGTCAACGATATGAATTGATGCAAATGTTACATATGTCATTAATATTAACGGATACAACACTAGTAAAATGGTGTGTGGTGAGATGCAAATGTTGAGAAAGTTGTCTGTCGAAATATACAGAATAGACTCGGTTTAGAATATAGTGGCCTGATTTAATTTTAATATACCACTACAATACTAAGATTGTGGAATTTCTCAGCTTCAAAAAGCTATTCGAGATAACTAACAAACTAATGTCTAGAAACAAATGTACAATACTTTCAGCTACATTCTCTTCAGTAGATCTTCCGGACCTGTTTACAAATTGTTTCGTTACAAGGTACAGATCATTAGAAATAGACTTGACAACACATGTTAAATTGACTTGTCGTCACCATATAGTAGCGATACAGAATTTCAGCAACATGCCTTAGCAGTATTTGAACCTAGCAGCAGGGGGGGGGGGGGCGAATCGGACAATTTTTTTCAACAAAATTGATTGAAGCCTCAAAACGGAAAATAGAGCCTTCCTGCGAATCTCATATTTTAACCAAAAAAACAATAGGTCTCCATTTATCAAACGCAGATTGGGCGATTTTTCAATCATCGGGGTCGCAGCGATGTTGTCATCGCCCCCCCCCCCCTGCTGCTACAGGTTAACAAAAATCATTTATGATACTTCACGAGGGGTTTTTACGATTGCAACCAAATATTTGATCGAGTCCGATACGATATCGTGTCCGAGGATCATGTAAATTTATTGTAATAAATCCATGTGGGGTCGACTGAGCATGACTAAAGAAATTTCGAAATTGATTGAAGTCCATATCAGAGCACCATGTCTGCCAAATATTTCGTAGCGTATGTGTATCAACGCCGTTGAATACAGCAAGAATATTGCAGTTATCTCTGATCACTTTTGGAATCTGAGTGTAGCGTTGAGTGACATATATCACGTCGGTGTTTGTATGCCTGCCTCGAGAAAATATTCTAGTTGGGTTTTTTTGATTGTCTAACATCACATCGTCGTATACGACTAAATTGTTAATGCTCCCATCAAGGTCATTCACGGATAGTGCCTCGTCAATATCAGTTATAAAATCAATGACGTTCTCGCCTTTAATTTCTGATGCATTCTCGTTAAAATCCTTTAACACTTCATAGCATCTTTGATCATCTACGGTAGGGGCAATTAAATACAACTTATCCCACTTCATCCATCTCATTATTAAATTGAGCAACAACTGCGTCTTGCCGGATCCAGATGGCCCGATTATAATTGTGCGGATAGAGTTTGGTAGCGCCGCATGATGCTTAACTGGTTCTCTTGTTTTAGTCGCTGAAAAATCAATAATATTCATATCTCTATACATAAATTATGGATCTATATTGTGTGAAGTGTAAAACGCGTACTGGCACAAATGATGTGACGACGATTACAACTAGCAATAACAGATCTGCACTTACTGGTAGATGTGCAACATGTGGTATAAAAAAGTTTAGATTTGTTTCTATGAAATCCGGAGATGTTTCAAAAAAAAACGAGGAGGTGATATCGCAGCCAAGTTAGTAAAACTCCCTGGAACGCCGTGGCCAAAGTATCCAGGAGAAAAGCATCTTCCAGGATATAGCTATTGTGGCCCAGGAACACGATTAGATATCAGACTTGATGATCAAAACCAGCCCCGACCCGGCGAGTATCCGATAAACGCCATTGATAAGGCGTGTCATGTTCATGATGTTGCTTATAAAAGCAGCGGTTTGCAGCACAGGCATCTCGCGGATGTGAAATTAATTCATGCGTTAAATGCTATTCCTGATAAATCTTTCAAAGAAAAATTGGTTTCGTGGTTGGTAAAATCAGCTATGAAAGGAAAATTGATGATGGGCGCTGGTAATTAATAATATGGAATCTATTTATTGTTTTCCGAGGGGACACTGGAGGGGTAGCGCTGCAATCAATAAACTCGCCAACGCCACAAAAGTGAAAAAGACCACTGCGGATAAATGGTTATCCAAACAGGCTATATGGCCAATTTATCTACCGCGTCCTAGACAAATCAATTTCTCGCATTTTAATGTTACCGGACCCAATGAAGTTCATCAAGCTTATTTACTGTTTTTACCACATGACAACGGTTACAAATACGCAATAACCGTAGTTAACGTTGCGAGTAGATACGAACAAGCGGAACCGCTAAAAACAAAATCATCACCTGAAGTCGCTTCTGCATTTGAAAGGATTTATCGACGAGGCCCACTACGCTGGCCAAATCTGTAACAAGTTGATCCTGGCAATGAATTTCAGGGTGTGGTTGCATCTACAATGAAACATCACAATGTCACCATCAGACGGGGGCATACTGCACTACATAGCGATCAGGCAATTGTTGAACAATTCAATCGGACTCTTGCTGAGCGGTGATTTGAATATCAATACGCGAAAGAATTCATCCAAGAAAAGCGATCCCGTGAATGGGTCAAAAGGTTACCAGGGGTAGTTGCAGCGCTAATAACGAGATTACCAGAGCAATCAATATGAAACCTAACAACGCAATAAAAAAAGTATATACCACAACCACAGCGAGATAGTGTTTCTCAGCCAATTCTCAGCAATGTTAACTTGAGATATTTATATGAACCAGGAGAACTCGAAGGTGGTAAAAAATGGCTACTGATCCTATTTGGAGTGTCACTACGCATAGCATATCTACTATAACACGATCAACTGGTACACCTTCAATCTATAAATTGGATTCAACCGCCCCTCAGCGGGGTTTTACATGTGAACAATTACAAGTGATTCCTGACGATACTCAATTGCCACCGCATGGTCTTAACTAGCGCCGTTGCGTCTATTACACTCAAGACAAGTCAACATCACATTGTTTCTGACATGACCGAGACTGTTATTTTTTCTGTCTACGGTAAATTGGCGAGGATCTTTATCAGAATACTGCCAACGCATTATACAATTGCAACTCGCGCAGTGATTATTCTGATTATTCTGTTGTTGCTTCAAAGTGATCATTAATTCAGCATCAATGTCAAATTCTCGTTGGTTTTTTTTTGTCTTGTTGTTTGTAACCGGAGAGTTTTTAGTTAATTATGCTCACATCAATATCATCCATTGTGGTGTCATCATCGAAAACAATTTTTCGAAGTTGATTTATTCGCCGTACTCTAGACACTGCAAGATAGACTAAATTTGACCACTCAATGCGATTATCAGCTATCCAAACAATTGTATCCGTGCTGGTTAATCCCTGCGATGAATGTATCGTCGTTACATAACCCAGTGTCCATGGCGATTTATCAGCACGCAATGCGTCTTCAACAACACTGATATCAACCAGCACAATATCATTTAACACTAGTGTTTGTCTTTCGGGTCCTGACGAAGTCAAACAACCTGGAATTTCAACTTCAATATTCTGTCGCCGTGTATCATAGGGTCTATAACACAGAGGCACTGGGTGCGTTGGGAATTTTTCTTTGTGAAGCTTAAACAACTTTTTCTGAAGTGTGTCTCTGACTATCTTTCTACTTGCCACTACAAAATCGTTTGGTCTCCATTCTTCCCAAAATTCCTCCATGGGAGTTTCAGGAATTATTTCTCTGATTATTTCACATTGGAATCTTTCCGGTTGTAATCTAATTAATTTCTTGACCTCGCGTAATTGTTCATCAAGTGCTCTATAATCAGTATCGATTTCTTCATAATAGTCAACAATCCCTTTTAACCAATCATGTTGGTGGTTGGCCATCATATCCACACATTATTACCGCTGTATTCTTTTGCAGCAACCAGTCAAGAAACATTTTTAATACATCTAACGATACCGTACATATCTCATCCCAAATAATAACCGCGGGGATTAATTTTTCACCCATTCGTTCAAGGGTCCATCGTTGTATCGAAAAAAAGCCTGTGATAAGTGCAAGCTTCAACGTTTCGTTGTTTTATCTCTCGCGCTAATATATGGGTCGGTGTCAGCACAATCATATTTTTCCCATTATATAATTCAATCGCCCGAGTCGTTTTTCCCGACCCGCCACAGCCGTTTAAATAAACTGTTTTATATCTACAAATTGGATCGGATATCGGCGGTGCATTAGAACGCTCTGATAAATTATCACCGCGTAAGTAATTACTTTTAATTTCAACGTCTGCTGATTCAGAATAATCACGCAGCATTTATTTTTTTATTCTCCATGACCCCAAACTTTCATCCGAATTAGTGAATTCAGCAACTGCGCAACTGTACTTGCTGTTAATGTAAAATGAATCAACGGCAACTCTAACCGCAGTGTCAGGAAATCTATTTATCATTGAAAATAAATTAATACAAGCATAACCCAGCATCGACGACCTCAAATGTGTATACGGGGATCTGTAGCCGTCGCTGTAAGTAACGACTGTACCCAATTTTGTTCCATCGGACAAAAAAGCATCTTTACGATCAACATATATGTTTTTAGATACTGCATCCGCGATTACGAAGTCGTATTCGGTGTTATCCATAATCATCCGTGAACAATATCGTTTATAGTCGCATTTTTTTCCTCCCTGAGTGAATTGTCCGATTATTCTTCTGCCGAGATCTTTTGCTTCGATGTTTCGTTGATTAAATACCCGTTTGGACCACTCAATGATATATTATTCATCCGCCTGAATATGTTTTCTGGATTCCTCAATTATACTATCAAGACGTTACGGTGTTGGTAACCAGACACTGGTTTGTTTCCGATATGATATAATTGCTTCACTGACCGTCAGCGAAATTAACATTTTTGTATCAATCATGAACCGTAATAACGCTATTGGCAGCCACTTTTTTTCAGACATGTGTCTACCAATCCAAATATAACAAGCGCCATGAAGTCTTGCTGCGAACTCAAATGATACTACACGAGCGAATCCAGTTAAATCAAAATCGGGCAGCGGCCCATTAATTGCATCACGAGTCATTTCATGTACGGGGTGTCCAAATCGTTTAAAATACTCAGTACACTCTCCATAACCAAGAAAACTTGCTGAATAACAAGCAACCATATGAACTGAAATGATATTATCACTGTCGTATTTGTTATTCCATAAACCGCCTTGATTAAATTCCAAACAACTAGCCTCAATGTCTAGCAAGAATTCTACGCGTGTTGGTTTCCTTGCGTTTTTGATTCTAGCAAAATGAGCTGCAACCGACGGGATTGTAAAACAGTTTGTGAATAATTGTTCGTCGTTGATAATTTCATTATTTATGGCTTCGCCACTGGCTACTCCGTCGCCCACCGTTAAAAACCCACTAGCTGTTTTTTTCATTTTGTTGTGAAATGCTTCAGTGCGGTATAATTCACAGTTTGGGCTTACAAACTGATCAAACGTATCCGTGTCGTTTTCAGTGCTGCGAAGTAACCACACCGACACGGGGTCGTTTTTACTCAAATGCGCAATATCATCGAATAGTTTCTCTTCAACAAGAAAACCATCCATGGAGAATTCTTCTTGTAAGAATTTGTCAGGTATATAATTTATTTGTCTATTTCGTGGAAATATTGTCGCGGACGTCCATGCATGTTCGTTATGATCAATAATTTTGATTGGAGCTCCCATTGAGTTATATTTTGATTCGTTTCTAATTTTGCTATATCGCTAATAGTTGCTCCGCGCTCTTTGACTGTTAAACTCCATTGAGCTATTTTGCGACGCCGTAGATAGGTACGTTTGCTCCCTCGGGATGCATTTGTAAAATGTTCTGTTACTCGTGCTGCTACACAATTCAGCGATGAAGTCTCCGGCGACGACTGTTTCATCGGTGCTAGTTATCCTATATCCGGTTTTTCATTTAACGGATATATCCCATACACGACTGCTGTTTCAGGATATGCTCGTTCATAGTATGGTTTGTCAATTCCAGTTAACAGACCCGGCTTAGAATCACGGCTAACAACGACTGTTTTCTTGTCTTTGAGAATCGGTTCAAATTTGTCTCGTATAATCCAACCGCCTGATTCTACACGGATAATGACAAGCTATGAGATGCACCGTCGTGCTTGAATTCATTAATACAATCGCGTATTTTATTTATCAGGGCTCTATCCGATTTTGCCCGTTTTGGCACATCTTTGAGGGTTCTATCGAGATTAAATTTAACATTTTTGAAAGGCTTAATTGCTGATAATCTCTCGAACTCCTCCATGTTATAATTAAAACAAGTATTTAAATAGAAAAATATAGTATAATGAATCACTGCAAGTGGCTTATGATTGGATCAGCGACCCCGTGTAATAAATCATGCAGAAGCGAATTCTGTGGGTATCATTTACAAAGCGTGAAAAACGGTTCTTTTGGCCCTACCCCTTGTCTGGTTTGCCATGTTGGCGTTCGTGGCAAATCACAAATATGTCTCAATTGTGGCGGCAAACGTTACAGGGAACTAAAACGCTACTATGACAAACGAATAAAAAATGCAGGCATTGATCCTACCGATGACTCCGTCAGCGAAAAAATCATAAAAACTTCCCAAGATTATATCAAGAGGTTTATAATTAAAGCAGATATAAATTAGACAAGTAGTAGTATTATATAAATGAGCCAAGATTTCAGACCCCATCCAGTGCTTTTTAATTATGAAGCATCCCGTGATGGTGTTGTTAGAAATTGCAGACTAAAGAAACCGGTTGGACGGGTAAATAATATGTGATACTTGACGTTTGCTGCCGGGAAGAAAAATATCTTAATCACATAATAATCTATGAAGTATTTCATGGACCAATCAAAGATGGTTTGTTATCGATCATAAAAATGACATTAAGATTGATAACCATTCTTAAAATTTACAATCCATCCCGCAGCGCGATAACCTTTTAAAAAGCAACGCTGGTATGCACTCAAAACGCCCTAGGGGTCAAATCGTTTAATTTAGAAAATAATGAAGAGAGAATATTTCAATAAATAAATGAAGCTAGTAGATATTTCGATATTTGTAGGTCTTCAATACGATTTGTTGCAGAAGGAATACAGAAATCAGGCCTGTCAAAAAAGACAGCACACAGGATACAATTTTCATATATCAAGGGAGATAAATCATCTAGTGATAAATCATCCAGTGATAAAGTTGCATGACAGAGTTACGACCCATGAAGTTCAATTACTACTACGATACACACAGGATACAATTTTCATATATCAAGGGAGATAAATCCTTTATGGATAAGTCTGCCCGCCACTCATAACACTCTACTCACTAAGTTCCCTTGTATTATAACCGTCAAGGTATTTGTGTCGTCTGCTATTCTCACAGGTAGAGAGAGGGGTATAATTGACGTGTGCGCGCCCACATGACTGTAATGGAGTACACTTGATTGTGAGTTTCGGTAGAGTTAGTTAAATAAATAAAACTTTTAACACTTTTTATTGTCGCTTGGCTAATACCACATCATTTAAACAGGTGATTTTTTTTTATAAACCCTTAGACCATCTACATTCAGCTATCATACACTTTCAGTACAGCGTTCTTTATAATCCAACACGTTACCTATGTTCGCTCAGCCGGAACGAGCATGAAACATTAGTGTTTTCAATTGCTAAAAAACCCCATTGGATTTTCCATTCATTGAAGTAAGTGGGCGTGGTTAAAATCACTATGTGAGAGTTGCAGTTATATATTAAAAATTCCTCTTTGTGGCCTAATCGGTAACTACACGCTGTTATCTAACAGCTGTATTCTGTTGTTTAGTGTTTTATTCAAATATTTTGTCTGTTTTAAATGTTGTGAAACAGCATTAATAAGTAATTCAAAGAAATAAAATAACACACCCGTGAATCAACGCTGCTGTATTAGTCACCTTATATTCGTTATGACTCATAATAAGGTTGGGGCTTTCGAAAGTCGGTCCGACCGATCAAAACTAACCCACGCCATTGACCCGGGCGTGTGGTTGTCTTTTATCAATCATGGAACTGGGTTAATTTAATTGGGTTGCTTTTGATTGGTTGGATTGGCCGTAGAAAATCCGCCCCGTCTTTTCATGTTTGTGCTGTCTTGTGCCGTCCCACATCATTACATCACAAATTCCATCATCGTTTCATTGAATAAATTCATCCTTAATTAAGTTAATTAAGTATATGTTATGCCTAAAATCTGCCGCAACACTCGAGTGGAGATATATACGGCATTGTACTGTCCATTAATTAAGTTAATTAAGTATATGTTATGCCTAAAATCTGCCACAACACTCGAGTGGAGATATATACAGCATTGTACTGTCCATTAATTAAGTTAATTAAGTATATGAAAACTGATAAAATATAATACCCTGGAATACCTTATTGTTATGCCTAAAATCTGCCACAAGACTCGAGTGGAGATATATACGGCATTGTACTGTCCATTAATTAAGTACATGTTGTGATGTCCCCCCCCCCAAAAAATATCTTCTGGGTGGTTTAAGATGACGTTTGTCACCTTAGGCCTCCCTTCCGGAGATGTATGCTTTAGGGTTATCTTGGGCTTGCATGGCACGCCCGCCATCACATCACAAATTCCATTATCGTTTCATTGAATATATTCATCCTTAATTAAGTTAATTAAATATATGTTATGCCTAAAATCTGCCGCAACACTCGAGTGGAGATATATACGGCATTGTACCGTCCATTAATTAAGTACCTGTAGTGACGTCCCCCCAAGCATATCTTCTGGGTGGTCTAAGATAACGTTTGTCACCTTAGGCCTCCCTTCCGGAGATGTATGCCTTGGGGTTCCCTTGGGCTTGCATGGATGCGAAGGCAACCTAGGAGTTCCAAAGATGTTTTGTCGTATATGTAACCTCTGGGTCTCTTTCACCTTATTTGACGCGAAAGGGGTTTCCAAATGGGGTTTTCATGTATGTACTGTCCTTAATTAAGTTACATCTGGGTCTCTCTGACGTCATAGGAGGCAACGAGATTGCCAAATGGGGTATCAAAAAACGGAGTCAAACATGACCCAAATTTTTTTTAATAATTAGAGGTAAATATATTATTATATTTTTATAAAACAAGATATCAAAGATGTAAATGCTATAATCGTTGAAATTTCAAATTTGCAGAATCGAGGAATAGTATTATCTGAAGATCTCGACTGCGATAGGATTACCTCGGAATATGAAGACATTGAGTATCAGTCTAGTAAGGGTCATTATGTTTTACCAAAGATGTACAGGCTCGTGAAAGAAATGCAAAAGTCCACCAATGATTGTTTGTACGGTAACGACATTAATGCATTTATAACGCAATTTAGCGTGTTTTGTAACACTTCATACACTTGTTACACAGACTCAGCAGTTTGGGCTTGCTCATGCTTTCTCATGCGCCTCCATTTTTCACGTAGTTGTTGTTGTTGCCACGTCGTTAACAAAAATCGTTCATCGCCGCTCTCAGATATTACAATTTTGAAACCCCTAGCGATGTTATTTCTGAAACATTCGCGGATAGCGTCGTACAGTTTAACCTTGTCAGAGATGGATACGTTAGCTTGATAGTACATTATTTGATAACTCAGCTTTTAATTGTGATAACGTCTTCACGTGGAAATACCCTCCGGGTGAAAACGCAGGCATGGAAAACCCTCTGGGTTCACATTTTAAAACTCAGTTCACAAACAATATATGTTAGGTGAATCGCTTACAACTAGATTAGCCCGAGAGCGGCTAGCGGCAATTAAAAAGTTTTTACCGGTTCAAGACAGACTTCGCGAGAAACTTCAACAACGACAACAAGCGCAGACTGACTTTTCTGTGTCAAGTGAACAACTGTCTACTCCGATAACAAGTGCGACCAAAGATGTGAAAAAGTTAACTGAAGCAGCGATATACGGAGATATTACTGAAAAAGAACGATCAAAGAAGGCGCCGCTGATTGATACGCTTGAAAATATAGCAGCAGAGACCGGACAAACACGCGCAGGGATACAACAGCTATCCAGTGATATAAAAACCCAACGAGAATATGAACAATTAGCTGATATTGAATAACGCGAAGAAGAACAAGAAGGTGCAGCTGCAGGAAAAGACTATTCACCTGAAAATATATTTAAAATCGAAACATTAAATAGAATTAGAGAACTTGGTACGGATTCCGAATTAACTAATTTTGCTAGAGAAAATTTTCCAAAGGGTAAAATAGAACTTTTTTAAACGACGGGTTTAAAATTTTTATAAGAAACAGAGAAACTTGGGCATCAAAAATATATTTAGTGAAATACGGCGGGGATAAAATCTCAGCGTTACAGCACTCTGGTTTTAATAAATTTTTAGCTGCGAATAAAGGCGGTCCACAATCACCACGTTATACGGAGGATCCAATCCCGGAACAAATAGACATAAAAGCAGAAGCCGGTTCAAAGAAAACAAGCGGAAAAGGATATTCGATTGGAAATCATTTGGATTTCAACGCAACCGTGACATGCCCTGGTAATATTTTCTCGGATATATCCCCCGCTGGAAGTACTTATCGGGGGGAAACGAGCCGGAAACAACTCCGTCGAGATAATTAATGAAGCAGCTGATATCTGTAGACGATTATTTGCCTGCGGTATCATGGACATTGATGTATATCGAGAATTCATTGCTGAATTAGTTGAAAATCACAAAGATGCCCATGGTTATGATGAAAATCCTATGGATTTTAGCGATTGATCGCAAGCGATTACTCAAAGAGTTTTCAATGGTGGCAACGCAATTCACTAATTGAAAAACTAATAGTTTTATAACAAGATGATCATACACTACAACCATGATAAACCCGTAAGCGTCTACGTGTTGAACTCACGATTGCCTGTTTATAGAGCATATTACGGAGATTGTCTCGGCAGTACCATCGATGGGTTATTTACAAGAATAGCCCCAAAAGTGGCGCCAATAGCTAAACAATTATCAATGAAAGCCATTGATGTTATTCGTGATAAGGGAATCAGCGCTGTTGGAAATCTTGCCGGAAAGGCATTTTCTGCTGCGAAAGATAAAATAACATCATTGGTGCGAAAGAAAGCAACAGCGACGAAGTCGGTGGTGAAACCACCAGTGCTGCCATCAACGACAGTGATGCCTGCAAAAATCAGCAAAGCAATAAATAGCGCAGTGGAAGAAAAACTAGCGTCGTTGGCTGCTTCGGTGACTCCGTCGTCATTGACGGCTTCGCCGGTAACATATAGCGCTATCATGAACGCGATAGCAGGAAGTGGTTTGAAACGAAAACAAAAACGACGATGATTACAAAGAGTTTCACAATTGAAAACACTAGTGTGAATAATATAATGTTTAAACGAACAGCTGATTCCGCGCTTGATATGGAAGCCCCAGTGCGCAAAGACGATTCCGTCCGTGATTATCAATACTATTCCTATCATGCAATACAACCCGACCTACGATCGCGAATTGAACTTCAAGTTCAAGATACCAGTAAATATTTTTTACCGTGTGAAGCATTTATTGAAATCGAGCGAAAACTCGTAACAAATGTTGCAGCTGATACCCCATATGCAGATAACGAAAATGTCCGAGTTGCTTTTGTTAAGAATGGCATATTGACGTTATTTGAAAGCGCATGATATCTCATTGATGGAAGAGAAATTGAATCAATAGACCGTGAAGTTGATGTTGCAACAACAATAATCGAACTAGCAAGATATTCTGATGATTATACAAGATCGGCTGGTCCGTCAATGATGATTGCAAAAGATATTACCGATAACGCTGACCACCTTCAGTATATTAAAGTGTTAACAGCACAAGATACTGCAGAATCAAATCAACAAGAAGTAGCTAATCCAGAACTTCGAGCTAGACCCGGAGCTGCGTTTGATATTCTCGAAGGCGTTAATGGTAATTTCAATTTAGGATTTGCAACACGAGTAGCAACGTTACAAGGACAACAACGATATTTTTCATGTGCGATTCCACTCCATCACATATTTGGATTCAGCAGAAATGTAAGAAAAGTCATCTATGGAGCCAATCACACAATCGCGTTAGTGCGAAAAGGCAATGACAATGATGCAATTTGGCGTACTGGTGCCGCTTATGGTAAAGTTGTTTTGAGTAAAATAATATTGTGGATGCCAGTAATGACCCCATCAATTACCACAGAGCAGCGGGTACTTTCATTTATGGATACAGGTGGCAAATCATTGTTAAGTTGGCTAACAACAACAACTGATGCCAAATAGGATAATGTTGCTGATACATTTACATGGCACCTGGTGTCAAAACAAGGTGTTTCAGCTCCACGTCATATATTTATAGCGCTGCAGAATCGGAATCGATTAGGCTCCCAAGAACACAGTCATATGATATTTGATTGATTAGGAGTCAAGAAGGTTTGACTGAGAATAAACGGACAACAAGAACCATCTGAGGATATACAGCTTGATTACGACACTAACCACCTAGCACGTGTGTATCATCCGATGCTGTCATATATGGGTCGTAATCAAAATTTTGATACTGGTTTACAAATATCGCAACTTGATTTTAAGAAATTGTATCCGATTTATTACTTTTCGCTGGAACATCTTGATTTAACAAGGTAATCCGTCTTTGACATACATTTTAGGTCTCGTAAAGCCCCTGGTGGTGCTACTTATAGAGCGGTTGCTGTCATTCTCAGCGACAAATCAATGCTACTTGATGGGGCTGGTGGACGAATGAGAATTGTTGATGCACCAGTGGAAAATATGTAAACGATTCACAATTAGATCAATTGAAAGCATAAATGTGTTTTACAATAAAATGCCATATAGTGTTGTTAGTGTCAAGCTGACTGATGGTCAGGTCAAGAAATTGAGATCAAAATCCGCTAAAGAATGTGGAACAACAATAACGTTAAAACCAGCCAGCGTAGATGTCCGGCGGTACACATAAAATATCATTAACGGATCGTCACATAAAACATTTCAATGATGCGCTAAAGAAACAGCGAAGGGTTCAAATTGTATTTTCAAAGGCTGCAGTCGCCAACATGATAAAATCAGGTGGTATATTTCCATTGTTAGCCGCAATATCAGCATTGATTGCAGCGGCTGCCCCAGCGGTGGCAAAAGCGGCGGCGTTGGGAGCCGTTGGTACCGCGGCAGGGATGGCGTTGAAACAGGCAACTGGGAAAGGATATAAAAAAGGGAAAGGGTCTAAGACTAACAGGGACTCCATGTTCATGGTACAGCGGAAAGGGTCTGAGAATACCAGGAAAGGTTTATTAGTTGAAAGCCCAATTCTTCCCATGTCCATCTTTGATTTAATTGATGCTGCTACAAAACTAGCGATAAAAAAATTCAGAGGGGTTTTTATGAGAGATCAATTACCGAGTAAACCAATCTTGATAACAGTAACGGATCGGGATCTTCCTGGGTTGCATACGCAATTGATCCACGTGGGATTGTTTATTTCGATTCATATGGGCTAGCCCCATCGAGCGACTTTATGCGGTATATATCAAATAACTCAATTCCGATTTTTTATTCCACGCTGCCAACACAACAATTAAATGATCCACCAATATGCGGCCGTGAAGTATTAAATGTCTTCGCGGAGATTTCATTGTCACAGAAACCACCTCATCTGGTTGTAAATGAATACACGAGTGGGAAATTACAAGGTAATTTTAGAGAATCAATAAATTGAAAATACAATTTGCGCTAACAATAATGATTGATATTTGGGGACGATCTCTGTCAATGTCGAAACCAACCGAAGGTTCTATCGAGGATGTAAAAAAAAATAACTGAAGATAAAATAGCCGAGACGTTAAATTTAGCAAGTGTTGACCCGAACGAAATAGTTGTATTTCAAGATCGCCAGGGTAAATTGAAAAGCAGTAATATATCCGCGGATGACATTTTTATACGGCAGAGCGATGCCGCTAAAAACTCTATTGCGCTGTAATCAAAGCGACGGACGACTTAAACATGGCGCACTTGTGTCTACGATCACCGACGCGATTGCCTCCCACGGCCGTGATCTGGATGAGTATATACGAGTATATACTACTTTTCGCAAAAATTTCGTGCATAAATTCTTTGGAAGCCCGCTTGTGGTTGGCATGACTCTCTCGGGGGTGCGATGGCTACAGGCCAACATGGGTCGATGGTATCTACAGGCTAACGTGGATCTCTATCGATCAATTTAATATGATCGTGGACTGTAAAACCTACTCTGGTGGCACCGTGACGTTAATTCTTAAGGGTCGCGGACAAGACTTTAATGTCTTCGCGGTTGATAGCTTCACCATTAGATCAAGAATAACTTGGTATTTATTACTTGTAGATGATTTTTCCGGCTGAAGCTACCATACCTATAGGCCCGCAATTCCCCTTCCACCCGGCCTGATGGCGAGTAATTGAAAACACTAGTGGGTTTTAAATAGTAATGACATCGACGAAATCAATTGAACCGATAATAGTCCCAGAGGTATCACAATCTCATCGATATCGATATGATACCGTGAAAGAGTTTTCCCCGAACTTGAAATCACTTTCTGAGCGCTATCGTGAAAAAAAAAAAAATATCGACGCAGCCTAACAATCACCGACATCACCGTGTACTCGGTGTCAGGTGTGATGGCCAGCGCCGGGGTTATTTTGTCGACGGTGACCATGATGATTCCGATGGCAGTTCCAATCGCTATCTTCGCGGCAACAATAATCTAGGCAATCGCCACCGCGATAACTAAAATGTTATCATCGTGTTCTCAGAAAAAACTCCAGTGGGTTTAAAATAACAAGAATGACAACAATGACTTTGTCATCGTCGCAATATCGATATGATACCGTGAAAGAATTTTCCGCGAATTTGAAATCGCTTTCTGAACGCTATCGTGAAAAAATGAAAAAATACCGACGCAGCATAGCAATCATCGACATCACCGTGTACTCGGTGTCCGGTGTGATGGCCAGCGCCGGAGTTATTTTGTCGACGGTTACCATGATGGCTCCGATTGCAGTTCCAATTGCTATCTCTGGGGCAACAACAATTGCGGCAGTCGCCACTGCGATAACTAAAAAGTTATCATCGTGTTCCCAGAAAAAACTCACCGATTATACAGGTCGGTACCGGGGGGTATTTGACGCGTTCTTGAAATTATCCGAGTTGATCTCGCTGTCGATAGATAATTCGTTCATATCCGATGTTGAATTTTTCGCAATGACCCAGTTGTATAACTCCGCGCTGTTGAATTGAAAATTGAAGACAGCGTTAACAATAATGTCACTCGAACTGCTTCAACGAATCGCGGCGAATACCACTCCGATACGAACAAGCATGATATCAATAACATCAACGGATCCGCAATTCAGAGTGAACTTCCCTTCTCCGATTCCAGTGCCCGAGATCGCGCTGGCAAAATTACAAGTATATCATAGCTGGCCTAATATCAGATCGGTTGTATGTGGCGGTCAGCAACCGAATAACGCACTGGCGTTCTCGTATAAGAATAAACCCGAAGGTATTCCAGACTGGAACGTTATTTCGTTACCAACTGGGTCGTACCAAATTGAGCAAATCGATGCTGAAATTCAGCGTAGAATAAAATCAATCACTGGAAAAGAATCAAGCATAACTGTAAAAGTTAATGAACCGACGCTCTCGTCGTCGATCGAAATAAACTCCCCTGAGTATGCCGTGGATATCTATAACAGCTCGTTAAGAACAGTGTTAGGATGGCCTGAAAAAACACCCGGAACCGCCGACTTAACCACAGACGTACAATCATATCATGAAATCAATCCCGTATATCGAGATAATTTATCTGATATAAAAAAAGTAAAAATCGCCGATAGATTCATATTTACCAACAAAAACACGTTGCAATGGGATTTTATTATTAAAAGAACAGATGAGTCAACTGTTACTATTTCATTTACACTAACTGACATCACTGGTTATTTTAATGAAATTAATCAATTACATGAAACACAACTAGAACAACTACGGCAAACAAAATCGCAAAAACACGTTGAAATATTAAATCAACTTGTATCTGATATGGAATATATCAACGAACGAATTATTCAAACAATAATTAATGACAACAGCGACAGAAAACAACAATTCCTAACCGGTTACAATATCACAGAAGCTGATCTGCGTAATATCAAGTTTCCCGGATACAACGCTGATGAACTAAAAGAATCTGTTAGAAATGTTATCATGGTATTACAATTACAAGATTCAATTATCCTCAAATATAATAATGACCCAGATGGCGGCGGCAGGCATATCGCCCCGCACAATGTAAATATTTCAGCTGTGATTGCGCTCAATTTAGTATGTGATGCAATTGAAGGAAGCTATCAAATTAATCTAGAGCAACCAAATCAAGCTCAGCAAGGATATATTCTTTATTCATTTGCACCAACAGATCCTCCACGATTCCTAATTATTGAAAACCCAATTAATCATGTCTATATGCGATGCCATAATAATTCGCTAACGAGAATTAATTTTAGACTGACTGACAAATCAAATAATTTGATTGATCAACAAGACGATGTGTTAGCGAATAGTTTGTTTGTGAGATCCTGAAAGGATTTCGGTGTTAAGGACTTTCATCATAAATGATTTTCATGTTAAATGATTTTCTTATCGGACTTGATCAAATATTTGGTTTAAATCGTAAAAACCGCTCGTGAAAATCATAAATAATTTTTGTTAACCTGTAGCAGCAGGGGGGACGATGACAACATCGTTGCGACCCCGATGATTCAAAAATTGCCAAGTCTCCGTTTGCTAAATGGAGACTTATTTTTTTTTTGTGGTTAAAATATGAGATTCGCAGGAAGGCTCTATTTTCCGTTTTGAGGCTTCAAGCAATTGTGTCGGAAAAAGTTGTCCCATTCGCTCCCCCTGCTGCTAAACTGTATCTATGGATGTAGCACGCAAAATCATGATGAATAGTGCGTCAGTGTAGTGTGGAATTGATCAAACTCCAACATGACTGCTGCTTGAGTGCTTAGACCTGTTGTTAATAAATCTCTGTCCTTTGTGGGATTCTCATCATTTTTCAAAACTGCGATTATTAAGTCTAAGCTGAAGAAATCAACACTAGAACATAATGATGTAACGAACTACTAGTCAACCAATCTTAGAAAAATGATATTCTAATCCAAAAAGCTTCTCATATGAATTCAAGCAGTCTTTTAACATCGAGCAGTCTGCATATTGCCCTTGCAACAGTACTAAAACAACTCGGCTTAAAGTAGTTAATGACATTTTCTCTGCATTCGATAGTAGAAGAGTACAATGTTCACCATCATTCATTTGTTAGCAGAATTTGACAGAATACACCAAGATATATCATTTCACAGTTTTCTGCATGTATTTGGCATTCAAGTTGCAACTCACTGTAGTTCAAGTCCTACTTATTCAACAGGACACACATTGTATATGCCAATGGAATACAATCCAGCCCAGTTTATTTATGTTTTGGTGTTCCATAGTGGTCTGTCTTTGACGTGTTCTCATTGTTATATACACTTTTGTAACTAAATTAGGTTTGGTTAGTCTCAATATCTACTGCAGAAACTCAAAAAAGGTTCAAAACACAGCTGCATTGATCATTTACAGTGCCATGATCAGAACACACCTCTTCGCTACTCTGTACTCTACACTGTCTATCAATTCTAACCAGAATCAAACACAAATCGGAAATCGGAATTATATTTTGGAAAACGGTCTTTGTCCAGGATATATGTATGAGCACATCAACTAGTTTTAGATATACTAATTAATTCTTTAAAATCCAACAGAAGGGAAAGAAAGTTAATTTGGATTAAAACCCGTGGCTACAAAAAAAAAATGACTTAACCTAATTTGTAAAAGCCCTAAGCTAAGAAATATTTCACTAATACGAAAGAATATATAGTGTTGAAATACACATTTTACGAGACAATCTCCAAAACACGAAAGTCACGTGATCGTTCATATCACGTACTCCTAACATGACCCTGAAAAGATGTAATTATTCTCATCTTCATCTTAACAATAATCAAACACTAACCTTGAATTAAGGGCTGGATCTAGGTAAACCTATTTTGTTTAGCAAAGAATATTCTGATCAACCGATTTCCAAGAGGAACAGCATATCTATTGAAAACAATCTACATTGCAATACCATGTAATGGGTAAAGACAACAAAATTATGATAAACAATATTACATTAAAATAAATATACATATATCAAATTTAATTTACCTATCAATATTGTGTTGATATTGTTGAATGTAATGCTTTGATATTTTACATTTCAGGTACTCAGTATTGGTGGCAGAGAGTCAAGGACATAATAAACGACAAAGCTATAAAGTCCACATATATATAATAAACAACGTGTGCCTATTAACAGTGGATAAACCAAAATTATTACTATTCTTCATGGTACTATTCTCTTATAATCTTTGATACAAGTAATCGCCTTATTATGAAAACATCCTTAACACTATTATTAAATATACTCAGAAATGTCTAGAAGTGTTGGGAGATAACGATCTTTATTGATAGAAATTGAGCCGTTACACAATCAAGAATCACTTTGGTTGAAGCATATTTTGAATTTCCTTGCACGTGGCTTTAAAAGTCATGTTTTCAATGCGAAAGTGTAAGAAAAAAAATACATAAAGTAAGTGTGTTAAGAATAATTATTTTTAAATATTAATGCCTACATATTTTGCTCCACTTATTCAATTACAATTATCAAAAAAGGTCAGATGACTTATTTTTCCTTTTAAACTTCCGGTAAATACAGAGCTGAGAATAGCTTCTTGTTCAGATGGTGTTAATTGTGCTAAACAAATTATGATATACATTGAACTCAAGTGACAACTTGTGCCTTATATGTCTTGAAACAAAAAAATTATATTTGCATTTGTCAAGAACTTGTGGCAAACAGTGTTTAACAAGTCTTTACAGTTGAATGATAACAGGGAAATAGTGCACACTCAAACTGGAACAAAGGTCAGTCAATGTAGTGTTTGCCTCTACCGCCCTCCATCTAGTACCAAAGAAAAACAAGCTGACTAAATGTCTCTTTTTGGAGCAGCTCTCATTCCAAATGGAATGAAAATTCAAATTGGATGTCCTAAAAATACATGCACATCGAAACTCCTAGTTTCCATTTATGTTTTCAATCTCAGACAGTCTTTCAATCAAACCATCAATAAACATGTTTCCATTTTATACAGGTTTATTCCTAGGCCCAAAGTTGATATTTTGCGGTACACCCTTGTAGTCCACGAACTTGCATTAAATCACCTCCTCATTATATGCCAACTTGACGTATTAGTCTCTAGGACTCCACATATATATGCTACTAAGAGAAACCTCCGTATGATAAATATAAACAAACTAGTGTATCACGTCCTAGGAAACTTACAAACATGCATGAAAGACGTGCCCCAACCACAACTCACAGAGAATCAATTGAAAAGAGTTATCATTGTTATTGCTGTGTTAAGGTCCAGCTTCGTATTGCTAAAAGAGACCAATGTAATGATAAGAGGTTTTGGCTTTCATCCAGACGAATTAGTCAGAAGCAAAGCTATGACGTTGCTGAAAGGAACGTCACAGACATAATTCATACCGCAAAATCAGACCACTACTGTTCTAATATCATGTAAAGTTTCAGCTGAAAAGCGGTCATCGAGAATATTACCCACCAATGGCGAAGTACAAATGTACACAATTTGCAACGAACTTCTTTCCAGTCGACATGTCGGACCCGTGTGTAAATATCATCAGTATGCACACTTAGATATAACCCAAACGTTACCATACAGTTGCGATACATCATTTCAGCGGCAAACATTAGTTGTATTTGACCCTGTCTATATCAATTTAGCTCGTACATTCGTGCTCAGTTCACAATGATCATATGAACTGGATTCAATTCCATTATCACTGCTGATTCAGTGCTTAGATCCAGTATCCCAGTGACTAACTTATAGTGTTAGTACACCTCTTGCATCCGGATAATTCACATCATTTTTAAAAATTTCCATTCTGAGCAAACTGCTGAAGAAACCAACACTCGACCTTAACGACTTAAAGAACTTCCGCCCAGTTTCTAATCTCCCATTCATATAAAAAAGAATTCATGTTTTTCATCTATATCCGAAAACAGGCACTAATTGTTACTTTCATGTATATAGTTTCTTAGAAATACGATGCTCGTTGTTACGCACTATAAAATAGTGCGTACTGTGCACCTCATGATGTATGGTTATATATGATGGGAATGTGGGCGTTATCAAAAATGTTTGTTTCTGTTTTTATTGATGTATGGTTATATATGATGGGAATGTGGGCGTTATCAAAAAATGTTTGTTTCTTTTTGTTTTTATGGTTTAACGCCATTTTTTAACGCAATATAGGCTATACATCGCGGCCAGTATTAACGGTGGTGGAAGAACAAAAAAAAAACCACGGAAATAACCACCGACCCACGAAAAGCTACTGGCAAGCTTTTTCACATACCCACATTGGTCGAATCGGAGACTCCAACACACCAGAAAGATGTGAGAAGGCAGTGATCTGTAACGGAGAGCTCTTTAGACCACTCGACCACTTGGTGCCCCTTATATATGAAACTAAACAATATTGTAACAAACTCAAAACACTCCCAATCCCACGTTAGACTGATATCCGGAGTTATCTTTATATTAAATAACAGACATATGGGTTTATATGGTCCTGAGCTATTTTAAGGGAGCTATATAAGCAGAGATACACAGCAAGAATATTTCAATTCAAACGCGTCCACAGGTCAAATACAGTGTCTCTAGCCTCTAAACCTATTATGTTCTATCAAGTTTGAAAACAACTGCCTGTTAACAAACAATAGAATTCTTTAACATAACAAATACAGTGCTTAGAGACAAGGCTATGTGCATTTCAACTTCAGTAATTCGACACCTCCAAACAACTGCACACACTGTTCGTATTTTTTTATATTTCTTCATGTTATAGAAAATAATGCCGTGCAGTGAACAGCAAATATTCCCAATGTAATTTCATTAGGTTATATTGTGGTATCATTGAACAAATCAGTAAGTGTTGTTATTTTATTTAATTTATTTTTTTGACAAATATAGTCTTTCATTTTAACTCATCTCAGACACGCGTCGTGAATAATTTTAAGTAATGTAAATAATGTTTAACTATCGAATCCTCGTGAAATATCGTTGGTCGTTTTGAATAATGCCGAGTTTTATGGGAAAGAATTTAATACAAAAGCATATTGCGGCGAGCTGTGAGAGGTAGGACAAACGAAAAAAAAGTTCTAAACTCGCTTGTCAGCCATTGAATAGTTAGTGTGGCTTTTATCAAAGTTCTAAGATAAACCAAAAATGCACCAAATGGATTTCAAATCATTATATCCTAGCAAATCAAATGACGTAAAATTTACTGCTCTAAAACGAATGATACTCTTTAAATAACTCCAGATAACATCACCTCACACATGCTTTAATTGAGCTTTTGTTTATAATATGGATTCAATATGCAAATGTAGTACTCTGCAGATCATGCTTTAAGGAAATAAACTAAACATGAACAAAGGGTTTAACATGGCTGGTCGTTTTCATTATATTTACTGCGTTAAACAATTTCCTCTGAAATGATTAATGTTTATCAATCAAAATGTATTATTACATATTTCAACAGCAGGCATTCTCAATTTCAAAACGTTTGTTTAACAACCATTTTATAATGTTTTTTTGATTATGTGTTCGTATATATACAAATGATTCGAATGCATTAAACATTCTAAACATCAATACTAAAATATTTATCGGATACCTACATGTACTAATATTGATTTTGTAGTATATACATATGTAAAGAAAAATTTACCCTGGTGGACGTGCCATTTAAAGGAGTACCATTCGACGACGCCATGATTTGTAAATATATTATTCCCGTTAAAGGTGGGTAATGAATTGGACACACATCTTCAGCAAACCGTTTAAATAGAGTGAGAAGATATTAACATAAATAAGTTTGGGGGTCCAGAGTGGCCGATTGGTCTAAAGAGCTCTCCGTTACGGATCACTGCAATCTCATCTCTGTCTGCGTGGGTTCGATTCTAAGTTTCGGCTAATGTAATTATCTGAGAAAGCTTGCCAGTTGCTTCTCGTAAGTCGGTGGTTCGTTCCGGGTTTTTCCCGGTTTCTTCCTCCACCAATAATAATGGCGTTAAACCCTACAACAACACCAATAACATAAATAAGTTGTTATTTCCACTGAAATATAAAGACTATACAATTTATAAAATGTTTTCGCACACATATAATGAGAAATATAGAGATGTTGTATGCAAGAATGTACCATGTTGTTAAAAACAAAGTCGTTATCAAACAAACAATTAGGTAATAATTCCTTTTTTCATGGAATCCACTCAATATACAGTATAAAATAGCAATATATTTTCGTTTCGTAGATACAGTGTATCCAAAGTTTAAAATGACAAATTGTAATTGGTTTTTATTTATTTAAAAACTTAATTTTTCATTACCTTGCACAGAGTAAAACGAAATTCGAAGTCAAGATTGCTTATCGCAAGGTAATATGCATTCACAGTTCAGATTTAAATTATGTATCATGTTATATTGATTTATATTGTATGCTTAAATTTTTCTACATGATTAAGGGTTATGACTAGCATGCGTGTGTCATCGTTTTAAGAAGTAAACGACGTTTTAAATTGAAATTGCAATCATGATCTGACTTTGCATACAAGCTAGCTGGTTTTCGGTAGGAAACCATTTGTGAAGCAGGTCAATATATATTTGCATATTAGATTGCATTATGCATTCCTGTTTAATGATGAGTCTCTGAAATCATTTGTAATTGTATTCAGACATAATTCTAGATAAAGTATGTACATACATTACTCCTTGGAATTACAAAGTGTTCATTGCCTGTTTTGGACCAAATAAAAACTCATCCGAAGATGGTCTGGGTTGTGATATCGTGGCACATTAGTTTATTCAAAATTATTAGAATTCATTACGAATATTTGGACTTGTAATCGGATATGTATGATTAGCTGTGATTTAATTCAGAGTAATGTAATTGTTTACAAGGTAGGTTTTGAAAAATATGATTTGCTCATTCTACCAAACTTAATGTTTTTGCTAATTTTTCAAACATAGTTTAGGACCAAGAATCGTAAGAATACATATATACTTGCTTTCTATCTACCTAATATATCTTTCAAAGGAAAGTCACAACATGTCAAAGTTAATATAGATCTTTTATCTTTTCGCGTACAGTTTTCTCAAAAGAAGCAACATGGAAATCATAGATACCAAATATGTTGAAATGCATTTGTTGACATCATTATTTATAAAACCTAATGTTAAGCCTTCTGCGGTGTCTGGACAAAATAACAATACATGGCCGACAAATGATTTTTTAAAATTATATTTAAATCAGTATTTTTTCACATATTTCCTCGAGATTAAATAAATTATTTACTTTATATCAATAATCGCTATATAGTATACATAATCTTATATCTTTTATCGGATATTTAAATCTGGCTGGAATATTTTAAATACATACAATTCAAATCTAGCTAGAATATATGAAATATATAAAAATGAAATCTGGCTGGTTCTGTCTTGCTAGGAAAAGAACCCACTTCTCCTTGTAAAGTCAAAACCAGGACACAAGTCATTTTATATATTTGTAAGAAGATTATACTCTTATAAGGAATAAATCAATCTTTCATACTGGAGTCTGTCGTTTGATGGTTTAATACCAATTGTATAAATTAGTGTAGTATAGCACTGAATCTACTAGTCCTTGATGATGATGATGATTTTGAATTATACTGACACCGGCCATAAAGGTCATTTGTTCACTAGTTTAACCATCGTTTAATTTATATGATGGTTGGTTTCCCGTGGGGAAGGAATGGTGCCACATCCCCACGGGCATTTAACGCACAAAGTGCGTTTGTTAAGTTTAGTCGTCATGTCATACTATTAAGAAGTGGCTAATAACATGCATGTAAGACCCTGGGTGAGTGGGAATAGACCCAACACACACTCAACCCTATCAACCAATCAGGTAGTTTGTTTCTGGGATGCAATGGCAGAAAAGAATAGCGAGAGAAAAAAAGTTTTCTCATATCGCTATGTTGATAGGCTCTGGACGAGGAGAGGAGGAAAAAGTCCCAGAGGTCGGCCAGCCGATGTGATAGATTGATGTCGTTTACGCCCTGGAATGCCCTAGCAATACTTATTTCAAATTCAATCCAGTTTTACTAATGGACAAAATAAAATAGAAATAAAATCAATAATGTGTCAGCCACCTGTGCAATTGAGTCAAATTCAATAAGTTGTGGAATTTTTCTAACGCTTAACATACCAAAATTTATTTTACATAGTGTACATATTATAAGTCTCTAACAATTTGTAAACTAAAATTTATATGCGACATATGTAGGCGGGTCATTTTTAGGTTAGAATAGATTGTAAATTTTGGAGCGGTGTTTGAAAATGATCATGTCAGTTTTTTCAATAGAGCTTGTTTAAATAGATTTCTTGTACCAAATGAGAACTCAATAAGAATAAATGGCAATGAATATAGTCCTTAAAAAGATTGGTAATCATTTGGATTTAAAGTACCACGCCTGTCTTCCAACTCAACCAAGAAGGCAGCATTTCGTTCCTCCTCCCGGGATATTCTTGGAAAATAAATTCCGTGGCGGGAGGCGATATATCCTGATGCGTCAAATAGGTGGTGTAGAGGTCTGTCTTCAAAGGCTTCATAGTAGTGCTTGGTGAGGATTTTGAGGGAGAACTGCCATTGCTGGATTCTTGATGGCGAAGCCTGTAACGACCGGAACCCTATGTAGGTCACTTGCAGCTTTTCTCTGTTCTTCAAGAGTGAAGTGAGTCCTAACTCGTCACAGAGTTTCTCCATTAGTTTTTCCTTTGCTTTTTCAGGCATCCTCGCCGTCTTCACCGGTGACTCCCAGTTTTCCTTTGGGGTGCCCTTCTCTAATTTTTGTATCCAGGTTCATTGCCACGCCTGGTGAATGAGTGGGGGTTGGTGTTGATGTTTTAATCCATTTCTTTGCTGGGGTGGTGGTGGAGGTGGTGGTTATGCTTCTGGTTCAGGCTCGATAATGGGTGAAGAGGCCATCTCCGTCGTCTCTGTAGCAGTAATAGTCGATTGAAGTTGTGTAGATAGCACTGTCATTTGGTCCTGAAGAATCTTTATTGTATCCCCCTGTATAGTTGATTCCGTTTCAGGAGTCGTAGGGGCCGGTTACTCATGAACTGCTGGTTGTGGGTGTAGGATACTGTGGTCCGATTCGGTTTCCCGCCACCGCCGTTGTCAACCTCTGTCACTATGATGTATGTTACATCCGATGGTATATTTACCTTACACCCGAAAATATTATTTATGTTACAAACGACTTTATGATTTATGTGACAACTGTCCGCATGATTTATATTACAGCTGACATTATTATTTATGTGACAACTATCCGCATGATTTATATTACAGCTGACACTAATAGTTATGTGACAACTCTCAGCATGATTTATATTTCAGCCGACATTATGGTTTATGTTTCAGCTGAGACAGAGTCGTCGAACATACCAATGAACGGTGTGGTTATCCAACTACGTAATAAACTTATTTTCACAGTGAAGGAACAACAATAGAGAAAATGTAAAACCTTATTGAAACTGTGGCTACGGTAATAGGAATACAGCAAATACCTAACGAGAAAGCATATACATATCTACATTACTGTCGCGAAGTTCCATTACACCTTTTATAAGGCAATAAAAGGAAGAAGGAAGTTATCTGGCAAAATGTGGATACGATAAGCTATCAAAATGCCTTTTCCATTGATGCAGAAACCCTTTTTGTCAGATTGTATCTGGCATACAGTGCAGCGTTTAAATTGTTTATGGGAAACGTATTTGCCCCAAACAGTATGTTGAGAACTGAATGAATTAATTATATTATCAAGGAGGAAAACTTCATAGAATGCTAAATTTCAGTAGTTGGAGCTTCAATCAGGCTACTATATCCTAAAACGAGTTTTGCACTGGATATTTCGACACACAATTTGAAGTAACAAGCATGTCACGGAATTCAGTTTGATTGATATCAATATGTATATGCGGTAAAAAATGCACTCGGGTTTCGTTGCCGCGTACAGCGTAACCGAGGATGGTTTATTAATTATCGGCTCTAGCTATTTCGAAATGGTGAGCTGCGCATATTGGTCATAGCTAAGGTATATGAGAAAATTCTCAGTAAACATCACATTACAATCCAGTCATCTCAGAAAAGCTTCTCGCTTTAAGGAAGCAAAACTTTCAGCTAAAGAGGTAAAATGGATTTAAGATTATATTTTTATCGCTATTCGTTTTGTATGACATAATTGTTTCACATATCAGATATTTTAGTTAGTATTCTAAATTCTACAGAGTAAATACCAAGGTTATGCAACGTCATTATATTAGAAATACTATAGTCTGTTTTTTGTTGTAATTACACGGTTTGGTTGTTTTAATTTTACCTCACTGTGGGGTCCGTGGGTAACCGTCTATGCTGCCCATGTCGTGGAGCCATGTTGTAGTGCAAGTGTGCTGAGCATAGGGCTTGTCTATGCTGTCCGTGTGTGGTACCATGTTGTATCGAATGTGTGCTGACCGTGTGTTGGGTCCGTGGGTGACCATGTGTGGTGCTTGTCTATGCCGCCCGTCTTGTTTTGCCATATTGTAGTGAACGTACCTTGTGTATGCTGCCTTTGTGTATTCTGCTTTTGTGTATTCTGCGTTATATATATATATGTATTATATATTATTGGGTGATGTGAAGTAGCAAAACCTGTGGGATATCTTGTGACGTATACGATGTGTTTTGGTGACGTTGGTTAGGATGAGTATACTGGTGTTCTCAAATCAATGGACCCAGGCTTCGCGACCAGCCTGTCTGTGTTGAATGTAAGGGCTCTCTAGGGATCCTTCAAACAGACAAGGGGGAGTAGATCATCCGTGGCGACTCCGCCACCATTGACTAGAGGGGGTGGAACCAGATATACATCTTCGACGTCAAATGGACGCCACGAGAGCTATGAAATACGTGTTTCATATTATTGCTATAAAGAGCTAAGAGCTTCTAGAGATTAGGCGCTATGCTAAGTCCTCATTATTAGTATTATTAATATTATTATTATTATATATGTTATTAATATCTTCATTGCTATTCTTATCTTGATCATTATGATACTCTTTCATATAAAGTGCTTTTTATGATATATATGTATGGATGATTCCTAGTAATAGCCGTTAAATAAGTTACGTGTGGATCCGATTGAAAACGGCACCGAATAATTTATCAAAATATATACAACACGATATACAAATTTCAATACCTTAACTCCGTTTATTTATTGTATCTTTTCTTAAAGGCAGATCTATATTACGAATATCTTTGCAAAAATAAACAGATGTAACTTGCTATTCATACAAGGGTTGAAATCATTTTATCTCTTATAGATAGAGTTACATAAGTCGATATTGTTGCATGCAATGTAAAGCTTTACCTTTAATGGAAACTGTACTTAGTGTTGTTGTTCGGTGCGGTCAAATATATACAACGTGACAAGGCCATACAGACATTATAGATAGAATAATAAAATGCTTATGCCTGGTTTCAGTAGTTATCTTAAATGTTCTTCTTACTTTTGTAAGAATGTAAGACTTTTGGGACTGTGGGCTAAATGACCATTAAAACATTTATAAACAAACTCAAAATCCTCCGTTTACTTCCCGTTTACTGCCCTAGACTTACATTACATCTGAGCTTATCTTAGTATTCCATAAAATACGTTTGGGGTATGCATAGTCTTGAGCTATTTAAAGGTAGCTATATAACCGTAGAAACAGATCAAACCTATTTCATTTCAAATGTATTAACCGTGGAAACAAAGTATCTTTAGTTGCTAAATCATTATGTTCTATCAAAGTTAGAAACAAACAATTATTTAACGTAACAAAAAAAATATTTTCGAGAAAAGGCGTTGTGTTTGTCGACCGCAGTAATTTGTCCCATCCAAACAACTGGACGCACTGATCCTATTTCTCCATTATATGTATATGTAATCATATTGTACTCACAAAATAGGTATAATTTCCTGTTATAGAAAATAAGGCTTTGCAGAGACCATCATATATACCCAAATTAATTTCACTAGAGTATATTGCGGGATCATTGAATGAATTCACCTCATCCTTAAAGATAATTAACAACAGGTTAACTAACGGCTGAACATGGCTTGTTGTTTTTATCATAGTTACTGCGTTCAAATGTGTCTCTCAAATAATTAATAATGTTTATCGCTCAAATGTATTGGAACAAGGCAGACCAGGATACTTTAACAGTAGACATTCTCAAACTGAAAACGTTTGTTTAACAACACTTTTACAGTTGGTGTATGTCGATGTGTAAATGGATCTCAAAATGATTCGAATGCATACAACAGTATCAAAATGAATATTAAACTTTTGTCAGCTGCCCTTATGTAAAATATTTGATTTTGATTTGGATACATCTGTACTAATTTTCACCTTTGTGGCCTTACCCCGATCTTCAGAAGAAAAATATCTGCCTACTCCACGATTTGTAAATATATTATTCCTGTAATTGGTTATTCACGGATTCGATATACATCTTCAGCAAACCGTAAAAATAATGTAAGAAGATATTAACATACATTAAGTTGTTTTTCCATAAAACAATATGACTATAGAATATATAAACTGTTTGTGCACAGATATAATGAGCAAGATAGATATGTTGTAAGCATACAATGTACGATTATGTATTAAAAAACACAAAGTCATCAGCAAACAAAACATTAGGTGAAAACTCCATAGCTCATGGAAACCACTCGATTTACAGTTTTCAATTGCAATATATTTTCATTTCGCAAATCAAGTTTATCCAAAATTTAAAATTACGAATAGTTAACTGTTTTGATTTATTGAAAAATCTAATTATTCACTCTCTTGGAAGGAGTAAAACGACATTCGAAATCAATTTTTTTTTATAGAAGCTAATATTTAAAATATAGTTCACATTTCAGATTTAAATTATCTATACTGTTATGTTTATTTATTTGTTTGCTTGATTAATTTGTCTCCTTGATTAAGGGCTATAACTAACTGCTTTTCGTCATCGTTCTAAGAAACAAACGAGCTGTTAAGTTGAAATCGAGCTCCGGACCATATCTTAATTACAAGTTAGATGTATATCCGTATGAAATCATTTGTGAAGCAGGTCTTTATATCTTTGTCTATAAGGGGATTTCCTAAAATTATTCATTCATGTTAAATGAAGAGAGTCTGGAAACATTTGTAATTGTAGTAGGATACCCTGGAACTGCAAAGTTATGGTTCATTTACTAGTTTTGGACGGACGCACTGCCATATGATTACTGAGAACACATTCGAAGATGTTCTTGATTGTGTTATCGTGGAACGCTAGGTCATTCAGGATTATTGGAACTCATTATGAAAATTCAAAACCAGGACACGTCATTTTATATATTTGTAAGCAAATGGAATCCTATATTTTCGCTGAGCTCGCCCTTTCTGATGCTTATCAACTCTAAAACAATAATTCCATCCACAAATAAAACAGCCGTAAAGAATAATCAGTTTCGCTATTTCGTTTGATCGTTCAACATCAAATGCAGCCGACGCATGAAAAAAACCAGACCAGTCAATTATTTAATACTTATGAATGACATAGTACTTAAATCATTGTCCATCAGCAACCAAAGTGCGAAAATGCTAACAAAACCTCACTAACTAAATTCAACCACTAGAGCAGAAGGTAAATGAAGAAGGACAAAGAAGAATTACAGTCAAACGTCCACGAGTGGCGTGATAATCAGGTCAATGATAGTTGGATACTTTAATATATATCTGCATACGATCGAAACAATATTCATAATACAGATTGTTGCTGTTGGAATTCTGGAAACTGACGCTGTATACAAATTCCAAATAATTATGTATACTACATTTTCATAGTTGTTTTAATCAATGTCGCATATCTACAACTTCATCTGAATTACAATAGTTATTCATGAGTAAAGGTATATTTACCTATATTTTACCAGGTGAAAATCATACTTAAAAATTTCAACAGACGTATGTTATAAGTATTTTTCTACGTCGTTATCGGATCTATTCAATGAATATGAATACTCACTTTATGACAACGCATTTGTAACATTATAATGATAATAATACTTGTTGTTAAGAAACAAAACATTCCGTTTGTATTCAAACTGGCACGTATCAAAGAAACAACACGCAAGTCAACCGGAATATAAAAAGATATCTGATAATATGAGTACTTAAATGTCAGGACAAGTAAAGTAACAATAAATATGGATGAATCTTAAATGTAAAACATAACACATGAAAGATACGTGAACAAAAATTGGAACACAAAGTGAGTTATATTAAGAAGAGAAACGGGAACAAATGAAGGCAATTCAAACTAAACTAAAAGATCTTGAAAATTGTGGTAGATAATCGAGATAGCCGACCAGATGAGTCTTAAATGCGATCACAAGGAACGCAAAAACTGGATATGTCACATGTACCGAGAAACGAAATCCCAGGACCTTCAAAAGTCGTGCTTGCAATGAAAGTCCTAAATGAATAATACATGACACGATTATTTTCAGTTAACCGATTTGGATATAAGAGATACATCCTAAAACCCATTGGAATAAAAACAATCTTTCTTTATGGAGAAATGTGCTTAGAAGAGCAAATAATAATAATGAGAGAACCAACACCGATTTTAAGGAAAGTGAAGACATAAACAGGGAAGATGCATATATCAGATATTACCCTAAAAATTCCGTTAGAGGCAGTGGATGAATAAGTTGAACAGAAATTCAACAAAACAGTGGTAACACATATTTTGGCGACCATCCCTCCAAGAAGAATATACACTGGGATACGGATACAAGAAGTAGAAAACAATAAGCTAACCTAGATAAAGCATTCTACATCTATGGGTTTCTAGCAAACAAGTTGTACAAAGGTTGTTCACATACCTGGATTTACATTAGATGTGGAAAGACAGGGCATACACCATCCGAGTGTGATACAAATCAAGAGACACAATCAGAGATGAGATAAGTTAATTCAATGAGGCAACGGAAATAACAACAACAAACACAAGACCAACAACGAGAAGATGATTATTCGCACACTACACAGACAGGAATGACCCAAATAGAGAGGTAGCCGAAACAACAGGAATGCACACAAGAACGTTTAATGACGAAATACAACATCAGGATCGGAAAAAGGACAAATGGCAGCATAAATTACGACTTCTTAAACCAAGCAAAGAGGCATACTAGCGAAAACAGGAACAAGAAATACTACAACAAGAACAACAGCAGCAGTTACAACACAATCAACCTACACAAGTACAAAGCAAGATCAAATAAATAAATTACAAGAAGACCAACAAATCCCATGCATAACATGAAAAGCAGTACAATTGCAAATAAAACAAGCAACACAAATACAAGCAGGGCTAATCGGGAAGAAACACAGAGAAACACCACCGTAGAGATGTGAAGTATGACAAGTATTCGATTTGTTAATAAAAGTAACCACGGAAACAATGGACGCAAAGAGAAAAAGGGACATAAATATAGGGATAAATAAAAAAAGGCATAAAAAAGAGGGAAAAATGACGATGGGAGAAGACCATTTCATATACACTTATGATTACATATTTTAAACGAAAAAATATTGATATTAAAAATTAAAAGATAAATGAACAACAATACATATATTTATCGATCATACAATTATACCTTATAAAAATATATAAAAGATAGCAAATATTCATAAATAAGGCAAGGCTTACATATCTGATTTGAAAAGATCATAATAGCCGAGATTAAACTCCCCAAAAAAGTTTTTATTTGATTTTTTTTTATAACACTTGCTGTTGAGAAGTAAATTAATCATTTATACTCACATTGACACGTACCAAAGAAAAAGCAGGCTAGGCAACCGGAATCTAAATAGGATAGCGGGATAATAGAGTACGTGAATATCAGGAAAAATAAAAGAACAATGAATGTGGATAAATCTTAAAGTTAAGACATCATAAAGAAATCATTTTTCATGTTTAAATCATAAGTGTGTATTATTTTGATGAAATCACTCTGCAGAAAAAGAAAACTAAGACAAGAAAACAATCAATTTCTCAAGATAAAACGCAGATTGTAAAATCCACAAAACACATAGACAGCGGACATATTAAAGGATTGAAGAGTTCATTCTCTAAGTTAACACACGGCTGGCTGTGGTAAACTCAACTCCATTCAAAAAGGCAAATATATTTATTTGTGTGTGATATAAATAGTATACATGTACAGAATGTACACTCTATCAGTGTTATACCACTCATCGTATACATGTATAACCCTAGTTTCCTTTTAATGAAACATTTTTGTATCTCGTGGTAAACGAAGTCATATTGACAACGTACTTTTGCATACCATGGCCCGGCAATGTGGAACGTATTGCCCATTGAAATTAGACATAAAGATATAGTGCTCTCTGTTAAGAGTGCTCTTAAAACACCTTTTGGGACTGCTGAGACGAACTTAGATACCTAATAGTTTTTTGTATCTTATATGTTTTCAGCATATCTTTATGTTTTCAAATTTCATTGTTTTTTTGTCATTTGTTTTTTTCTGTAGTGTAATCATATCATTATAGATGATGTAAAGCACTTAGAGCTTCTGAGTCCTCATTCTTTCTTCTTTCTTCTTCTTCTTCGTCTTATTATTTTTATTATTAGTATTAGTATTATTATAAGATCATTGCTACAGCGTAGATATATGTTTGGAATAAAGAAGACTATTCATTCCTTCTCAAATCATTCACTGTTTTCTGTAACTTTTTCATCATATTTAGAAAGTGTCCATTGATTTGTTGACTAAATGCATTATTTTGGGATTTTTTTGAATACATTCAAAGTCATTCTACATTATATCTTTACCATTTATTACGACTGTTTTTAAGTCATCTCTTTCATTGGCCCTTCATCACATTCAGTGTTCGCATTCATGCTAAATACAGAACAATTTCGGCATTTTTGAGTTACACTCGTTGTGAATTAGTAAATTAATTTCGTGGAATCAACGGTAAACATTTTATCTTTGTACTAGTATGATGCTAAATTGATTCGTCATTTAATTACCCTTAAATAAGCAACTCATTCACGAAATGGTTCAAAATGTCGCTGTTAAATCAAATTCTAGTCCGGACTTTTTGAGTTACACTCGTTGTCAATTAGTAAATAAATAATTAACTAGATCTTGAATGTTGAGTTTAGTGCAACATTAATTAAGAATACACAGTATACACATAAGGCTGAGATGGAATCATCAACGCAGTTGCCACAGTCTTTCCTTTCTTAATTCCTGCTTTGTCTACTATCGTAGTTTAATTACATTACCTAATAAAGGCGCAGATATTTTTATTCTCTATACGACAGTCATATCCATTTACAGGAATTCGGAGGTTGTAACAACAAATAATAAAAGCTTCCATTAACAGTTTTAAATATTTTAGAGAAGGCTGCTCCTACGCCTTAGTTGAATAACAGGTAGACATTTTAAGTCATTTCAGCGATCGTCGATGCGTACGTACCTTTCCTATGCGGTCCATTCCTATTTAACATCGGTGGTTACGATTGACAGACGTGACTCAATGTCCATCGGATGATATCAAGATCTGTTTTGAGTGTTATTTTTTACATTCTAACGATCGTTGTTGATACCTTTCTATATTATAAGATTAAGATTAAGAATTTAGTTTTAGGACTAAATCAATTCAGTTGATAAGTTGTTTCTGGACCGTAACTGAAAATACGTCTTGAAACACTTGGATGTTGAATGGTCGAAAATTTTGTAATATTAATTGAAATAAGAAGTATATTAGTTCATTGTTGAACATCATCTGAGGATATAGTTTGTAAAACACCGTTAGCATGAATACATATATCCCACAGAGGATGGCAAAGTGACACAGATTTAACGAGCAAATCAGTATTAAATATCATAAATAAATGGATTTTGTGATGCAATTACCCAAAAGATCAAACCCTCTTTCTCTCGAGGTTGATTTCTTGTTGCACAAATTTGGGTAATCAATAATGTTAGCTGCACATTAAAAATGCATTTGTTTCTCTCTACAAAAGTTAAGTTTACTACTTCTTACACTACCCTGATAAACTTGAAAACAAACGGATAGATAGATAGATAGATAGATAGATAGATAGATAGATAGATAGATAGGTAGATAAATAGATAGATAGATAGATAGATAGATAGATAGATAGATAGATAGATAGATAGATTCAAACAGATCATTCATCCAAACATATACGAATACCAGTGAACGTGGTAGTCAATAAATACAATCTAACCAATATTGTTACCAGTCGTGCACTTGTTTTGACAGTGTCCTATTATTTGTATTGAACCCTTGAATGGATGGTCGTAAGAGGATTATTTTGGACCGAAACATATCTTATGTTATGAGTAGATTTCAAAACCATTGCATGCACTTTACTGCCATTCAGTGATATTCGATATTAACAAATGTGAATTATGCACACAAAACAATGCGTGTTTGGGCACATTGTCCATTATCACCTACCATCACGCCGATATCATTATTGTATACAATGCTGCTGAAGTGCAACTTAACTAAACTTATACGAAATATAGCATGCTGTGAATTATGCAATCTTAAAACCCATACAGATATGTATTCTCAGTTTGGACATTATTGTGACTGGAACAAAGTATAACGTTCTGATTATATTGTTGCTCCTGTACACACATTTCCTCAATATCATCACATATACAGATAACGTATAATTGGCTAGCAATTGTACGGGAAGAAAAATAACAGAACCATAGCAAACAGAAATGGGATGCGATTTATCAAGAAAGCCGATTGCCTTGGACAACTCGGTCACTGTATCCCCTTCCATACCCCGCGTTTTCCCTGCACTGTTTATAATACGCAGATTTAAACAATATTTTTGTATGATGTGCAGACCTGGAATTTCTGAATTTAAATCCAGTGCGTTTCTGAATATAGTTTATTTTTTTTACTTCACTCGACTATCATGTGAGTATATGTATACTTCATGCAATTACCTTCTATTTCATTTAATTGTTGTTGTTTTGTTTTTGGTTTTTTTTGGAGGGGAGAGGGGCGAGTGCGAGGTCATATGATTTAGAGGGCTGATGTATTAGAGTTAGAATATGTGTGCCTTTACTCGCAGCAATTATTCGATTCCAGATTAATGCAAATTATAACTCTCTATCATGTTTGATTATCTTAGTTATATAACATGGTCAATCGACATTGTACAGTCCTTCAAGGGAGCATCTCCAAAGGCCGTATGGCTTTGACCATGGTACATGCTACAAGTTTAATCGCATGGAACACATTATAATACTCGAGCTTGTTAAACTATCTTGGTGTGAGCTTCAGTGATGCATACGGCGAGTATCTTAATAATTATTATGTACAGTTCATGAATGAATCCGGCAACATTAATGTTATTACAACTACATGTATATATATACATAAAATCAATTTAGTTATAACGACTCAAAACTCAAAAATTGAACAGTTTAAGCTTGTCTAATATAGTATTGTTTTAACAAAATCACAGATAAGATAATCCTCAAACACACATACTATTATGCGCCATACATTCCTTTGATTGATCGTATATAGCCGTAACGTGAGTATTGACATGTATACTTGTTTCAATGCCTTTTATACTCTACAAAAGTTGTTGACACATCGACCTGCTGTTTTCAAAATATATTTTATTCTACATTAAAATAAAACGCAAATTGTTTTAGGCTGTCAACACATTCATTACAGAAGCAATGAACATAACAGCTGATCATAGAAGACCCATTGTTATTTAGCAGGTATACTCGTGACCATATCTTATACGTCTTAGAAATATTTTTTAGCCCGTTTGCTAACAAAACACAGGGATGTTTTGAATTATCATAAATTTTCATTTTAAAACAAACTGGATTCCCTCTCAAGTATTTGTACTGAAAGCTATTTACCAATTCTTACTTATTATACTGCTTTTTTTACCCTTTCAAAGAGGGCCGAAATCAAGCAGTCAAACTATGTTTAATAAAATGACAGAGCATGGCTCGAGTATTGTAGTCCTAATAGCTATGCTACATGCCGCTGGAAATGCAGTAGTTTGGTTACATATTCCAGGTGAAGAAGGATATATGTGCAGCTAGAAAGGCTGTATGAACCACAAATTATCCAGGTGAAAAATGACAGATGTGGTGATGGAAATGCTGTGTTTAGGATACATATTACAGGTGAAAAAGGACAGATGTGCCGCTGGAATTGCTGCATTTAGGATAAATATTCTAGGTGACAAAGGACAGACGTGCTGATAGCTATGCAGTATCTAGAGTACATATTCTAGGTGGAAAATGACTGTTGTATCATGGAAATGCCGCATCTTCTGTAATTTACTGGTTTAAATTATGTGTAAATAATAGCTTGAATGTAATGTTTTGCAGGTGTTGATCATACAATACGACAGTTTTCTAGGGTACTGTAATGTTTTTCATTAATAAGCATATAATGCTACAGTTTAAAATTAGTATATTGACCACGGAAACAAGGGCAAAATATGTATATATACAACAGTTTATCCCTTGTTTCATTACGTGTCGCATGTGTCGATTTGTAACTAGTTTATAAAGGTTATTTGTTAGTAAACGCATATTTAGCAACATTTTAGTCGTCGAGTTGGGGGGGGGGGTAGTTTAGAGCAACGGCTGGTTTAAAGGCCAATTAGCTCACAATACAAGCGTAATCATCAGATTTTTAAAGCCACACCTAATTTGTCGCCACGACCTCCTCGGTGCTAACTAACGTCGAAAACTTGCATCTTGTTTCTTGATCATATTATAAAAGAATGTCTCACGTAAGTTTAATTTCTATTATGGAGCCACATAATTAAGCATGGGTCAAAGTACAGCAGACATAATTTTAATTCCAGTTAAAGGTTCTGAATATATTCGATAAGTGCATCCATATACACTTTGCGCGGAAGATTTGGATATAGTGAAATATAGATTCTATGATATAGTAGATCTTTGGGATGTCAACTCCTTATAATGCCTTTCGAGCTAGGATTCACACCGTGAACACAAATATAAAGTATTTTAGTTATCAATAGTGTTTGATTCATTAACAGCGATGGAGAGGGATAGTAGGAATAGGAATTAAAAACCAACATATTAGACCATATAAAGAAACACTGTACAAATATTTTGACTTCCGTGTACTTGATAAGCTAATGCTTTCATTTTTATCATAAAAAGAAAATGCGATTGGTACCTTTTATAATGCTCCTACTCGTCTTTATGTAAACCTCAAGCTGAATCCCTCTTGTTAGGTCAGCATTTAGTTGAAATCCCGTTTCTAGTTACATATTTCAAACTATAAAATCACTGGATGTAAACTCTAGCAGGACTGTTTAACGAATTAAGGTAAGAACTCCGATATGCATGTGCTGTTGAAATCTTTTCGCTAACCGTATATGTCGGTACGATTTACTGGTTATGAAATCTTCATGCGGAACACTTTCAGTATAACAGAATCAAGGTAATTGCTTTTACGCACTCTTTTAGATCTTATCATAGTCACCTTATCAATAACTGCCTATATATCATTTTACAAGGAAGTTTGAAACAGGCAACGTTTGTAAAGTCTTTATGCGGAAGACGGTTAGTATAATAGTATAAAGCTATTTGTTTCACGCGCTACTTCTACACCTTGTGATACAGTCACCTTATTAATAACACCGTATATGTCAGTTTAATACGAACGTTTAAAGCAAGGAACCTCTCTAAAGTGCTGTACAGTGAGACACCATTTACAATATATCTCAAGACGGTTGTAATTATACAGTTTACTAAACTTGTGTTGATGGTATGAGGTGCATGGTCATTGTTTGACAACCAAGTTTGAGAGGTGAACACATATTCAAAGGTATGAAACCAGTATATCCTTTTATTTTTGGGGCTTCCTATTGACAGGTTTGACTATTGTGCTTGATTTATTGATTGATTGATTTTTAACGGCGTACCAGCACTTTTAGGCTATTTAGCGCCATGCAATATGATGTATGTATACATGTTTAAAAATACTAAAAATGTTTAATATCAATTGGCAATATCGAAAACCAAATAGTTCAAAGTAAAATGGTAGGATCTAGCAAACAGTAAATTATAAAGCTTTCTTGTCAATGGGAGGTGTAAATAGTGTATGTTGATGAGTACAGATGAAAAGATGTTGAAATTTGGGCCGGTATTTACATCAGATAACATTGCTCTATGTGATGGCATACAACTTTTAGTTTACAATAAAGATTTATTTTCTTCAGGAAATAGAAACACAAGTGATATGTATAGTCTCAAACAGTTCCTTCATATCATGTACATTATAATACTTATCACGCGTAGGTTGCAGGTAGGAACAATGAATCATAAAGTGTTTAAAAAGTGAATGGTTCATTGCAAGTAACGTACTATGGTATATCTTTACCTGTTAGTATGTAGGAGTGTGTTATGTATGTGTGACCAGTTATGATTTTTGCAATGACTACCTTCTACTTACCTATAGTTCTGTAGAAAGGAGTCCATTCTTCCAGGGATGGTTTGATAGCGTGAAGTTTGTTAATCACTGCATCATTTCATGATGCCTGCCACTACTGGCGTAGGTACTTGTTAATACATGGTTTAAAATCAGTAAACGGTAATTTAAAATCAGATGGTTCTGGGCATTGTGCAGTCTTAACAACACGATCTTCTTCTTCATTACATCTATTACTAATATGGCTAGGTAACCACCAGTATAATTTATTGTATGAGGTACAAAGCTCCGTTTTGTTGACGAGGGGATTGCCTTTCTCTGCGATGTGATAAAGGTGGTTAATTCGCTTTCGCGATATGACTTTCATATGGAGATGTATTCAATGCTCCCAGAGCGAGTCTTATTCACTGATAATGAATTGGGTCAAGCATTTTCAAATATGACTTCCTAGCTGAACCATAAAAACACATCCATGGTCAAGTTTGGAGCGGATAAATGTTATATTCAAATTGAATATGAGTTTTTTGTATCAGCACCATAATCAATGTGCGCAACTACTGTATGTAGATCTAAAGATTTCAACCACTTAATTTATACAATCTTCATGTGTGGACAAAGTCAGTTTTCTGTCAAAGATAATACCCCAACACTTTGTTTCGTCAACAACTGGAATACAAGTTCTGTCCAGCGTGAGTTTATGGTCATCGTGATGTATTCACAACTGACAGAAATGGATGCATACTGTTTTCCTTTTTGAAACTTTTAAACCGTTAGTTCTAGTCCACTTTTGGTTCTTGTTGATATTTTGTTGCAGTCTTTAAGTGTATGTATGTATTTGATCGATGCTAATCATCAACGTATAATGGGCAATCCACACCGAGAGTTAAACACTTGATTTTGATATTTAATAGCGTCACAGAGAAACTACTGAACTGGAGTACACCTATCTATTGCTCGTGTATATCTCAAGAACTGGTAATTTACTTCATCAAGCCGTTCTTCTTAATTGATGTGGATGTCATCAAATCTTAGTAAAACCACTACACACATCACACAGGATAACACGATGTGTTACATTGCTTATCGTCGTCACTGTCTTGAGTATATTATATATTATATTAACTCTATCATTAAAACAAAGGTCAGTCAATGTTGTATGCCTCTACCGTCCTCCTTCTAGTAGAAAAAACAACTTGACTGAGTCTATCTTTGCGGAGCAGTTTACGAATCTTTCGTAGAATGAAACTTCGATAGGTGGCAAACAGACTGTTATTGAAGATTTCAACTTTCACTTTGACTGTCCTGGAAACAAATACGCATCAAATGTCTTCGATTCCATTCATGTTTACAAACTTAAACATTCAGTTAACCAGCCTACCCATACACATAGTCACATGTTAGAAAGGATTCTCCATATACTTCTTGATAGTATTCTACTGTCCACCCTTGTATCCCTCGAACTTGCATCTGATCACCTCTGCATTATATGCAATTTGGACGTATCAGGCCCTAACCCTCCACTGTTATTTGCCACTAAGAGTAACCTCCGTATGATAAATAGACACAACCTAATTCATGCCATCCAAGCACACCAAACAACTTGATTACATCATACAGCATACCAGCTCGATATATGCCCGCCTTCATTGCTTGAAAACTATACCACAGCCACCAAGTGCAAAGTATTAAATCAAAAATGTTCTCCGTGGTATAGAAGTGTTAGTGACCAGATTCGCATTGCTAAAAGAGAGAGTCATACAGTTAAAAGGCCTGGACATTCCAACATACACACTATTCATAAACAAATCAATGAATCTGATACAAAGAATGTCACAAACGTTGTTATATTTAGCAAAATTATACCACTACAGTACTAAGATTATGGAACTTCCCAGCTGCAAAGAGCTATTCGAGATAACTAACGTCAAGCTACCTTCTCTCCAAAGGATCTTTCGGACCTGTTTACAAATGTTTTCGTGACAAGGTACAAATCATTTGAAATAGGCTTGACAACACATGTTAAATTGACTATCCATATAGTAGCGATACAGAATTTGAGCAACATGACTTAGCAGTATTTAATAATGTATCTATGAATGTAGCACGCAAAATCATGATGAATAGTGCGTCGAAATAGTGTGGAATTGATCAAACTCAAACAAGACTGCTGCATGATTGCTTAGATTCAATATTGCCTTGACTAACTTCTGTTGTTAACAAATCTTTGTCATTTGTGGGATTCTCATCATTTTTCAAATCTGCGATTGTTAAGTCTAAGCTGAAGAAATCAACACTCGAACATAACAATGTAACGAACTACCAATTAACCAATCTTAAAAAAATGTTATTCTTATCCAAAAAGCATCTCATCTGAATTCAAACAGTCTTTTTAACATCGAGCAATCTGCATATTGCCTTTGCCACAGTACTGAAACAACTCGGCTTAAAGTAGTTAAGTACATTCTCTCTGCATTCGATAGCGGAAGACTACAATGTTCACCATCATTCATTTGTTCACAGGATTTGACAGAATACACCAAGATATATCATTTCACAGTCTTCAACATGTATTTGGCATTCAACTTGCAGCTCCCGGTGGTTCAAGTCCTACTTATTCAACAGGACACACATTGTATATGCCAATGGAATAAAATCCAGCCCAGTTTATTTATGTTGTGGTGTTCCACAGTGGTCTGTCTTTGACGTGTTTTCATTGTTCTATAAACGTTTGTAACTCAATTACGTATGGTTAGTCTCAATATATACTGCAGAAACACAAACAAGTTTCAAAACACAGCTGCATTTATCATTTACAGTACCATGATCAGAACACACCTCTTCGCTACTCTGTACTCTACACTTGCTATCAATTCTAGTCAGAATCAAACACAAATTGGAAATCGTGATTATATTTTGGAAAACGGTCTTTGTCCAGGATATATGCATGAGCACAACAACTAATTTTAGATATACTAATTAATTCTTTAAAATCCAACTGAAGAGACGGAAAGTTACTTTGGATTAAAACCCGTGGCTACAACCAAATAAAATGACTTAACCTAATTTGTAAAAGTCCCAAAATAAGCAATATTTCACTAATTCAAAAGATTATATAGTGTTGAAATACACATCTTACGTTACAATCCCCAAATTACGAAAACATGAAAGTCACGTGATCGTTCATATCACGTACTCCTAACATGACCCTGAAAAGATATAATCATTCTCATCTTCACCTTAACAATAATCAACACTAACCTTGAATTAAAGGTTTGATCCAGATAAACATATTTTGTTTAGCAAAGAATATTCTGATCAACCCATTTCCAAGAAGCACAGCATATCTAGTGAAACAATCTATATTACAAAACCACGTAATGAGAAAAAGATAAATTAAACATGATAAACAATATTACATTAAAATAAATATACATATATCCAATTCAATTTACCTATCAATATTGTGTTGATATTGTTGAGTGTAATGCTTTCATATTTAATTTTTCATGTACTCAGTAGTGGTGGATGAGAGTCAAGAACATAATAAACGACAAAGCTATAAAGTCCACATATATATAATAAACAACGTGTGCCTATTCATAGTGGATAAACCAAAATTATTACTATTCTCCGTAGTACTATTCTCTTATAACCTTTGATACAGGTAATCGCTTTATTATGAAAACATCCTTAACACTACTATTAAATATACTACCGCTCCGGTGGCCTAGTGGTTAGAGCGTCCGCCCCGAAAGCGGGAGGTCGTCGGTTCGATCCCCGGCCGAGTCATACCAAAGACTTACAAAAATGGTACTAACAGCTGCCTCGCTTGACGCTCAGCATTAAGAGGTTAGTGTTAGGACTGGTCGGCCTGGTGTCAGGATAATGTGACTGGGTGAGACATCATGCTACATGTCTGCGACATGATGTCTCAGTGCTAGACATCACTATAAACTGCCTCAATGCAGACATCGTAGCGATATGACTGAAAAATTGTTAAAGCTACGTTAAAAATCCTAATCAAACAAACAAACTATTAAATATACTCAGAAATATCTAGAAGTGCTGGGAGATAACGATCGTTATTGACAGAAAGTGAGCCGAACACAATCAAGAATCACTATGGTTGAAGCATATTTTGCATTTCCTTGCACGTGGCTTTAAAGTCATATTATCAAAGCGAAAAAGTAAGAAAAAGAATACATAAAGAAAGTGTTATGAATAATTATTTTTAAATATTAATGCTTACATATTTTTCTCCACTAATTCAATTACAATTATCAAATAAGGTCAGATGACCCATATTTACTTTTAAACTTCCGGTAAATACAGAGCTGAAAATAGCTTCTTGTTAAAATGGTGTTAATTGTGCTAAACAAACTGGGATATACATTGAACTCAAAAGACAATTTGTGCCACATATGTCTTGAAACAAATCAATTATATTTGCATTTGTCAAGAACCTGTAGCAAGCAGTGTTTAACACGTCTTTACAGTTGAATGATATCAGGGAAATAGTGCACACTCAAACTGGAACATGGTCAGTCAATGTAGTTTCTGCCTCTTCCGCCCTGCATCTAGTACCAAAGAAAATAAGCTGACTAAATGTCTCTTTTGGAGCAGTTCCATACTGATTGGAAAGCAAATTCACTTTGAATGTCCTGGAAATACATGCACATCGAAACTCCTAGTTTCCATTCATTTTTTCAATCTCAGACAGTCATTCAAACAAACCGCCAATAAACATGTTTCTTTTTTATACAGGTTTATTCCTGAGCCCAAAAATGATATTCTACGGTCCACCCTTGTATTCCACGAACTTGCATCAGATCACCTCCTCATTATATGTCAACTTTACGTATTAGTCTGTAACCCTCCAAATAGATATGCTACGAAGAGAAACCTCCGTATGATAAATATAACCAAACTAATGCATGATGACCTAGAAAGACTACAAACTTGCATGAAAAACTGGCCCCAACCAAAAATCACAGACAATCAATTCAAACGAGTTATAAATGTTATAGCCGTGTTAAGGTCCAGCGTCGTACTGCTAAAGGAGACCAATGAAAATAAAAGAGGTTTTGGCTTTCATCCCGACGAATTAGTCACAAGCAAACCAATGCAGTTGTTTAAAGGAACTTCACAGACATAGTTCATACCGCAAAAGCAGTCCACTACTGTACAAATATCATGTAAACTTTCAGCTGCAAAGCGGCCTTCGCGAGTATTACCCACCAATGGCGAAGTACAAATGTACACAATTTGCAACGAACTTATTTCCAGTCGACATTTCGGACTCGTGTGTAAATATCATCAGTATATACAATTAGATATAAGTCAGACGTCACCATTCAATTGCGATATATCATCTCAGCGGCAAAGGTTAGCTTTATTTGATCCTGTCTATATTAATTTAGCTCGTACCTTCGTTCTCAGTTCACAATGATCATTGTGAACTGGATTCAATTCCATTATCACTGCTGATTCAGTGCTTAGATCCAGTATTCCAGTGACAATCTGATAGTATTAATACATCTCTCGCATCCGGATAATTCACATCATTTTTCAAAATTTCCATTCTGAGGAAACTGCTGAAGAAACCAACACTCGACCATAACGATTTAAAGAACTGACCCCAGTTTCTAAATCTCCCATTTATATAAAATTTTCAAAAAAAGTTGTTCTAACCAAACTGGGTTCTCTTCTAAATTCAGTCATTAAAGCAATGTACAGTCTGCATATCATCCTTGACACAGTACAAAAACTACTGCTCTAAAAGTAGTTAATTACAGTATTGCTTATTTGGATAACATAAAGATTACAGTCCTCAGACTACTTGATATGTCTGCAGCATTTTACACAATAGGCGATGATATATTACTTTACTGTCTCCAGCATTTATTTGGCATTCATGATACATCTATAAATTGTTCAAGTCATACTAATTGTATAAAGAAACTGAATACACTCCAGCCCAGGTGATCTATGTTAATCCACATCAGTATGTCCTTGCACCTGTTAACTTCATTCTTTACACTCGGTCAATATAAATTGTCACAGATCATCATCCAGTGCCGGAGTAATTGTACGCGAATGACACCCAAGACAAAAAATTGAGCTGAGACGCATTAACCTAATTCGCAAATATCGTTTAGTTGATGTCACTAAGACGCTTGGATGTTCATAAGCACTTTCGAGAATGGACTATTGTAACATAATTGTATCTGGTGCGTCAAAATATATAATGTAGAAAGTTCAAATAGTTCAAAGTACAGCTGCTATGAGCAGTCTGAGAAAACCACGATCAGAGCAAATATTCCCTCTTTTCTGTACTATACACTGGCTATCAATTCGATCCAGAATCAGATAAAAAGTTATTTCTCTGTGCATACGTTTAACGATAACACTCCAGTCCATCATACCTATCTGGACTAACTAGTGTGTAAAGACCAGCAATACACGTACGCTCCTCTTCTAACAATCGTATACTCATTATTCCAATTTTGAAAACAAATTCCTATGGACAACTTTTTTTTTGCATACTAGGGACGATCAATGTAGGACGAATTGGCCATTAAACACAAAGACACATTTATCCTTATCAAAAGTGTTTTTGAATCTCACCTATTTTGTTTAAAAGAACAAACTTAAAGACTAAATTATGCTTTGAACATATATATTGTCAGATTTTTTGTTTTCGAATTTCATGTTCTTTGTTGTTTGCTTAATAAATCGTGTTATATATATATATATATATATATATATATATATATATATATATATATATATATATATATATATATATATATATATATTATTGTTTCAAATTAATTGCTTTTTATGACCTTTTGTATGTCTGATTCCTAGACAAAGCCATTAAATTAGTTACCTATCGATCCGCTTGAAGACGGCACATAACCATTCATAAACATATATACAACACGATATGCACATGTCAATAATTTAAATCAGTTTATCTGTTGTATCTTTTATTAAAGGGGGTCTATATTACGTGTACCTTTACAAAATAAAACAGATGTAACTTGCCACTCTAAAAAGGTTCGAAAACATTGCATAGTTTGTAGATAGAGTTGCATACATCGATATTCTTGAATGTAGTGTATAGCTTTACCTTTCATGGATATTGCATTCAGTGGTGGTGTTCGGGGCAGTTAAGGATATACAACTTGGCAAAGATATACAATCACCGATGCGTATACACCAGCATGATACTTACGCTAATCTTCTGACAATCGAATACACCTTGTCAATTGCCCATAAAAAAAAGACAGAGACATATTGACATATTTTAAGAGTGCACTTAAAACTCAACTTGTCAACTGCATGAACAAACTTAGAGACCTAACAATGGCTTGTACTTTATATGTTTTCAGCATATGTTTTGTTTTCCAATTTCATGGTTTTTCTTTATTGTTTTTCTGTAGTGTAGTCCTATCATTATAGATGATGTAAGGCGCTTAGAGCTTCTAAAGATTAGGTGATATACAAAGTTTTCATTATTATTGTTATTATTATTGTTATTATTATTATTAGTAGTAGTTAGTAGGAGTAGTAGTAGTATAATTATTATTATTATTTTTTTTTCTAGTATTATTATTATTATTATTATTATTATTATTATTACTATTATTATTATTATTATTATAGATAGAATAATAAAAAACGTATGCATGGTTTTAGTAGATAAACTAAAATGACATTATTACTCTAATCGGTATTTTCATACTGTTGTATTATTCGAAACACATCATCCAGTTCATTATGAAAACAACCTTCATACTACATTTAGACAAGCTACAACATATCTAGATTTATTTTAAGATAGCGATCTTTATTTTATAATCACTTCGCTCAGAGTATGGAAAGTGCCGAACAGAGATAATACGGGAATATATGAAAGTATCTGCTGTGAGGAAATAGTGTGTCAATTTGCAACGTTAATATCGAAAACGAATTCCAGTTTATTACTACTTGTTCAGCATATGGATAATACGGAGATAAAAAGTTACCCACCTTTGTAAAACACAAAAAACAAATTAGAATTGTTTCATTCAATATACACAAAGATTCTAGCTGATTTGTGATGATTAATTTAGCAATGTTCCTACAAAAGCCTTAAAGATTATATCGTTGATTTCTGCTTTAAAAGAATTACATCAATATTAGAAATCTTACTTCACGCAAGTTTTAGGGATACCACTAAATCCGTTTGTTTTATTTTTATGCGACATGTACTTGTTCTTCATCTATATCCGAAAACAGGCACTAATTGTTACTTTCATGTATATAGTTTCTTATAAATGCGATGCTCGTTGTTACGCACTATAAGATAGTGCGTACTATGCACCTCATGATCTATGATTATATATGATGGGAATGTGGGCGTTATCAAAAATGTTTGTTTCTTTTTGTTATATTAATGCAATATAGGCTATACGGCGCGGCCAGTATTAACGGTGGTGGAAGAACCAAGAAAACCACGGAAATAACCACCGACCCACGAAAAGCTACTGGCAAGTTTTCTCACATACCCACATTTGTCGAATCCGAGACTCGAACACACGCAGAAAGATGTGAGACGGCAGTGATCCGTAAAGGAAAGCTCATTAAACCACTCGGCCACTTAATGCCCCTAATATATGAAAACTAAACAATATTATAACAAACTCAAAACACTCCCTATACCACCTTAGACTGATATCCGGAGTTATCTTAATATTACATAACAGACATATGGGCTTATATGGTCCTGAGCTATTTTAAGGGAGCTATATAAGCAGAGATACACAACAAGAATATTTCAATTCAAACGCGTTCACCGGGCAAATACAGTGTTTCTAGCCGCTAAACCTATTATGTTCTATCAAGTTTGACAACAACTGCTTGTTAACAAATAATATAATTCTTTAACGTAACAAATACAGTGCTTAGAGAAAAGGCTATGTACATTTCGACTTCAGTAATTCGACACATCCAAACAACTGCACGCACTGTCCGTATTTTTTTATATTTCTTCATGTTATAGAAAATAAAGCCATGCAGTGACCAGCAAATATTCTCAAAGTATATTCATTAGGTTATATTGCGGTATCATTGAAAAAAATCAGTAAGTGTTGTTATTTTATTTAATTTATTTTTTTGACAAATATAGTCTTTCATTTTCACTCATCTCAGACACGCATCGTGAGTAATGTAAATAATGTTTAACTATCGAATCCTCGTGAAATATCGTTGGTCGTATATTGCTTTTGAATAATACTGAGTTTTATTGGAAAGAATTTAATACAAAAAGCATATTGCATCAAGCTTTGAAACAAAAAACAGTTATTCAAGTTCTAAACTCGCTTGTCAGCCATTGAATAGCTTTTGTGGCTTTGATCAAAGTTCTAAGATAGAACAAAAATGCAACAAATGGATTACAAATCATTATATCCTAGCAAATCAAATGACGTAAAATTTACTGCTCTAAAACGAATGATACTCTTTAAATAACTCCAGATAACATCACCTCACACATGCTTTAATTGAGCTTTTGTTTATAATATGGATTCAATATGCAAATGAAGTACTCTGCAGATCATGCTTTAAGGAAATCAACTAAACATGAACAAAGAGTATAACATGGCTGAACGTTTTAATTATATTTACTGCGTTAAACAATTGTCTCTGAAATGATTAATACTATTTATCAATCAAAAAGTATTATTACATATTTCAACAGCAGGCATTCTCAATTTGAAAACGTTTGTTTAACAACCATTTTACAATCGATATGTGATTTTGTGTTCCTAGATATACAAATGATTCGAATGGTTTAAACCTTCTAAACATCAATACTAAAATATGTATCGAATACCTACATGTACAAATACTGATTTTGCAGTATATACAAAAGAAAAATTATCCTAGTGGACGTGCCATTTAGAGGAGTACCTTTCGACGACGCCATGATTTGTAAATATATTATTTCCGTGAAAGGATGGTGTACCGTTTAAATATAGTGAGAAGATATTAACATAAATAAGTTCTGGGGTCCAGAGTGGCCGAGTGGTCTAAAGAGCTCTCCGTTACGGATCACTGCAATCTCATCTCTGTCTGCGTGGGTTCGATTCTAAGTTTCGGCTTATGTAATTATCTGAGAAAACTTGCCAGCTGCTTCTCTTAAATCGGTGGTTCGTTCTGGGTTTTTCCCGGTTTCTTCCTCCACCAATAATAATGGCGTTAAACCCTACAACAACAACAATAACATAAATAAGTTGTTATTTCCATTGAAATATTAAGACTCTACAATATATAAACTGTTCTCGCACACATATAATGAGAAAGATAGAGATGTTGTATGTAGGAAATGTACCATGTTGTTTAAAAACCAAAATCGTTATCAAACAAACAATTAGGTGATAATTCCCTTTTTCATGGAGTCCACTCAATTTACAGTATAAAATAGCAATATATTTTCGTTTCGTAGATACAGTGTATCCAAAGTTTAAAATGACAAATTGTAATTGGTTTTTATTTTATTAAAAACCTAATTATTCATTACCTTGAACAGAGTAAAACGAAATTCGAAGTCAAGATTGCTTATCGCAAGGTAATATGCATAAACGTGTTCACAGTTCAGATTTAAATTATGTATAATGTTATATTGATTTATATTGTATGCTTAATTTGTCTCCATGACTAAGGGCTATGACTACCAGACGTGTGTCATTGTTATAAGAAGTAAACGAGGTGTTAAATTGAAATTGCACTCATGATCTGATCTTGCGTACAAGCTAGCTGGTTTTCGGTAGGAAACCGTTTGTGAAGCAGGTCAATATATATTTGCATATTAGATGGATTTCATACAATTATGCATACCTGTTTAATGATGAGTCTCTGGAATCATTTGTAATTGTATTCAGATATAATTCTAGATAAATTATGTACATACATTACTCCTTGGAATTACAAAATGTTCATTGCCTGTTTTGGACGGAACCACTACTGTATGATTAAAAAGAACTCATCCGAGGATGATCTGGGTTGTGATGTCGTGGTACATTAGTTTATTCAACATTATTAGAATTCATTACGAACCTTTGGACTTGTAATCGGTCATGTATGATTAGTTGTGATTTAATTCAGAGTAATGTAAGTGTTAACAAGGTAGGTTTTGAAAAATATGATTGGCTCATTCTACCAAACTTAATGGTTTCGCTAATTCTCAAACATAGTTTAGGACCAAGAATCGAAAAAAAAAATATATACTTGCTTTCTAATATACCTAATATATCTTTCAAAGGAAAGGCACAACATGTCAAAGTTAATATAGATCTTCTATCTTTTCGCGTACAGTTTTTTCAACGAAACAACATGGAAATCATAGATACCAAACTTTTGAAATGTATTTGTTGACAACATTATTTGTAAAAGCCGAATGTTAAGCTTTCCACGGGACAAGATAACAATACATGGCCGACAGATGATTTTTTAAAATTATATTTAAATCAGTATTTTTTCCCATATATCGTCGAAATGAAATAAATTATTTACTTTACATCAAAATTCGCTATATAGTATACATGATCTTATTTCTTTTATCGGATATTTTAATCTGGCTGGAATATTTTAAATACATACAAATCAAATCTGGTTAGAATATATGAAATATATAAAAAAAACATCTGGCTGGCTCTGTCTTGCTAGGTAAAGAATCCACTTCTCCTTGAAAAGTCAAAACCAGGACACAAGTCATTGTATATATTTGTAAGAAGATTGCACACTTATAAGGAATCAATCAATCTTTCATATTGGAGTTATGTCTGTCGTTTGATTGTAGAATACCAGTTGTATAAACTAGTGTAGTATAACACTGAATCTACTAATCCTTGATGATGATGAATTTAAATTATCGTGACACCGGCCATAAAGGTCATTTGTTCACTAGTTTAACCATCGTTTAATTTATATGACGGTTGGTTTCCGTGCGGAATGAATGGTGCCACATCCCCATGGGCATTTAACGCACAAAGTGCGCTTGTTAAGTTTGGTTGTCATGCCATATCATTAAGAAGTGGCTAATAACATGAATGTAAGACCCTGGGTGAGTGGGAATATACCCTACACACACTCAACCCTATCAATCAGGTAATTTGTTACTGGGGTGCAATGGCATCAAAGAATAGCGAGAGAAAAATAGTTTTCTAATATCGCTATTGATAGGCTCTGGACGAGGAAGAGGAGGAAAAAGTTCCAGAGATCAGCCAGCCGATGTCGTATATTGATGTCGTTTACGCCCTGGAACGCCCTAGCCATACTTATTTCACATTCAATCCAGTTTATTAATGGACAAAATAAAACCAATAATGTGTCAGCCACCTGTGCAATTGAGTCAAATTCAATAAGTTATAGAATTTTCCTAACGCTTAACATACCGCTATTTATAGTACATATTGTACATATTATAAGTCCATACCAATTTTTAAACTAAAATGTCTATGCGACATATGTAGGTGGGTCACTGTTAGGTTAGAACAGATTGCAAAGTTTGGAGCGGTGTTTCAAAATGATCATGTCAGTTTTTTCAATAGAGCTTGATTGAATAGTTCTCGTACCAAATGAGAACTTAATAAGAATAAATGGCAATGAATATAGCCCTTCAAAGGACTGCTACTCATCTGGATTAAAAGTACCACGCCTGTCCTCCAACTCAACCAAGAAGGCAGCAGTTCTTTCCTACTCCCGGGATATTTTTGGAAAATAAATTCAGTGGCGGGAGGCGATATAGGCTGCTGCGTCAAATAGGTGGTGTAGAGGTCTGTCTTCAAAGGCCTCATAGTAGTGTCTGGTGAGGATTTTGAGGGCGAATTGCCATTGCTGGATTCTTGATGGCGAAGTCTGTAACGACCGGAACCCTATGTAGGTCACTGCTGAGACGAAACTTGCTGCTTTTCTCTTGTCTTTCAAGAATGAAGTGAGTCCCAACTCCATTAGTTTTTCCTTTGCTTTTTCAGGCATTCTTGCCGTCTTCACCGGTGACTCACATTTTTCCTTTCGGATGGCCTCCTCTAATTTTTTATCCAGGTTCATTGCCACGCCTGGTGAATGAGTGGTGGTTGGTGTTGATGTTTTAATCACCCCATTTTTCCCTTTCCATTTCTTTGCTGGGGTGGTGGTGGTGGTGGTGGTGGTTATGGTTCTGGTTCAGGCTCGATAATAGGTGACGAGGCCATCTCCGTCGTCTCCGTAGCAGTACAAATCGATTGAAGTTGTGAAGATAGCACTGTTATCTGTTCTTGAAGAACCTTTATTGTGTTCCCCTCTACAGTTGATTCCGTTTCAGGAGTCGTAGGGGCCGGTTACTCATGAACTGCTGGTTGTGGGTGTGGGATACTGTGGTCCGATTCGGTTTCCCGAAACCGCCGTTGTCAACCTATGTTTCTCCTGCACTTGAGTGACCCCTGTAATTCCATTTTTTCTTCCTTATCCCATACGAGAAGCAGTGTTGTTCTTTCTGCTGCTGCTCTGAGGCTCCAATTAGTAGCCTCATTCAGCCCAATGCCAAATATTGCATTAAGGGCTTGTCCTGGGATGATTTCCATAGCTAGCGTTGATAGCGAAAACACTTTATAAAAACATCTGCATTTATTGAATAATTTTGGTTGGATAAAGTGCCGTCTTGTTAAAATATCATAGGCATAAGTATATATGTGTTTATTACTTCTAATGTTCACATTTAATACCTACCATTGTCCCATTCTTCCATCCATCTAGCTCGATTTCTTGCTTTAAACGCACATTTTCCTTTTTTATAACCAAACACGTCTATGGTATGTTATCATTATTTACATAAACATTATTATTTAGTATACTTCTTTCAATCTTAATACTTTAGAATAGAAATGTAAAATATTGTTATCTTGTAATCATTATCAGTAGGTTCAGCAACGTATCAATGCTATTACCAATGATTTAAAAAGATAACATATTCTGTAAACTTCGATTATTTTAGCGTACTTTCTTATATTTCAGGGTTTAATATAATACCAACGATATTAATATAATAGTTTGAAAGAGAATAGTTAACCTTCTTATTAAATGTCTCTCGAATAATTTTAAATAATATGTATTTGATTTAGTGCTGAGAGATTTAGTTTGAAACCTATTGCACGGTAATGTTATAATAACTATGGCAACAAGACGGCACTCCTGTAAAGAAAAAACATAAAACTAGGCACCAACTTTTTGTTTTGTATTTGTAAGTGTTCTGGCTGGTAAAGTTTAAAATGCGCCCTAACATGAGTTTACAGATGACATTATAAGTTATGTTATTGCTGACCTTATCATATGTATTACAGCTGACAGTAATATATATATATATATATATATATATATATATATATATATATATATATATATATATATATATATATATATATATATATATATATACATGACAGCTGACATAATTTTTTTTTTACAGCCGACACTATGATGTATGTTACATCCGATGGTATATTTACCTTACACCCGAAAACATTATTTATGTTACAAACGACTTTATGATTTATGTGACAACTGTCCGCATGATTTATATTACAGCTGACATTATTATTTAGGTGACAACTGTCCGCATGATTTATATTACAGCTGACATTATTATTTATGTGGCAACTGTCCGCATGATTTATATTACAACTGACATTATTATTATGTGGTAACTTTCCGCATGATTTATATTACAGATGACATTATGGTTAATGTTTCAGCTGAGTCAGAGTCGTCCAACATACCAAGGAACGGTGTGGTTATTCATCTACGTAATAAAACTATTATTTTCACGGTGAAGGAACAACAAAGAGAAAGTGTAAAACGTTATTGAAACTGTAACTACTGTAATAGGAAGACAGCAAGTACCTAACGAGAAAGCATATACATATATACACAAGTGTCGCGAAGAACCATTACACCTTTTATAAGGCAATACATGGAAGTTATCTGGCAAAATGTGGATACTATAAGCTATCAAAATACCTTTTCCATTGATGCAGAAATCTTTGTCGTCAGATTGTATCTGGCATACAGTGCGGGGTTTAAATTGTTAATGGGAAACGTATTTGCCCCAAACAGTATATTGAGAACAGCATGAATTAATTATATTATCAAGGAAGAAAAACTCATATAATGCTAAATTTCAGTAGTTGGAGTTTAAATGAGGCTACTATACCATGAAACGAGTTTTTGCACTGGATATTTCGACACACAATTTGAAGTAACAAGCATGTCACGGAACTGTGTGTGACTGATATCAATATGTATATGCGGTCAATAAAATGTATTCGGGTTTCGGTGCTGCGTACAGCGTCACCGATGATGGTTTATTAATTATCGGCTCTAGCTATTTCGAAATGGTGAGCTGCGCATATCGGTCATAGCTAGGGTATATGAGTAAATTCTCAGTAAACATCACATTACAATCCAGTCTTGTCAGAAAAGCTTCTCGATTTAAGGAAGCAAAACTTTCAGCTAAAGAGGTAAAATAGATTTAAGATATTTTTTATCGCTATTCGTTTTGTATGACATAATTGTTTAACATATCAGATGTTTTAGTATGTATTCTAAATTCAACAGAGTAAATACCAAGGTTATGCAACGTCATTATATTAGAAATACTATAGTCTGTTTTTTGTTTTAATTACACGGTTTGGTTGTTTTAATTTTACCTCACTGTGGGGTCCTTGGGTAACCGTCTATGCTGCCCGTGTCGTGGTGCCATGTTGTAGTGCAAGTGTGCTGATCGTGGGGCTTGTCTGTGCTGTCCGTGTGTGGTGCCATGTTGTAGCGAATGTGTGCTGACCGTGTGTGGGGTCCGTGGGTGACCATGTGTGGGGCTTGTCTATGCAACCCGTATTGTTTTGCCATTTTGTAGTGAACGTACGCATACCGTGTGCGCGGCTTGTCTTTGCTGCCCGTGTGGGTTGCCGTGTATGGTACCTTGTGTATGCTGCCTCTGCGTATACTACTTTTGTGCATGCTGGGTTATATATATGTATTATATATTATTGGTTAATGTGAAGTAGCGAAACCTGTGGGATATCTTGTGACGTATACGATGTGTTTTGGTGACGTTGGTTCGGAAGAGTGTACTGGTGTTCTCAAATCAAGAGACCCAGGCTTCGCGACAAGCCTGTTTGTGTTGAATGTAAGGACTCTTGAGAGATTCTTGAAACAGACAGAGGGGAGTGGACCATGAGTGGCGACTCCGCCACCATTGACTAGAGCGGGTGGAACCGAATATACATCTTTGACGTCAAATGGATGCCATGAGAGCTATGAAATACGTGTTCCATATTATTGCTATAAAGCGCTAAGAGCTTCTAGAGATTAGGCGCTATGCTATGTCCTCATTATAAGTATTATTAATAGTATTATTATTATTATATATGTTATTAATATCATCATTGATATTCTTATCATGATCATTATTATACTCTTTCAAATAAAGTGATTTTGAATGATCTATTTGTATGGCTGATTCCTAGTAATAGCCGTTAAATAAGTTACATATGGATCCGTTTGAAGACGGCAAATAATAATTCATCAACATATTTACAACACGATATACAAAATGTCAATACCTTAACTCCGTTTATTTATTGTATCTTTTCTTAAAGGCATATCTATATTACGTATTCTTTGCAAAAATAAACAGATGTTACTTGCCATTCATACAAGGGTCGAAAATATTTTATCTCTTATAGTTAGAGTTACATAAATCGATATTGTTGCATGCAATGTATAGCTTTACTTTTAATGGAAACTGTACTCAGTGTTGTTCGGTGCGATCAAATATATACAACGTGACAAAGCCATACAGACATTATAGATAGAATAATAAAATGCTTATGCCTGGTTTCAGTAGTTATCTTAAATGTTCTTCTTACTTTTGTAAGACTGTAAGACTTTTAGGACTGTGGCTACATGACAATTAAAACTTATATAAACAAACTCAAAATCCTCCGTTTACTTCCCGTTTACTGCCCTAGACTTAAATTACATCTGAGTTTATCTTAATATTCCATAAAATACGTTTGGGGTATGCATGGTCTTGAGCTATTTGAAGGTAGCTATATAACCGGAGATACACAACAAACATAATTTATTTCAAATGTATTAACCGGGGAAACAAAGTATCTTTACTTGCAAAACCTATTATGTTCTATCAAAGTTAGAAAGAAATAATTATTTAACGTAACAAAACAAGAAACATTTTCGAGAAAAGGCATTGTGTTTGTCGACTTCAGTAATTAGTCGCATCCAAACAACTGGACGCACTTCTCCTATTTCTCCATTATATGTATATGTAATTTGCAGAGACCATCATATATACCCAAATTAATTTCACTAGAGTATGTTGCGGGATCATTGAATGAATTCACCTCATGCTTAGAGGTAATTAACAACAGGTTAACTAACGGCTGAACATGGCTTGTTGTTTTTATCCTAGTTACTGCGATTAAATATGTCTCTCAAATAATTATTAATGTTAATCGCTCAAATGTATTGGAACAAGGCAGACCTAGAAACTTAAACAGCAAACATTCTCAAACTGAAAACGTTTGTTTAACAACACTTTTACAGTCAGTGTATGTCGATGTGTACATTGATATCAAAATGATTCGAATGCATAAGACAGTATCACTGCCCTTATGAAAAAATTTTGATTTAGATTTTGATACATCTGTACTAATTTTCACCTTAGTGGCCTTAGCCCGACCTTCAGAGTACAAATATCTCCCGACGCCACGATTTGTAAATATGTTATTCCTGTAATTGGTTGGTCACGGATTCGATATACATCTTCAGCAAACCGTAAAAATAATGGAAGAAGACATTAAGCAGCAGAGAGGGTGAACCCTACAACGTTTTCAGACAAAATTTTGATTAAAATCCTAAAACGAGCCTTCCTACGATCTCATTTTAACCCAAAAAAATGTCTCAGGGGTGAATCCTACAACGTTTTCAGACAAAAAATTGATTGAAATCTTAATGAGCTTTCCCTACGAAATCTCATTTTAACTAAAAAAATGAAAACGGAGACTTTTACGATTTTTTAATTAATTTTGGTCGCAACTTGTTGTCATCCACCCTCTCTGCTGCTAAAGTTTTCAGTTCTGGGTTAACAAAAATAATAAATAATTTGATCGAGTCTTTAGGATCTCACAAACAGACTAATCGCTAACACCTCTTCTTGTAAATCAATCAGATTATTTGACTGGTCGGTGAGTTTGAAATTAATTCTGGTTAATGAATTATTATGGCATCGCATATAGACAGGATTAATTGGGTTTTCAATAATTAGGAATCCTGGAGGAGCTGTTGGTGCAAATGAATAAAGAATATATCCTTGCTGAGCTTGATTTGATCGTTCGAGATTAATTTGATAGCTTCCTTCGATAACATCACACACTAAATTGAGCGCAATCACCGATGAAATATTCACGTTGAACGGAGCGATATGTCTACCGCCACCGTCTGGGTCATTATTGTGTTTGAGGATTTTTATTTCCGGTGATGTTGTTTTTTTCCATGCGTCATGAATTATTTTGAAACCAACATCGATGGCATCATTGAGAAGTTTTTTTTAGTTCTGGTACGTTATATCCTGGTAGTTTGAATGTGGGGATATCTTCAACGCGGATTTTATAGTCTAATGCAAATTCTGTTCTCGATTTTGGGTTATCTTCATCTAATATAACTCGAATAATTTGTGAATTAAATGTTTCCATATCGTTGATGATTTTGTTACATATTTCTACAACACTGATAAATTCATCTCGGGTGAGAGAGCCGGATTTAAGGGGTATTAACAACAGTGAAAAATCATTATTCATTGCTGTAAAATTTTCAACGACTTTAGGTTTGTTAACAAAAAGATCTCTCTCTATGATATCCTCCTCTCCTCCAGTTGAGTAATATGCGAAATCAAAAAAATCTGCATTGGATTGGTAATCTTTATAACACTTTATTGGATTATCAGATTTTATCACGTCGGTGATATAATCAGATTTTTTAGGTTCTGGTAAATCAACGGTTTTTCCACCGGGTGGTAATTCAGGCCATCCTAGTACGGTTCTAATAGAACTTTGATAGATATCTACGACGTATCCTTCTGTGTTTATCTCAATTGCGGATGATAGCGTCGGTTCATGAACTGTTATAGCGATTTTTGACTCTACTCCAGTAATCGATTTTATTCTACGCGCGAATTCATCATTGATTTGTTCGATTTGGTATGACCCTGTTGGTATCGAAACGACGTTCCAGTCTGGGGTTCCGTCGGGTTTATTCTTATTCGCAAACACTAAAGAATTATTGGGTTGTTGACCACCAAATGATTTTGATCTGATATTAGGCCAACTGTGATACATTCGTAGTTTTGCTAGCGCTATCTCCTTCACTGGGACCGGAGAGGGGAAATTCACACTGAATTCTGGATTCGTTGATGTTATTGATATCATGCTTGTTTGTACTGGGTTCGTGTTCTCCACTATTCGTTGAAGTAATTCCTGCGGTGTTGTCATTGTTATTATACTCATGATTTATTTCTAATTTTGGTATCGATGAATCATAAATACTGACCATCACTGAGAACTCACAATCTGGTAATGTTGATATTATTGAGATCAATTTGTTTTTTGGGTTCGTGTTTTCTAATTCCATCGGTGTTGTCATTGTTATTATACTCATGTTGTCGCTCTAATTTCGATATCGCGGAATCAAAAATACTGACCATTGCTGAGAATTCACTATCTGATATAATCGTATTATCGAGTGACGACGATATCATCAGGGATAATTGCGAGTATGTGGTTGATGCAATATGAAATTGAAGTAAGTAATTCTGCAGTTTACTCTGGCTGCATGATGATATCTTTTTTGCTATCCCGGTTGATATACCCCCGATTGTAGCCACCGCAGAAATGCAAATTGGAACTACGACCGGGGCAATCATTGTAACAGATGCTAGTATTATTCCGGCACCAGTGAGAACGCTTGACACCGAGTATATAATAACATCAATTGCGGTGATTCTTCGTCGGTATTTTTTTATTTTTATTTGATACTCCTCAGTGAGGGTTTTGAGTCTATTCTGAAATTCTTTGACCTGATCATAGCGACATTGAGTTGATGAAATCATTTTTATTTTAAAAACACTGGCGTTTTAAATTGTGAAATCCTTTCAATTTAGTTATTTACTTAAATCCGCTACGAATTCTACATACCATGATACCAGAGTTCTAGTCAAATGTTTATCAGTAGATGTTATCGTGAACTTTCCAGTTGTATCCTTGTCGATGATCGTTGATATCACATTATTGACCCCGGATGAACTCGACGATGATATATTAAATTGAATTGGTGCTACCAGCGTTAATCGATAAATACCCTTGATAGTAGCTATGATATCTAATTTGTTGTTTGCAGGTGTCCACTCAAATGATCCGTGTTGGATTGTATATACTACGTTGTTGGTTTTCTCATGAGGAATTTTTGTTTTTTCAATGATTGTTATCATCCTCGAAAAATCACCTTTGACGGCTTCGATGAAGTTTTTCGTCTCATCGATGGATTTTTTAATATCAGGGAGTTTTATTTCAATTTTATCTAACGGGGTTCCAATAAATTTATCAATGATATTTCTACGAAATGATATAAACTGTTTTCCGTTATCTTCAATTCTAGATTCAAGTGTTGTTAGTACAACCACAAAATTTTTTAACTCATCGTTGAGAGTTTCTAATCGATCTGTAATCGTCGAAACGAGTACACCCGGTTTGAGTTTACCCTGATCGGAAAATAACGCGATAGTATCCTCGATTGCGTTTTGTTGTTTAACCAAAATATCATCTTGAGAAATATTACTGGTTTTCAATTTACCCTGATCGGAAAATAACGCAACGGTGTTCTCGATTGCGTTTCGTTGTTTAACTAAAATATCATCCAATGACACATCACTGGATTTCAATTTACCCTGTTTGTCTTGAAATACAACTATTTCATTAGGATCAACATTTGTTAAGTTCAACGTCTCAGCGATTTCATCTTCAATTATTTTTTGTATATCCTTGACAGAATCAGGTGGTGCAGTGCCATCGGGTTTGGGTTTCAAAGATCTCCCCCAAATATCAATCATGTTATTGTAAAACTCTTTCTCTCTCTAAAAAGCGATTGCTAGTGTATTCATTAACGACAACATGTGGTGGTTTTCCGCTTGGGTTACTCAAGGAGTTAGAAATAGCGTCAAGGACATTTAATACTTCGCTGCCACATATTGGTGGGTCAATCATCGTTTGTGTTGGTAGCGTAGAATACCAAGTCTTCATTGGAAGGGTTTTTATATACCGCATAAACTCTTTTGGTGGGGCTAATCCATATGAATCGAAATAAACAATCCCACGTGGATCAATAGCGTATGCAACCCAGTGAGTTCCAGGTCCGGTGCTGTTATCGAGATTAATAATACCTGTTTCAGTTTTGTTTGGTTGATGTGGTAATTGATCTTTCATAAAAACACCTCTGAAATTTTTAATCACTAGTTTTTTAGCCGCATCCATTAAATCAAAATTGGACATAGGAATCTTCGATTCCTGAATTAATAAATCTTTCTTAGTCTTAGACCCTTTCCGCTGTACCACGAATACGGGGTTCCTGGTAGTCTTAGACCCGATCCGTTCACGGATCTTCCGCTGTACCACGAATACGGGGTTCCTGGTAGTCTTAGACCCTTTCCCTTTTTTTTATATCCTTTCCCAGTTGCCTTCTTTAGTGCCATTCCTGCTGCAGTACCAACGGCTCCTAACGCTGCCGCTTTAGCCACCGCTGGGGCTGCTGCTGCAATCAATGCTGGAATCGGAGCTAACAACGGAAATATACCGCCTGTTTTAATCATATTTTTGATAGCAGCTGCAGAGAGAGTAATCTGAACACCTTTTTTGGCTGCAAGTGCATCATTCAAATGTTTTATTTGACGAGTTGTCAGCGATAGTTTATTTGCACCACCAGTCATTTGGCTGGGTTTCAACGTGATTGTGGTTCCACATTTTTTAGCTGATTCCGATTGCAATTTTTTTAATTGACCGGGAGTTAACGCAACACTAATAACACTATATGACATTATACATAATTGATTGATTCTAAATCGTTTACAATTTCAATTACATGTTTTCTACTGGGACATCTACCACTCTCATTCTTCCACCAACACCTTCAAGTAGCATTGATTTATCACTGAGAATGACAGCAACCGCTCTATAATTAGCAATAGCACCACGAGTCACATTAGCTCTAAAGTGTATATCAACGACAGATTGTCTCATCAAATCGAGATGTTCCAGTGAGAAGTAATAGATCGGATACAAATTTTTAAAATCATATTGTGATATTTGCAAACCAGTATCGACATTTTGATCACGTGCCATAAATGACAACAGACGATGATACACGCGTGCAATATAATTTTCTGTGTAATTAAGTTGTATATCCTCGGATGGTTCCTCTTGGCCGTTTATTCTCAGTGAGACGTCTTTCACACCTAACTGATCAAATATCATATGGCTGGAGAGTTGATTGCCAACTCGTGTGTTATCCTGTAACGCAATAAATATATGACGTGGCGCAGCAACACCTTGTTCTGATGCTAGATTCCACGTGAATAACCCGTTCAGATTTGATTGCTTCACATCTGTACTCACGGTTAGCCAACTCAACAACGACTTTCCTCCTTGGTCCATAAATGATAGTAATCGTTCTTCTGCGGTGATTGCTGGAGTCAACACTGGCATCCACAATGATATTTTTGTTAAATTGACTTTACCGGCATCAGCATTTGGATTTGCAACATCTGCTGGAATCCTCCAGATTGCGTCACTATCATCACTCTTTCGTACAAGCGATACTGTATGCTTCGCCCCGTAGATAACTTTTCTGACGTTTCTACAGAATCCAAATATGTGATGCAGTGGAATCACGCATGAAAATGATTTACGCGCTCCTTGCAACATTGAGTTTCGTGTTGCAGCTCCTAGATTGAAATTAACGTCGTTGTTTATAATCATATTCTCGACATCAGCATCACTATTATCACGTTTTTTTGGTCGTCTTACAACAAATGGATTTCCTCCAGCGGTATTCTTACCATCTTTTGCAAACATCATAGAGGGTCCTGCTGATCTTGTATAATCATCAGAATATCTCGCTAACCCGATTATTGTTGTAGCCACATCAACATCGCGATCTATGGACTCAATTTCTTTTCCATCAATGAGATATCTAGCACTCTCAAATAACGCCATAATACCATTATTGACAAAACCGACTTGAGTACCATCTGGATACGGTGCTGGTACAGCAGGAGTATCATCAGCTGTTACAAGTTCTCCTTCTACTTCAATAAACGCTTCACAGGGCAAAAAGTATTTACTGGTATCATGGACTTGAAGTTCAATTCTTGCTCGACTATTTGAGTCTATGGCATGATAGGCGTAATATTGATAATCGCGTACAGAATCATCCTTGCCAACTGGGGCGTCTATATCAAACGCCGGATCATGTGATTTTTTGAACATTTTATTCTATTTATCAGAGTCTAAATCGTGAAATCATAAACGATTTTCATCGTCGTAGTTTTTTAAAGCCACTTTCTGCTATCATATTTGCAATATTGCTTTGGTCGGGGGTTAAAGCCATCGACGCTAATTTTTCGTCTACTGCGTTATTTATAATTCTACTAACACTTGCAGGCATCTCTGCTGTAGATGGTAACGGTTTCTTTTTTCGTAAATCACTTCGTGATTTCACTAATGATGTTAATTTATTCTTCGCACTTGAAAATGCTTTTCCAGCAAGATCTCCAACAGCACCAATACCCTTATCACGAATAACTTCAATTGCTTTCATTCCTAGTTGTTTAGCTAACGGCATCACTTTTGGAGCCATTCTCGCAAATAATCCTGCAATGGTATTGCCTAAACCATCTCCGTAGTATGCTCTATAAACCGGAAACCGTGAATTAACTACATAGACGGGGGTTGGTTTATCATGATTGTAGTGTATGATCATTATTTGAAATCAGAAACAATTTTTCAATTGACTTTTCAATTCAGTCACTATGATACCCACTTTCCACTAACTCGCCAATGAAATCTCGATATATGCTGATATCCATGATACCACCCTGAAATAATCGTCTACAGATATCAGCTGCTTCATTAATTATTTCCGGTGAGTTATTTCCAGCTCGGAATCCTCCTACAAGAACTTCTAATCGTGATATATCACTGAGAACACTACCAGGACATGAAATCCAAGGATTTTCCCTCGAAGAGTTTTCAACTAAACCACTGCCTGAAAATCCTTTGGTTTTATCAGTGATACCGGTTGCACCTTTTTCATGATCAGCTTCTCTCGTTATTTTCATCTGTTGGGGGGATTGTGTTATATCAATAAATTTTGATTCTTCTGGTAGTCTAAGAAATCCGGTATCCGATTGCTCCCCTATAGATGATTCAGCTTTTTTTATTGCTGCCATATATTCCTGAAATGTTTTATCATCTCCTTTTGCTTGAGAGGAACCTGATAATATACGATATAACCCCCTATACCAATCTTTTTTAGGGGGAAGATTATAATCATCGTAAATATATTTTCTTCTCTGATGAAAACTCCTAGTGACAAATTGGGCTAATTCTTCCATAGAATCAAATTTTTTATTTCTCAATTCATCTAATTTACCGGGAAGAAGTTTTTCATTGAATGCAACTCGTCCACTAGTAGTATCCTCCCCTTCTTCTTGAAATTCGGGTAGGGGGATATCTTCTTGAAGTTCTCGTTGTTGTTCTGAAGCGGTTGATATATCCTGAGGAAGTGTTTTCAATGATTTTTTTGTTTGTTTAGTTCTTTTTGCTATTTTTTCTAACACAGGAAGAAAAGACTCTTCTTGTTTTTTTTCCTTCTTCAGAGATTGTTGACACTATCTGTTTCGTTGATGTGGTTACTGGTTTAAACAATTCTTCAGATCCCGCAGCAAAGTCAGTCTGAAGACTCTGTCGTTGTTGCAGTTTATTCCGTACAGAGTCACGAATTGGTACAAATCTCCTGATTGCATCCAGTCGTTCACGAGCCAATCGGGTTGTTAATACTTCATTGACCATTATTTAAAATCAGAAACAATTTTTCAATTGCAAAACAATTTTTTAATCCGACCTAACACCATCGTGGAAGTGATCAATCCGAACCAGCCATCAATTTTTTATTCACTGATTTTGACATTTTTAATCAAAAAATGCTAAAAAAAAATTAAAATCTCTATGAGGGACGGTCACAATCAAATAATGATAAATGGTTGGTCAATCAAAATTGTTCATTTTCTTGAATTAACGCCCGTAGGTTTCTAACTTTAGAATTAACCTCCTTTTTCAATTCGTATTCGTACCCCAATTCTTTTCGTATTCGTTCTACGATGGTATACAACGGAGCGAACACACTTACGTCACTGGAAAATGCGAGAGAGTCCTTAATAGAATTCTGAATTCTTTTGATGAGCGCATACTTCTTTGGTAGCATATATTTATTGTTGTTAACTCCGTATTCTATATCCTGAAAATCAGACATGATTTGATCAGGATTTAACCCATCTGATAGTTCAATATCCCAACTTTTCAATTTTGAAATCTCGGATAAAATGCTATTCATGTTTTCAGAATTCATTATTCTATAATAATGATATATTTCTAAATGAAAAATATGACGCATTAGACATAACTAAATCGAATTTTCTGTCCTGTCTTTTTTGAAATCGCCGTTTTGGTCATCCCCTCTGCAACTCTTCGTACTGAGGGTGGACAAATATCGAAGTGCCTACCGGCGCTGGTTATTGATTGAAATATTTTTTCTTCGTTAGTTATCGTATTCAAAGATTTCACAGGTCTCGCTTTTTTCGAGTATTTCCCAGTCCCCCCTCGTTCGGAATTTTCACTTTGTGTGATAGCCTGCAGATTTGATAAAGAATTGTTTTTGGGATTAGAATCGATATGATCAATAACAAAATCATCCTCGATCAATCCATAAAAACACTCAAATGCGAAACGATGATTGAGATAAGTTTTCTTTTCTTTTCCCCCACCAACAGTAAACACCAAATACCCCATACCATTGTCAGCACCAACTGATTTCTTCAGTCTGCGGTTTCTTACAACACCATCACTGGATGCTTCATAATTTGTGATCACAGGGTGTTGTCTGAATTCTTGGTTCATTCGTATACATAATACTATTGTTTGTCTAATTCATCGTTTGGTTTAATGATAAATCTTTCGATGTAGTCTTGAGGAGTTCTTATGATTTTATCCTTGATACTGACTTTGTCAGCGTCAAGAATACTGACTTTGTCAGCGTCAAGAATACTGACTTTGTCAGTGTCAGGGTCAAAATTTCTGATTGATTGTCCATTTTTTATTCTTTTATCATAATATCGCTTTAACTCCCTGTATCGCTTACCACCGCAATTTAGACACAACTGAGATTTTCCCCTGACCCCAACTCCACATAGAATACAGGGTAACGGACCAAGGCTTCCACGTCGAAAGCTTTGCATATGATACCCACAAAACTCATTTCTGCATGATTTGTTACACGGGGTTACTGATCCAATCATAAGCCACTTGCAGTGATTCATTATATAAAAATCTTTCATTTAAATGCTTGTTTTAATTATAGCATGAAGGAATTAGGGAGAACGCCTTCGAAAAATGCTGATAAGGAGTTTAAGAGATTATTAAAAATCAATCCTAGATTTAATCTCGATAAACCAAAAAAACGTAACAAACGTCCAATAGACGGAAACATGAAAGAGTTTAAGAGATTATTAAAAATCAATCCTAGATTTAATCTCGATAAACCCAAAAAACGTAACAAACGTCCAAGAGACGGAAACATGAAAGAGTTTAAGAGATTATTGAAAATCAATCCTAAATTTAATCTCGATAAACCAAAAAGACGTAACAAAATCAATCCTAGATTTAATCTCGATAAACCCAAAAAACGTCCAATAGACGGAAACATGAAAGAGTTTAAGAGATTATTGAAAATCAATCCTAGATTTAATCTCGATAAACCAAAAAAAACGTCCAAGAGAGATTACCCCTGGAAAGATGCTCAATTCAATCTCGATATAGCTTCTAATACACCAAAGAATACAATTCTTGATAAAGCCATGATTAGTAAAATCAGAGACTGTTTTAATGAATTTAAGCATGATGGAGCATCTTATTGTTGGTCAACATTTCGAATTGATGGTGTTGTTGATGCTACCATGAATGATGAAAAAGCAGCAGTGATAATTTCACGTGTTGGGGGAAAACGGCATTTTTTCCGAATCAAATTCATTATCGAAGTCGATGGCAAATGGATTATTAAGGATAAATTTGAACCAATCCTCAAGAATAAAAAAGCTGTCATTGTGAGTAGAGATTCCAAACCAGGGATTCTAACCGGCATTGATAAACCATACTACGAAAGATCTTATCCCGTAACAGCAATGGTTTATGGGATATATCCGTTAAATGATAAACCCGATATCGCAAAACTAGCTCCTATGAAATATTCGTCAGGGCTTAATTGTGTAGCAGAACGAATAATAGAACACTTCACAAATGCATCCCGAGGAAATAAACTAACTGATCTGCGACGTAGGAAAATAACCGAGTGGGAACTGACAGTGAAACAGCATGGTGCAAAGATTTCTGATATAGCTAAATTAGAAACATCATTACGATTCCCAATAACCGTTATGACGATAACCGGAGAGGTTTTATACGAACCGAAATATAACAAAAATGGAGCACCAATACAGATTATTGATCATAACAAACACGCGTGGACACCTGCGGTAACAATATTTCCACGAGAACGAACCGTGAAATATATCCCTAAGGAGTTCGTCGGGGATGTTTTCTATGAAGAGAAATTATTTGATGCTATTCATGCGTTGTGTAAGGATGATCCTGTGTCAGTGTGGTTACTTAGAAGTGATGAAGAATTCGATCAATTTGTAAAACCAAATGGTGAATTATATCGCATTGAAGAATTAGATAACAGAATGAGAAAAATCGCTAGTGATTTTTCACCGGAGAATTCCCATGAAAAACTACTCACGGATAGTTTTACTATTCCATCAGTGGTAGCTCACTTCGCAAGAGAAAAAAACTCATGGCGTCCAACACGAAATGATTTTCTCGAGGATGTTAAATTGAGTTGCGTCAAATTTTGTCATGGAGGACTGTGGAATACGAAATACTCACGTGATGGTATGATTTCAATTGATATAGCCGCGTGTTATCCCGGAAGTTTTCTCGGGTATGGGGAATGCGCTGAGTACTTCAAACGATTTGGACACCCCACGCATGAAATGACTCGTGTTGAAATTAATGGACCATTGCCTGATTTTGATTTAACCGGATTCGCTCGTGTGATATCATTTGAATTAGCTACAGGGTTACATCCGTGTAGTTATGTTTGGCTCGGTAGACACCTATCTGAAAAAACACTGGATGCCAATAGTGCTATTGAGATATATGATTGATTGTGGTATGCTAATATCGTTGATTGTTTCCGAGGCTATTATATGCTATCGAGCTCAGAAAGAAGTTTGGCTACCACAACCCAATCTAGATAGAATAATCAACGAACTACGAAAACAGTTTCCAGATTTCAGTGAAGAAGAAATCATAAATTGGTCTAAGAAGTTATTTGAAATTAAAAAAGAACAAGCATAAGATCTCGGAAGAAGAATAATCGGTAAATTTACCCAGGGTGGACGATACGATAACGCAAAATACTCTTCGCGGTTGATCATAGATGTCGCTGAATACGATTTTATTGTAGCGGATTTAATGAAACAGGGAAAACTTGTATCCCGTAAGGATGCTTTTCTATCCAATGGTGAGAAATTAGGTACGGTTGTTACCTACTGTGATGGATATAATTCCCAGTACACACACTTAAGAAGTTCAATGTTAGCCTATGCTTCTATTAATCTATTTTCGATGATAAATAGATTTCCTAATACCGCGGTTAGAGTAGCCACTGATTCGATGTATATACACAATAAGTACAAATCAGCTGTAGCTAAATTCACAGATCCCGAAGAAAATTGGGGGTGTTGGCGATTTAAAAAGGAGATGCTACATGAGTATTGTGAATCCGCAGACGTTGCCATGGATGATAAATATATTTGTTGTAACCGTATTGAAATTCAATCAGAACTTTCTAATGCACCACCGGTATCTGATCCAGTATGTAGATACAAGACAGTTTATTTAAACGGTTGTGGTGGGTCAGGAAAGACAACTCGTGCAATTGAATTATTTCGTTGTGGAAACGCTAGCGTTTCTAACATGATTGTGCTAACACCGACTCACAGACTCGCCAGAGAGATGATACAACGAGGGGTAAATGCTTGCACTTATCACAGCTTCTTTCGATGGAAGGGTGACAAATGGACTCCTGAGCGTATGGGTGATACATTCATTCCTGAAATCATAATTTGGGATGAAATATGCACAGTGTCATTAGATGTATTAAAAACATTTCTTGAGTGGTTGTTAAACAAAAACACAAAAGTCGACATGTGCGGGGATCACGGCCAACCACCACCATTTGTCGGTGCATCTCCACATGAATGGCTAAAGGGTTTTGTAGACTACTATGAAGAAATCACCACTGATTATAGATCACTTGATGAACGATTACGCGAGTTCAAAGCGCTAATTAGATTACAACCGGATAGAATCCAATGCGAAATAGCGCGTGAAGTGATTTCAGAAACCCCAATGAATGATTTCTGGGAAGCGTGGAGACCAAACGATTTGATCATTGCAAGTAGAAAAATAGTCAGGGATACACTTCAGATGAAGTTATTTGAATTGCATAAAGAAAAATGTGCAACGCTTCCAGTACCCCTTTGTTATAGGCCATCGGATACACGAAAACAAAACATTGAAGTTGATATTCCAGGACAGAATGAAAAACAAATTCTGGTATTAAATGATATTGTGCTGGTTGATATCAATGTCGTTGAAGATGCATTGCGTGCTAATAAATCCCCGTGGACGCTAGGATACGCAGCAACAATACACTCTTCACAGGGATTGACTATATCGAAGACAATTGTTTGGATGGTGGATAATCACATCGAATGGTCGAATTTAATCTATCTCGCAGTATCCAGAGTACGAAACATAAATCAACTTCGAAGAGTTGTTTTCGATGATAATGACACAACAATAAGTGATATTGATGTTAGCATCATTAATAAAAAACTCTCCGGTTACAAACAACAGGACAAAAAAAAACAACGAGAATTTGATATTGATGCTGAACTAATAATCACTTTGAAGAAACAACAGAATAATCACTGCGCGAGTTGCAATTGTATAATGCGTTGGCAGTATTCGGATAAGAATCCTCGCCAATTTACCGTAGACAGAAAAAATAACAATCTCGGTCATGTCAGAAATAATGTGATGTTGACTTGTCATGAGTGCAATAGACGCAACGGTGCTAGTTAAGATCATGCGGTGGCAATTGAGTATCCTCGGGAATCACTTGTACTTGTTGTCGAGTAAAACCCGCTGAGGGGCAGTTGAATCCAGTTTATAGACTGGAGGTCTACCAGTTGATCGTGTTATACTAGATATCTTATGCGTAGTGACGCTCCAAATAGGATCAGTAGCCCTTTTTCTACCCCCTTCAAGCTCTCCTGGTTCGTATAAGTACCTCACAATGACACTACTACCAAGAATTGGTTGGGAAACGCTAGCGTTTCTAGGGAAATCTTTTTGTGGTTGTACGGGTATTGACTTCTTTTTAATCGCGTTGATAGGTTTCATGTTGATTGTTCTAGTAATCTCGTTATTCAGTGCAGTAATCACAGATGGTAATCTTTTAACCCATTCACTGGATTGCTTTTCTTGAATGAATTCTTTTGCGTATTGATATCCAAATAACCGCTCAGCAATCGTCCGATTAAATCGTTCTACAATGGCCTGATCGCGATGTAGCGCAGTATGCCCTCGTCGTATGGTGACATTATGATGTTTCATTGTAGATAACACTGCACCCTGAAATTCCTTGCCAGGATCAACCTGCAATAGATTTGGCCAGTGCAGAGGACCTCGTCGATAAATCCTTTCAAATGCAGAAGCGACTTGAGTGGCTGATTTTGTTTTTAACGGTTCTGCTTCTTTGTATCGACTTGCAATATCTACTACGGTTAACGCATATTTGTAACCACGATCATGTGGCAGAAATAATATATCAGCCTGATGAACTTCATTAGGAGCGGTCACATCAAAATGCGAGAATTGAATTTGTTTAGGCGGTGGTAAATAAATTTGCCATACTGCCTGTTTGGATAACCAATTAGCCGCAGTGGTTTTTTTCACTTTTGCAGCGCTAGCGAGTTTATTGATTGCAGCGTTACCCCTCCAGTATCCCCTCGGAGAATAATAAATTGATTCCATATTATTAATTACCGGCACCTAACATCAATTTGCTTTTCATAGCCGATTTTATCAAAAATGAAACCAATTTTTCTTTGAAAGATTTATCAGGAATAGCATTTAACGCATGAATTAATTTCACATCTGCTAGATGCCTGTTTTGCAGATTGCTGCTTTTATAAGCAACATCATGAAGGTGACAGGCCTTATCAATGGCGTTTATTGGTTCTTCACCGGGGTTGGGTTGATTTTGATTATTGAGTCTGATATCAAGTCTGGTTCCTGGTCCACAGTAGCTATATCCTGGGAGGTGCTTTTCTCCGGGGTACTTTGCCCATGGGGTTCCAGGGAGCTTTGCCAATTTGGCTGCGATATCACCTCCTCGTTTTTTTTTAAATCAGATCTCATAGACACAAATCTAAATTTCTTTGTACCACATTGCACGCATTTACCAGAAAGCGCTGATCGGTTATTTTTAGTTGTAACCGTCGTCACATCATCTGTGCCAGTACGCGTTTTACACTTCACACAATATAGATCCATAATTTATGTATAGAAATATGGATATAATTGATTTTTCAGCGACTAAAACAAGAGAACCAATTAAGCATCATGCAGCGCTACCAAACTCTATCCGGATGATTATAATCGGGCCATCTGGATCCGGTAAAACGCAATTGTTACTCAATTTAATAATGAGATGGATGAAGTGGGATAAGTTGTATTTAATTGTCCCTAGCGTAGATGATCAACGATGTTATGAAGTGTTAAAGGATTTTAACGAGAATGCATCAGAAATTAAGGGTGAGAACGCCATTGATTTTATAACCGATATCGATGAAGCACCGAGTATTGATGATATTGATGGAGATATTAACAATTTAGTCGTATACGACGATATAATGTTGGATAAACAAAAAAATCCTGCTAGAATATTTTCCCGTGGGCGTCACAAAAACACTGACGTGATATATGTCACTCAACGCTACACTCAGGTTCCAAAAGTGATCAGAGATAACTGCAATGTATTGTCTGTATTCAACGGAGTTGATACTCATACGCTACGAAATATTTGGCAGACATGGTGTTCTGATATGGACTTCAATCAATTTAGAGATTTCTTTAGTCATGCTCAGTCGACTCCGCACGGATTCGCAACAATAAATTTACATGATCCTCGGACACGATATCGTATCGGACTTGATCAAATATTCGGTTGAAATCGTAAAAAAATTATTGACCCAGAACTGAAAACTTTAGCAGCAGAGAGGGTGGATGACAACAAGTTGCGACCAAAATTAATTAAAAAATCGTAAAAGTCTCCGTTTTCATTTTTTTTAGTTAAAATGAGATTTCGTAGGGAAAGCTCATTAAGATTTCAATCAATTTTTTGTCTGAAAACGTTGTAGGATTCACCCCTGAGACATTTTTTTGGGTTAAAATGAGATCGTAGGAAGGCTCGTTTTAGGATTTCAATCAAAATATTGTCTGAAAACGTTGTAGGGTTCACCCTCTCTGCTGCTCATTAACATAAATTAAGTTTTTTTTTTTTTCGTAAAACAATATGATTATAGAATATATAAACTGTTTGTGCAGAGGTATAATGAGCAAGATAGATATGTTGTACGCATACATTGTACGATTATGTATTAAATCAAATCATCAGCAAACAAACACTAGGTGTTTAAAACTCCATAGTTCATGGAAACCACTCGATTTACAGTTTTCAATGGCAATAAATTTTCATTTCGCAAATCGAGTTTCTCCAAAGTTTAAAATTACGAAGAGTTAACGGTTTTGATTTATTAAAACATCTAATTATCTTGGAGAGAGTAAAACGACATTCGAAATCAATTTTGTTTTATACAAGCTAATATTCAAAATATATTTCACATTTCAGATTTATACTGTTATGTTTTTTTATTTGTTTTTTTATTTGTTTGCTTGATTGATTTGTCTCCTTGATTAAGGGCTACGATTACCTGCCTTTCATCATCGTTCTAGGGGATTTCCTAAAATTTTTCATTCATGTTAAATGACGAGTCTGGAAAAATTTTTAATTGTAGTAGGATACTCTGAAATTGCAAAGTTATGGTTCATTTACTAGTTTTGGACGGACGAACTGCCATATGATTACTGAGAACACATTCGAAGATGTTCTTGATTGTGTTATCGTGGAACGTTTGGTCATTCATGATTATTGGAACTCATTATGAAAACGTCAAAACCAGGACAGAAGTCATTTTATATATTTAAAACAAATAGAATCCTCTATTTTCGCTGAGCTCGCCCTTTCTGATGCTTATTAACTCTAAAACATAACTTCCATCCACAAATAAACAGTCGTCAAGAATAATCAGTTTCGCTATTTTGTTGGATCGTTCAGCATCAAATGCGGCCGAAGCATGCAAAAAAACCAGACCAGTCAATTATTAAATACATACGAATGACATCGCACTTAAATCACTGTCCATCAACAACCAAAGTGCGAAAATGATAACTAAACATCACTAACTAAATTCAACCACTAGAACAGAAGGTAAATGAAGAAGGAGAAAGAAGAATTAAAGTCACACTACCACGAGTGGCGTGCTAATCAGGTCAATGATAGTTAGATACTTTAATAGATATATGCATACGATCGAAACAATATTGATAATAAAGATTGTTGCTGTTGGAATTCTGGAAACTGACGCTGTATACAAATTATAAATATTTATCTATAGTACATTTTCATAGTTTCTATAATCAATGTCGCATATCTACAACTTCATCTGATTTACAATAGTTATTCATGAGTAAAGGTATATTTACCTATATTTTACCAGGTGAAAATCCTAATTAAAAGTTTCAACAGACGTAGGTTATAAGTATTTTTCTACGTCGGTATCGGATCTGTTCAATGAATATGAACACTCACTTGATGACAACGCATTTGTAACATTATAATGATAATAATACTTTTTGTTAAGAAACAAAACTATCCGTTTGTATTCACATTGGCACGTATCAAAGAAACAGCACGCAATTCAACTGGAATATAAAAAAAATATCTGATAATATGAGTATTTAAATGTCAGGACAAGTAAAGTAACAATAAATATGGATGAGTCTTAAATGTAAAACATAACAACATGAAATATGCATGAACAGAAAATTGGAATACAAAGTGAGTTATATTAACCAGAGAAACGGAAACAAATTACGGCGATTTGAAATAAACTAAATGATCTTGAAAATTTTGTAAGATAATCGAGATAGCCGACCAGATCAGTCTTAAATGCGAACACTAGAAACGCAAGAACTGGATATGTCAGACGTACCGAGAAACGGATTCCCAGGACCTTCAAAGGTCGTGCTTGCAATGAAAGTCCTAAATGAAGACTACCCGACACGATTATATTCAGTTAACCCATTCGGATATAAAGGATACATCATAAAACCCAATGCAATTAAAACAATATTTCTTTATGGATCTTAGAAGAGCAATTAATAATGATGATAGAACCAACACCGCTTTTGAGGAAAGAGAAGAAACAAACAGGGAAGATGCATATATCAGATATTACCATATAAATTTCGTTAGAGGCATTGGATGAAACATTTGAACAGATATTCATCAAAACAGTGGTAACACATATTTTGGCTACCATCCCTCCAAGAAGAATATACACTGGGATACGAATACTAGAAGTAGAAAACAATAAGCTAACCTAGATAAAGAGAGCATTCTACATATATCGGTTTCTAGCAAACAAGTGGGTACAAAGGTTGTTCATATCACTGGATTTATATTAAATGTGGAAAGACAAGGCATACACCATCCGAGTATCCTACGAATCAAGAGACACAATCAGAGATGAAATAAGTTAATTCAATGAGGCAACGGAAATAACAACAACAAACACAATACCAACAACGAGAAGATGATTATTCGCATACTACACAGACATAAATGACCCAAATAGAGAAGTAGCCGAAACAACAGGAATGCACACAAGAACGATTAATGACGATATACAACAACAGGATCGGAAAAAGGACAAATGGAACCATAAAAGACGACTTCTAACACCAAGCGAAGAGGCATACTAGCAAAAACACGAACAAGATAGTTAACAAGAACAAAAGCATCAGTTACAACACAATCAACCTACACAAATACAAAAGGCAAGATCAAATAAATAAATTACAATGAGACCAACAAATCTCATGCATAACATGAAAAGCAGGAAAATTGCAAATAAAACAAGCAACACAAATACAAGCAGGGCTATTCGGGAAGAAACACAGAGAAACAACGCCGTAAATGGAACCACCTGAGAGAGGTGAAGTACGACAAGTATTCGATTCGTTAAAAAAAGTAAAGGGACATAAATACAGGGTGAGATAAAAGAAGGCATAAAAAAGAGGAAAAAATGACGATGGGAGAAAACCATTTCATATACACTTAAGAATGTATATATATATTAAACGAAAGAATACTGATATTAAACATTAAAAGATAAAAGAACAACAATAAATATATTTATCAATGATACAATTATACTGTATATACTATATAGAAGATAGCACATATTAATAAATAATGCAAGGCCTACATACCTGGTTTGAAAAGATCATAATAGCCGAGAGTACACTTCCCAAAAAAGTTTTTATTTTACCTTCATTTTTATAACACTTGCTGTTGAGAAGTAAGGTAATCATTTATACACACATTGACACGTACAAAACAAAAAGCAGTCTAGGCATCCGGAATCTAAATAGGATAGCGGGATAATATAGTACGTGAATATCAGGAAAAATAAAAGAACAATGAATATGGATAGATCTTAAAGGTAAGACATCATAAAGGAATGATACAGTACTACCAAATCTGGGAAAAAGTGAGTTATAGTCAGGAGAGAAATGGGAACGAATGGCAGCCATTCGGAATACACCAAGAGATCTTGAAAACGTTTCTAAGATAAACCGAATCAAGTTGGATGCAGAGAGTTTCCTTAAATTCGAAACCAAGGAATTAACGCAAGAATTGAACATGTTACACATAGAACAAGCGAAAAAATGATAAAGATTGGCTGTAAATATATTTAAAAAATGTAATTACATCTGGTTCGTTTGTTCTTTCGCTTAGCATATATTTAACATTAATTTCAATGGGCGTGTAGTTTAATGGCATAGCGTTCATGTGAATGGCGTAGCTAACCATATGTTTGTAGAGCTTTACTTTTATTTGTATAATCATCTTTCATATTTAAATCATAAGTGTGTATATTTTTGATTAAATCACTCTGCATAAAAAAGAAACTGAAACAAGAAAACAATAAATTTCTCAAGATAAAACGCAGATTGTAAAATGCCACAAGACACATAGACAGCGAACATAGTAAGGGATTGAAGAGTTCATTCTCTATGTTAATACACGGCTGCCTGTGGTAAAACTCAACTCCATTCAGAAAGGCAAATATATTTATTTGTGTGTGGTATAAATATTATACATGTACACTCTATCAGTGTTATACCACTCATTGTATACATGTATAACCCTCGTTTCCTTTTAATGAAACATTTTTGCATCTCGTGGTAAACGAAGTAATATGAAAAACGTACTATTGAATACTATTATTATTATTATTATTATTATTATTATTATTATTATTATTATTATTATTATTATTATATCATTGATGCAACGTAGATACACAAGTTTGGAATAAAGAAGACTATTCATTCTTCCTCAAATCATTCACTGTTTTCTTTAACTTTTTCATCATATTTAGAAAGTGTCCATTGATTTGTTGACTAAAAGCATTATTTTGGAATTACATCGAATACATTCTTTACCATTTATTACGACCGTTTTTAAATCATCTCTTTCAAGACCATTGGCCCTTCATCACATTCAGTGTTGAAATTCATTCTAAATACAGAATAATACTGGACTTTTGAATTAGAGACGATATCATTTCCTTGTACCATATGTTCACTTGGTGTGCATAATTTCGTGGAATCAATTGTAAACATTTTGTATTTGCACTAGTATGGTGTTAAATTGATTCATCATTTAATTACCTTGAAATAAGCATCTCATTCACGAAACGGTTCACAATGTCGCTGTTAAATTCAACTTTAGTCCGGCTTTTTGGAGTTACACTCGTTGTGAATTAGTACATTAATAATTAACTAGATCTTGAATATTCGATTTAGTGCAACATCAATTAAGAACACACAGTATACACTTAATGGTGGGATGGAATCATCCACGCAGTTGCCACAATCTTTCCTTTATTAATTCCTGCTTTGACTACTATCGTAGTTTAGTTACATTACCTAATAAAGGCGCACATATTTTTATTCTCTATACGACAGTCATATCCATTTACAGGAATTCGGAGTTTGTTATTTTGTACATTCTAACGATCGTTGTTGATACCTTTCTATATTATAAAATTGAGATTAAGTATTTAGTTTTAGGTCTAAATCAATTCAGTTGATACGTTGTTTCTGGACCTTTACTGAAAATACGTCTTGAAACACTTGGATGTTGAATGGTCGAAGCTGTTTGTAATATTAACTGAAATAAGAAGTATATTAGTTCATTGTTTAACATCATCTGAGGATATAGCTTGTTGGCATGAGTACATATATCCCACAGAGGATGGCAAAGTGACACAGATTTAACGAGCAAATCAGAATTAAATATGATAAATATTTGGATTTTGTGATGCAGTTACCCAAAAGTTCAAACCCTCTTGCTCCCGAGGTTGATTTCTTGTTGCGCAAATTTGGGTAATCAATAATGTTAGCTGCACATTAAAAATTCCTTTGTTTCTCACAACAAAAGTTAAGTTTACTTCTTCTTACACTTCACTGATAAGCTTGAAAACAAACGGATAGATAGATAGATAGATAGATAGATAGATAGATAGATAGATAGATAGATAGATAGATAGATAGATAGATAGATAGATATATAAATAGATAGATAGATAGACTCACAAAGATCATTCATCCAAACTAACATATATATATATATATACGGATACGAGTGAACGTGGAAGTCAATAATTACAATCTACAAATATTGTTACCAGTCGTGTACTTGTTTTGACAGTGTCCTATTATTAATATTGAACACTTGAATGGATGGTCGTAAGAGGATAATCTGGACCGAAACATATCTTATTTTATGAATATATTTCAAAACCATTGTATGCACCTTGCTGCCATTCAGTGATATTCGATATTAAATGTAAATTATGTAAAAGAAATAATGCGTGTTTGGGCACATTGACCATAATCACCTAGCATCACGCCGATAACATTATTGCATACAATGCTGGTTAAATAAAAGCATACGAAATATAGGCTGCTGTAAATTATGCAGTTTTACAAACCATATATATTTGTATTCGCAGCTCGGGCCTTATTGTCAATGGAATAAATTATAACGTTATGATTATATTGTTGCTCCTCTACACACATTTCCACAATATAATCACATATACAGACTATTCATGTTCGTTCAAGAAATATATACGTTTTCCTGTTTATCATGGTTTTGGAGTTGTGGTTTTAATGTTCGTATAATTGTCTAGCAATAGTGCAGGAAGAAATAATAACAGAGCCATAGCAAACATAGGTGGGATGCGATTTATTAGTAAAGCAGAGTGCCTTGGACCACTCGGCCACTGGACCCCCTTCACTATCCCGCGTTTTCCCTGCACTATTTATGTTACGAAGATTTAAACATTATTTTTGTATGATGTGCCAACCTGGAATTTCTGAATCCAGTGCGTTTCTGAATATAGTGTATTTCTTCACTTCACTCGACTATCATGTGAGTATATGTGTACTTCATGCAATTTCCTTCAATTTCAGTCAATTGTTGTTTTGTTTTTGTTTTGTTTTTTTTTTTTTTGGGGGGGGGGGCGGAGGAGGTGGGACGAGCGCGAGGCCATGTGATTTTGTAGCAAGTTGTATAGGAGGTAGAATATGTGTGCCTTTACTCGCAGCAATTATTCGATTACAGATTAATGCGAATTATAAGTCTCTGTCATGTTTGATTATATTAGTTGTAGGACGTGGTCGATCGACATTGTACCGTCCTTCATGGGCGCATTTTTCAAGGCCGTATGGTTTTGACCAATGGTACATGCTACTAGTCTTATTGCATGGAATAATTTATAATACTCGAACTTCTTCAATTATCTTGGTGTGAGCCTCAGTGATGCAGACGGCGAGTATCTGAATTATTAGTATGTTCAGTTCACGAATGAATCCTCCAAACATTAATATTATTACAACTACATGTAGATATATATATATATATATATATATATATATATATATATATATATATATATATATAATCAATTAGTTATAACGACACAAAACACAAACATTGAACAGAGTAACAATTAATTTTTCCACGAAGCACAACCACATCAACCACATATAATTTCATACAAGTATAAATACGATGGTTTTATGGCTAACTCAATTATATTTACTAAAGGAAAATACTGACGTAAACTTACACATATGTAGTAAAGAAATGAGACGAAAAATACACTGTTCGGAAAGTGCACATTCTTAAAAATATTTTACACATAGTTAGTACTGTTATGGCGAAATGTGATTTTTTATACAGTGAACCATCCATGATAAAAGCAATAGTAATATACTGTCAGAGACATTGTATAGTCAAAGCTATTAGATTCCCATTTAATCAAAGTTATTTTGTAGCGCACCCAGTGATACATAATAAGTAACCATCCGGCACGAAAGCAAAAATAATCCGCATCAACCAGTTTATGCTTGTCTAATATATTATGACACCTGTTTGTACAAAATCACAGATAAGATAATCCTCGAACACACATATTATTATGTTTTCGTTCTGCATTAAATTCAAACATTTATTAAACATTAACAAACATCAAGTAATACACATCAGCCTGTTTACCTTGCTACCACTACGTATATAGTCAAACGTCTTTCCTATATCTTTATAACGAATAATTTATCATACGTATTTGTCCCACCATGTAATAATTAACATCATCTGTAAAGAAAGGCATACACTAACATATATTCAGCAGAGAAGAATGGTAAAACTATATATATATATATATATATATATATATATATATATATATATATATATATATATATATATATATAGATATATATATATAATGACATTTATACTTGTTTCAATGGCTTTATACTCTACCACAGTTTGTGACGCATCGACCTGTTTTTTTTTCAAAATATATTTTCTTCAACATTAAAATAAAACGCAAATTGTATTAGGCTGTCAACGCATTCATTACAGAAGCTATGCAAATAGCCGCTGATCATAGAAGACCCATTGTTATTTAGCAGGTACAAAACGTTGCCATATCTTATACGTCTTAGAATTATTATATAGCCCATTTGCTAACAAAACACAGGGATGTTTGAATTATTATAAATTTTCATTTAAAAACAAACTTGATTCCCTGTCAAGTATTTGTACTGAAAGATATTTACCAATTCTTACTTATTATACAGCTTCGTTTTTTTACCTTTTCAAAGAGGGCCGAAATCAAGCTGTCAAATTATGGGTAATCCAATGATAGAGCATGGCTTGAGTATTGTAGTCCTAATAGCTATGCCACTAAATGTGGAATATGCTTGACATGCCGCTGGAAATGCTGTAGTTAGGATACATATTCCAGGTGAAAAAGGACATATGTGCCGCTGGAAAGACTGTAAGTAGCACGTATAATCTAGGTGAAAACAGACAGACGTGCTGATGGAAATGCCGTATATAGAGTATATATTCCAGATGAGAAAAGACAGATGTGCTCTTGGAAATGCTGTATTTATGATATATATTCCAGGTGAATAATGACAGCTGTGCTGCTGGAAGTGCAGCATTTAGAATATATATTGCAGGTGATAAATAACAGACGTGCTGATTGAAATGCCCTATTTAGATTACATATTCCATGTGGAAAATGACAGACGTGCTGATTGAAATGCCCTATTTAGAGTACATATTCCAGGTGGAAAATGACAGACGGGCTGATTGAAATGCCCTATTTAGAGTACATATTCAAGGTGGAAAATTACTGTTGTACCATGGAAATGCCGCATCGTCGGTAATTTACTGGTTTAAATTACGTTTGTTTCTTTGATTCTAATTGGGATGCTTAATGCAATTTTAGCACGTCTTTTAAGAATGTGTAAATAATTGCTTCAATGTAATGTTTTGCAGGTGTTGATCATACAAAACGACAGATTTCTAGGGTACTGTAACGTTTTTCATTAATAAGCATATAATAATACAGTTTAAAATGAGTATATTGACCACATAAACAAATGCCAAATATGTATATATACAACTGTTTATCCCTTGTTTCATTACCTGTCGCATGTGTCGATTTGTAACTGGTTTATAAAGGTTATTCGTTAGTAAACGCAGATTTTTGAAGCCAGACCCAATTTGTCGCCACGACCTCCCCCGTGCTAACTAACGCCGAAAACTTGCATCTTGCTGCTTGATCATATTACAAAAGAATGTCTCACGTAAGTTTAATTCCTATTATGGAGCCAAATAATTAAGCATGGGTCAAAGTACAGCAGACATAACTTTAATTCCAGTTTAAGGTTCTGAATATTTTCGATAAGGGCATCCATACACTTGGCGCGGAAGATTTGGATACAGTGTAACGTATATTATATGATATATTAGATCTTCGGGATGTCCAGTACCTATATTTCCTTTCGAGCTAGGATTCACACCGTCAACACAAATATAAAATATTGTAGTTACCTATAATGTTTGATTCATTAACAGCGATAGAGAGGGATAGTTGGAAGAGGGATTAAAAACCATTATATTAGACCATATTAAGAAACGCTGTACAAAGATTTTGATTTCCGTGTACTTGATAAACAAATGCGTTCATCTTTATCATGAAAAGAAAATGCGATTGGTACCTTTTATAACCGCTCCGGTAGCCTAGTGGTTAGAGCGTCCGCCGCGGAAGCGGGAGGTCGTTGGTTCGATCCCCGGCCGAGTCATACCAAGGACTTACAAAAATGGTACTAACAGTTGCCTCGCTTGACGCTCAGCATTAAGAAGTTAGTGCTAGGACTGGTCGGCCTGGTGTCTGGATAATGTGACTGGGTGGGACATCACGCTACATGTCTGCGGCATGATGCCCAAGTGCTAGACATCACTATAAACTGCTTCACTGCAGACATCGTAGCGATATGACTGAAAAATTGTTAAAAGCTACGTTAAAAATCCTGATCAAACAAACAAACAAACAAGGTACCTTTTATAATGCTCCAACTCGTCTTTATTTATACTTCAAGCGGAATCCCTCTTGTTTTGTCAGCACTGAGTTGAAATCCCGTTTTTAGTTACATATTTCAAACTATAAAATAACTGGATGCAAACTCAAAGAGGACCGTTCAACAAATCACGGTAATAACTCCCTTGTTTATATGATATTGAGATCTATTTGCTAACCTTGTGAATATGCCGGCGCATTTTACTGGTTATGAATTCTTCACGCGGAAGACTTTCAGTATAATAGGATCAAATTATTTTTTTTTACGCACTCTTTCTGATCTTATGATAGTCACGTTATCAACAACGCCGTATATATCCTTTTAAATGGACGTTTAAAACTGGCAACGTTTGTAAAGTGCAGAGAGCCACCAATTATATATCTCAAGACGGTAGTAATATTACAGTTTACTAAAGTTTTGTTTATGGTATTAAGTGCATGGTCACTGTTGGACCCACATTCCTAGGCACAAAAGCTAGTATAGTTTTTCTGCGATTGACACGTTTTACTGAATTGGATTGGATCAAATCGTACTAATTATACCATACATGATAACAATATATGTTACATTCCTTTCGTCGAAAGTATATTGAGTATATTACAAATGAGATATTATATTAACACTCACACTGGAACACAGATGTCTCAATCATTTATGCCCTTACCGCCATTATCTTAGTTTAAAAAAACAACGTGACTGAATCAAACATTATGGAGCAGTTTCAGAATTTCTTGGAGTATGGACATTCAATAGGTGGCTACCTGATTATTCTTGGAGATTTCAATTTTGAATATGACTGTCATAGAAACCCATACACATCAAAACTCGTAGACTTCTTTCCAGTTTTCTAACTTGATCGCTCTGTTAACCATCACACCCATACACATGGTCACATTTTAGACTGGATTGATTCTTCGTAGACATGTTGATAATATTATACGGTCCACTCATGTATCACTCGAACGTGCATCATATAACTTCTGCAGCATGTGTATTTGGGACGTATCAGTCCCTAACTCTCCGCCAATAGTTGCTACTAAGAGATATATCCGTGCTGATAAAATAAAAGAAAACAATCCATGACATCTTTGCAATTATACCAACTTGTTTACCTCTTACAGGAGAACAACGCAAGAACAAGCTGAATTCATTACATGCAAGACATGCCCAAGCCACAAACCAGAGGGTATCAATTCAAAAAAATATAGTAGTGTTACGGACAAGCTTACCAATGCTAAATGAGACCGCAGTAAAGTTGAATGGCGTTGACCTTCATACAGAATTACTATTCACTAGCGAATCTATGAAGTGGCTAAAATGAACGTCACATAGTCCATGCAGCGAAATCAGCAAACTACGTTACTAAGTTGCAAAGATGTCTTGGAGAGTAATAATAAGGTAATATCAAAAGGACAAACGTACACCACCTCCAAATACCTTCATTCCAGTCAACATTCCGGACCTGTTCGCAAATATCTTCCTTGAAAAAGTAGAAACAGTTCGATATAAGTCTGAAAACATAAGTTCAACTGATTTTTCGTCAACGTACAGTTGCAGTACATAATTTCAGCGGCAACCGTTGGTAGCAATTTAAACTGTCTCTACTAATTTAGTACGTACATTCGTATTGAAGAGTCCAGATAAATCATATCAACTAAATTCGATTTTATTATCATCCCTGCTTCAATGCGTAAATCAAGTATTCCCATCGCTAACTGATAGTATTAATACATCTCTCGCAACGGGGGAATTCCCATACTTTTGTAACACTTCCATTGTGAAGAAAACTGCTGAAGAAACCAACACTTGACCATAACATGTTATAGAACTAATGATCCGTTTATAATATCATATTCATATGAAAAGTCGTATAAAAAGTTGTTCTAACCAAACTTGTATCTCTTCTGAATTCAGTCATTTTAACAATGTACAGACTGTGTATCGCCCTTGACACAGTACAGAAACTACTCTTCTAAAATAGTATTGTATCACTGTGTTAATGAAACTTTAGTTCTAATTTAAGTTCAGTAACAAATTGGTTCATAATTATTATTCCGTGATAGCAATATTTTTTATTGGAATGCTTAGTTTTAAATCATTGCTTGCTTTAGGCTTTAACGCCTATGTTCATCACATGAAAAGATATACATGGCGGTCAGTATTACTGGTGAAGAAAGAACCCGGGAAAAAAAAATGACAGAAGCACCGAACCAAAAAGAAGCTACTGGCAAGCTTTCCCACATATCCACATTGCCCGAATCTGAAACTCGAACCCACGCAGACAGAGGATAGGTTGCATTGATCCGTATCGGAGAGCTCGGGACCACAACGCATAGGTAATCCGGTATTAAAATTAAAACAATACAATGTTCATATAATTTTAAATTTCAATAGGGATATAAGATGGTGAAAATAATATATTATTTCTCTCGTTGTTCATACTCTTTGTGCGAACAATAAAATAGTATGTCTTTATTAAATTGGTGTTTGTATGTCGAGCAACAAGACATGAATATATTAACATAGTTTACAAACTTTTTAGTTTATAATGCATGAGCTGCATAGTCCATTAACTCATTCGGCAACGAGTTAGCACACAATGGACTATTATCGTTTATATGATGAAGATACATGTTATTCATCACGCGTGCGCGTGTTTGTGTATGTGCCTAAGATTTAAAAAAAAATTACAAAAGTGTGTACCGGCATGTATTGAATAGCAAAGAAGTAAAACTAATCCTACGCTATTTCACCAGCATGTATACAGTGCTAAGATGTGATGTTAATTACATTGTTTTTTATAGGCATGTACACAATTCTAAGATGCAGTATTATTTACAATGCAATTTTACCGTCATATATAAAAAGACAAAGCTATATCATTAATTACAATATTAATTTAGATGCATTTTAAGACTGCTTAATATGTGACTTTAATTAAAACATGTTTCCGTCATATTTATAACAGTTCAGATTAAGACGTTGAGAGAGACCAAGAAGATGGTAGAATTCCAAATAAACGTTAGAATCGAACACCTTAAAAAAGATCTAAAACTAGTGCGGGAAACAGTTCATTTGATGCTACAATACAGAAAGTCATCCGCATGAAAAATTCAGAACCCGGAAGTTGCAACTGCATATATTTACAATGTTTGCCAATATCTATTATCTCAGTATAATATAGAAAAGGTAGTTAATATCTTGATTCGTTGAACATTCTTGTTAGAAACAAGTTTGCATCCGGTGATTTTATAGTTTTCAAATTATATCTAGGAACGGTATTTGAACTCAATGCTGACCAAAGAAGAAGGCTTCCTCTTCAAGTACACATAAAGACGACTACAGTCATTATATAAGATACCAATATAATTTTATATTTTTGAAAATGATGATTGCACATTTCAACAGCTTTTATGCAAATTGTCTAAGATAACAAAACCTTCGTGTCTACACCCTAACGATGACACATCAACATCATTCATACAGTTTTCTGATGGGTAATAACGAACTATTACATAACGGGATATAATGACCGATATAATAAATGTATTGCACTCGTAATGTTCTTCCCTAATAATGGAATCGTTCTAAAACCAATTTTATTTTAAAGATGTGTACGATACGATCAATACATCTACCTTGGTCGTATTATACATTAGTATGTGCTGCCCGGGAGATGTTTTATTCATGTCATAATTGAATATCTAACATAAACTGTTATCAAAGTTAGGTAGATATAACCCATATTTGATTTAAACAAAAAGCATGGTAAGGAGATGTTTTTTGACAAGCATTGTGGAACATTCCAATACGAGGGAACATTCGACATTTTTCTTTTTTTTTTCTTCTTAGGACAAACATATAAGGTCAATTTGGCTAATCAAGGGTATATTTATCATCGGCATGCTTAATGTTGAGGTTTTATGTTGGGTTTTTATTTGTGTTAGATTTTCTTTTTCTTTTTCTCTTTTATAGATACATAACAGCTTTCATGCTTATCACTGAAATGTTTAGATTTGCGCATGCATTTGAACCTATGTATTTTAATAGTGGGGACACAGCCAAATACTTGTTTCAATGTATGTTTAATTTAGTTCATTGTTTTCATTTAACTACACCAAATTCGGAAAACTATTAGAGGGCAGTATATATGTCTGCATGTTTGGTGGTGTTGGCAGCCAACTTGATGAATATACATATCCAGCAGTACTTTAAAAAAGTATATTGAAATTATTATCTGACTATAACAGAAACATTAGAAAGTAATATTACAATTCAATCATTTTAAACACTAAAGACATTAAATCAACTTTAAACCTATTTAAACCTGTTTAAACCAGTCTGTTCTATTGATCGAGAAATTCAAGGTCCATACAAAATTCACAATTGTATTGACTGTATCACAATATCACCTGGACGACAAATTATCACATGCAAGAGTGTACGCATTACATCACAACAGTATATGGAAGATTGTACTTGCGAGCTGACATTATCACATCCAGCACTGTACTACATATATCTAAATATCAAGGGCAGTACTGTACGGACTGCACACTACCACATGCAAGACTGTACTTATTTTATCGAATACTATCACCTGCAAGACCCTACAAATGGCATAAAATAAATCCCCCGCTTATATTAAAACGTGGTACTGCCGGAGCAAGTTGGGCGTGCAGTTGTTATTGTACTTTTGTCTTAATAATAGTGAGAACTTTGTATAGTTCCTAATCTTTAGAACCTCCAAGCGATTGACAACATCTATATTGATTTGACATCAAATCCAACCGAAACAAATTGCTGAAAATTTATAAAGTAGGAAACTTTATTAGGTCTTTAAGTTCTTGCAATTGATAAAAGGGCTTTTAAGAGCATTCTTAAAAGGGATCACTTTCTCTTTATGTGTAATTTGAAGGGAACGGAAATTCATTCCACATTGCTGGGCCCTGGTGAGAAAAAGGCCGATGTCAATATGGCTTCGTTTCATATTGGGAAACATGAGTATACGGTTGTCAGAAGCGGAGCAGATGTACCCTGCTGGTAGGTACACATGGGTGAGGACATATAATTATGTTGGACTGGACTCTGTCAGTGAACTTTATCACAGATAACACATTTTATGTTTGATTCTGGATCGAATAGAGGGCCAAAATATGGTAAAGATCAGCGGGGAGGTGTGTTCTGATTGTGATAGTCTAAGGATGGTCTGAGCGGCTGTGTGTTGAACCTTTTTAAGTTTCTGGAGTAGTTATTGAGACAAATTAAACATACTTTAGTTGCAATAGTTCCGTCTTGAATGTACTAATGAACACAAGTGTTTTAGTGACATCAGCTGAATAATATTTAAGAATATCTTAAAAGTAGCTCTTGTAGAAGCTAAATACTTTAGTAAATCAATTTTTTGTTTTCCTTTGTTATTCAGTATGTCTCACACATCTTAAAACAGGGACAAGATTGCCGCCAATGTCGCTTTCAAGCTGCAAGGCATGCCAATCAGTAAAATCGGCCAATGCAACATCGGGACATTCTCTTTGCAATTAATGGTACCGTTAAGTAGCAAATTAATTAGCAAGTTTGTTTGGCAGATCCTGTCTGACCAGCAATAAGAGAATCCCACTTCGACAGTTCGTTGACATGTTGTGCTTGACTAATCTCTATCAAAGTTAAATATTAGCATTAATGGCTTTTCCATTATAGTTTTTATTACCGCAGAAATGTATGTGGCAGAAAAGCAATAAACGATGGATTATTACACGAATTTCGGAAGTAACGTAGTCACTTTGATACTTTTTTATACTATAATCGCTAATGGTAAAGTTTATTTATCAGGGTATTCAAAGATAACAGGCGATACAATGTCAGTTAATTTTCGATGTGAACCCAGAATGAGACAGTGTAAATCTGGATAAACCTGGAAATATATAAGCAGTAGGTAATGCTCTTCAAACATCTTTCGATGATAAGAAAATAGACATGACTGGTCGAACAATTACAGGTGATATAATAAGGTCAAGTACAACATTAAAAACTTGGAAAGAGTATATCCGACAAATCTAAATCACCCAAAACACAGTACGTTATTTGCAGTATAAATACAACAAACTTGATAAAACCAGCGGAACAGTTACCGGAAAAAATTGTGTCCTGCAAATATATTATAGTGTTTAAACAAGATTTTCCACCAGCAAAATTAAACAAAAGTCAAGCAGCACGTTATAAGGAATTGAAATATGTTAACGACATCGGAGTAAATAAAACAGGCAATATAATAACGGGAAATTTAACTTTGTTAAACAAGGAAAAATAACTTGATTATCAATAAACGCACCTCATGCTGATGATTTGCAGCATTTTACACAATAGACCATGATATATTACTTCACCGTCTCCAGCATATATTTGTCATTCAGCATATATCCTTACAGTGGTTAAAGTCCTACTTAGTCAACAGGAAACACAGTGTCTCTTCAAATGAAACACATTCCAGTCATGTGGATCTATGTTGTGGTGTTCCACAGGGGTCTATTCTTTGATATGTTCTCTTTATTAAATACAGTCAATCGCTCTCAAGTGTCATAGATCATCACCCACTGTCTCAACAACTGTACGCTGATGACACCCAACTATACAAGTCTTGCCACCCAACTGACATTGATGTTACCGCCCATGGAGTAGAGACGTGCATTTCTGATGTGAAATCATGGATGACATGTAACAGGCTTCATATGAATGATAATACAACTGAGGCTTTTCTGATCAATACACAACGACCTTCTCATTTACATTCTTAACCTCAGACAATAAAACTCAGCAGCACCAACACTAAATTATCACAGTCAGTACGAAACTAGGTGTTACTCTAGACAGTACTATCACATTGTACCAACATGTCTTAAACTGAGACGCATCAGTCCCATTTGCAAATATCTTTCAAGTGATGCCACCGAAACACTTGTTTGTTTATTAGAACTTTGAAGACTGGACTATTATAACTCGATTATGTCTGGCTCTTCACAATATCTACTCGACCAGAGCAAACTTCATCACGGATCTGTACCCCACTGGCTATCAATTCGATACAGAATGAAACACAAAATATTGTCACGGTGCTATGTTTCACTGACAGACTCCAGTCCAACATACCTATCCGACCTCACCCGTGTGTATACACCAGTAATGTACTTGCGCTCCTCTTTATGAAAACAAAGCCATTCCGACAACGTTCATTTGCATACCAGGGTCCGTTGATGTGGAACGAATTGCCGATTGAAAGTAGACACAATGACATAGTGGTCCTTTTACGGGTGCTCTTAAAACTCACCTTTTTCGACTGCATGCATGATCCAGTAATGTTTTGTATCTTATTTGTTTTCAGCATGTTGTATAGTTTTCCAATTTCATGGTTGTTGTTATTTGTTTTTCTGTAGTGTTGTCATATCATAATATATGTTGTAATGCGCTTAGAGCTTCTAAAGATTAGATGCTATACAAAGTCCTTATTATTATTACTATTATTATTATTATTATTATTATTATTATTATTATTATTATTATTATTATTATTATTATAGAATCAGTTTATTCTATAGTTATCAGGATCCTATGGGAATATGTTACATATTTTCTTACTTTACTGTTTGCTGAAGATGTCATGACCATCCCTTGACGGGAATATTATATTTACAAATCATAGTGTCGGCATACGTTTTTCCTTTGAAGTGTCGAAAAAGGCCAGAAGGGTCAAAATATTACAGATGTATCTACTGCAAACCTTTTACATGTTAGAAGCCGATACACATTTGTATATTCATGTCGATAATGTGTCATGCATTCGAATCATTTGTATATATATACGTAGAAATCGTCATGCATCGACTGTAAAATCGTTGTTAAACAAACGTTTGTAGATTGAGAATAACCGCTGCTGAAATATCCAGGTCTGCCTTGTTTCAATACAGGTGAGAGATAAACATTATTAATGATTTGAGAGACAATATCTCAACGGAGTAAATATGATTAAAACAACCAGGTATGTTCAACCGTCAGTTCTCCTGTAGTTGATTACCTTAAAGAGTGAGGTGGGGATTGTGTGGAAATTACGACAGAGACATAATGAAGCCAGATTAGAAACAAAACGTCAATTGAAGATACTGGAATGTTATGCCATATGGATTTATTTGTAGTGTAGCATTCGTTTAAGAGCAGTACATTTTACTGCATTTCATCTGCTAGGATATAATGATTTGAAATCTATTCGGTGCTTTGTGGTTTTAATTTAGATAGTTGGTGAAAGCTACGATGACTTTTCAATGGATGGCATGCAAATGTATAATTTGTGAAACTAAGTTATTATCGTTTGTCGTTACTCTTACAGCTTGCCGCATACTATGCCTTTGTATTAAATCCTTCCCATAAGTCTCAGCGTTATTCAAAATCATTATAAAATGAAGGATATTTCACGAGGATTCGATAGTTAAACATCATTTTCATTACTGACAATTATTCACGACATTTCTCTTATATGAGTTAAAATAAACATACAAAATTTACCATAACAAAACGACAATAACAACACAGACTGATCTCATTCAATGATACCGCAATATATTCTTTAGTGATATTCGCTTATTTCTGCGCAGCATTATTGTTGTATATAGTGAGTGAGTACAAAATGAATTTCAAAATCTATATATCTATCTATCTATCCATCTATCTATCTATCTATCTATCTATCTATCTATCTATCTATCTATCTATCTATCTATCTATCTATCTATCTATCTATATATATATATATCTATCTAGCTATCTATCTATCCTTCTATATATCCATCCATCCATCCATCCATCCATCTATATATATATATATATATATATATATGTGTGTGTGTGTGTGTGTGTGTGTGTAGAAAATATAAATACGAGAAGTGCGTGCAGTTGTTTGCATGGGTAAAATTACTGAAGGCTATCTACCCAGAGCCTTTTCTCTAAACTATGTAATTTGTAAAGTGAAATAATTATAGTGTTTGTTAACAGGCTGTTGTTTATCGGCTAGAAACACTTTATTTGCCCGGTGAATGCGTTTGAATTGAAATATTTTGTTGTATATCTCAGCTTATAAAACTCCCTTAAAATAGCTCTAGACCATACGTACCCCATACGTCCGTTATGGAAAACAAAGATAAGTGCAGATATAATTTATGTATAAGGCGGTAAACTGAGTGTTTTGAGTTTGTTACAACAGTTTGTATTTGTCTCATTGCCCACAGTACCCTGATATATAACCACACATCATGAGGTACATAACGATGTTATAGTGCGTAGTAGAAGTACACGATATTCATAAGTAACAATAAACAAAAGTAGAAATTGGTGCTTTTCTCGGATATAGATGGGATACACGTTTATGCTGCAAAATAATCAAACAAATGGATTTAATAGTATCAATAAAACTTGTCTGGAGTAAGATTTGAGACACTGACCTAATTCTACTAAGCAGGAAGCAGCTATTTGAACGGTTTATATAACATTGAAGGTCCCTCTAGTGATCATTACTTAATTAGTTATCATAATAGTACTGGATTAATTTTGTATATCCAATTGTTTTATAGGTGGGTGATTTTTGTCTCTGTGTTATCCATATAGTGGACACGTATTACTAAACTGGACTTTGTTTTCGATATTAACTTTGTAAACAGACATAATATTTCCTCGCATCTGTTAATTTTATATATTCCCGTTTTACCTTGTATTGGCACTTTCCACACTTAGAACATAGGAATTGTAAAACAATTATAGTTATTTTCCAAAAACTCTAGATATTCTGTACCTTATGTAAGGGTAGAATAAATATTGTTTCATCATGAACGGGATGCCATGAATCGAATTGTATAATAGTATGAACATGCTGAAAAGAGTAATAATGACATTGTATTTTATCTGCTTGAAACAGGCACAATGCTTTTATTATTCTATCTATAATGACTGTATAGCTTTACCATGTTGACTGTTATTGATTGCCACAACCACTACCCCCGAGTGAAAAATCAATAAACAATTAAACCTATAAATTAAATTCAACAATTTTATTTTATGCAACTATATCTGAAGGCGATACCATGTTTCGATTCTTGTCTAAGTGGCATGTTGCATTTTGTAAAGATATATGTAACATAGATCTCCCTTTGGTAAAGGATACTACACAGGTAAGCTGAGTTAAAGTCTTTTCATTTGTATATCGTGTTGTATATATATATATATATATATATATATATATATATATATATATATATATATATAAATATATATATATATATATATATATATATATATATATATATATATATATATATATATATATATATATATATATATATATATATATATATGAACGTTTAGGTGCCGTCTTCAAGATAGGATTCATGCACGAAAATAGATCAATGAAAGGCATTTAATTTGAAAGAGTATCCTAATGTTAATAATAATACTAATAATAATACTAATAATAATACTGGTTATAATTATAATTATAATATTAATTATACTAATAAGGATTTTCTATAGCGCATAATCTCTACAAGCTGTAAACGCTCTTCAACAATTTAAAACATCTAGAACATGAACTATATATATATATATATATATATATATATATATATATAATTGATATGAATCATATAAAAAAACAACAAGCAACATGAAAGTAGAAACAGAAACAATGTTGATACTAAATAAGGTCCAAAGCAAAAATAAGTCTTTAAGTTTGTTCTTTCAGTCAAAATACGTTAGTTATATGAGCACTCTTGACAAAACTCTCTGTATCTTTATGTTTAAGTTAAATTGGCAATTAGTTCTACGTTGCTTGGCCCTAGATGCAAACAAACTTTGTCCAATGGACTTTGTTTTCATTTTGGGAATAATGTGTATTCATTTGTTTTATGAAGAGCGTAAAGTATCTTGCATTCCTTTACACACTGGTCAGGCCAGATGAGTATCTTGGACTATAATGTCTCCGTGAAGCGTAAAACAGAGAACAAAGTTTAGATTTGATTCTGGATCGAATTGATAGCCAGTGCAGTGTACAGAACAGCAGGAAGGTGTGCTCTGAACGTGGTATTCTAAGGATGATCAGAGCAGCTGTTTTGAACTTTCTGAGTTTATAGAGTAGATTCTGAGACGAACCAGATATAACTGAGTTACAATAGTCCATTCTAGAAAGTACTAATGAACACACAAGCGTTTTAGTAGCATGAACTGAACTACTTTTGCGAACATGGCTTATGCGTCTCAGCTCACGATATGCACCAAATCATAAGTTCAGTTTGGTATATATCATTGATGATTTCAAATCGGAAATGCGATCTCGATTCCATAGATGGTATAATCAAATTCACTTTGGTGGCTGGAAAGGTAGGCGGAAGTTCTTTAAATCGTCATTGTCATGTGTTGTTTTCTTTAGCAGTTTCCTGACAATGGGAATTTTGATAAATGATGGGAATGATCCGAATGCGAGAGATATACTGATACTGTGAGCTAGTGGAGGGAATAAGGTATATAAGCACTGCAGCAACAGTGATAATGGAATTGAATTAAGTTCACATGTTATTTGTGGACACTTCATCACGAACGTGCGTGTCAAATGAATAGAGACAGTTTCAAACGCTGCTAACGGTTGCCGCTGAAATTATGTATCACAATTGTATGGGAAAATGGTATTGTCATGTTGTTATCTAATTGTTTTTACTTTATCACTTCATATATTGGCGTGTGAAGAATTAGTCTGGATGAAAGCCAAAGCCTCTAAGCTTTACGGTGGTCTCTTTGAGCAATACGAAGCTAGTCCCTAACACTGCTATAGCAAAGATAACAATTTTGACTACACACACCGCACTTGGTGGCTAGTGCATGTTTTTGTGCAATGAAAGCTTGCAGTTATCGTGTTTTTCAACTATAGGAGGTAAGCAAGTTGTTTGCTTGGTTGTATGTACCATTCGTATATTTGTCATAATAGTTAATAGAGATGGAGGGTTAGGGATTCATACGACCATATTGCATAAAACACCTCTGCCCACTAAATGATTTTAAGGTTGTTTTACAACTTGCTCCACCACCATCACCACCACTACCTCCATCGGGAACACACATGCAACCCCGCTAGTAACTGAGGAAGAAGAGGCACGAAGCTATTTCAAACTGCCTATGCACGTTTCATTCCCAGTAATATTGCAACTTCATTGTTGACCCCTTACCCCACTCCCAAACGAGAAGAACACACACTTTGGATTAAAAAGATGTTGTCCACTCCTCCTTTGAAAAGAAAAGTGGAAAATAAACAAGAGAAACCAGAATAAATAAAAAGGCAAAGACCAAATAATATCCCTACCGTTACTATCAGCGCTACTCTCGACGTCTACTCCTGTGGCACATCGGACACGTACAACATTTCCAAACGACGATAATTTCGTCCCATCCAAAGTAGCATCAGAGAAGGGTGGGTATCACGACTGAATTGTCAGGGTTTATCTCAAGGGCAACGATGTTTACAAAAGCCCACAGCATTTCAGCTGGAGTAATGCAAAAATGCATCGAAGCTAAGATGGTCAAGTGTTAACCTAAATGTTAAATTTTAAAAGTTTTCTAAAAGTAATAATTTTTAAAAGCTTTTAATTTTGAAGTGTTTGATAATTTTCAGTGTTCTTGGAAAATAAATCATATATGACAAACGTAGCGAGAATCCTTTACTCGTTTGTTTTGAGTCAAATAAATACTTTTTCAATGTATTGCCAGACGCCTTTACTATATATAATGTAGGAATCTTGAAGGAGACAGCCGCTAAATTCACTCATTGTCAGATCCCTTCCCTTTATTGCCTTTCATCGCGATAGTTATGAATACGTGTATATGCTTTTTAGTTAGGTACTGTTTGTCCACCTATTCCAGTATCCACAGTTGCAATAAGGTTTACACACTTTGTAGTTCCTTCGAGGTGAACATAATAGTTATATTCTTTAGTTGTATAACCACATCGTTCAGTTGGTATGTTCGGCGACTCAGACACAGCTGTAACATACATCATAATGTCGGCTGTAATATCTCATGCGGACAGTTGTCACATAAATCATAATGTCGTTTGTGACATAATACATATTTTCGGCCGTAACATAAATCATACTATTATTTGTAACATATATCAAACTGTCGGCTGTAAGATAGATACTAGTGTCAGCTATAATACATATGACACTTTCAGCCGTTGAATCACTTATAGTACCAGCTGTATATTACAAAATTGCCGACCATTTGCAATATTTATTATAATATATATATATATTATAATAAATATTGCAAATGGTCGGCATTTAAGATCTAAATAAAATATCTAGTATCTTAAATTATTCGAGAGATACATTTATTTGGAAGGTGAACAATTCTCTTGCAAACTATGTTTGTTTTATAAATATCGTGGGTACCATATTAGTATGGGCAATATTATCAAGCATGCTAAAATAAATCAATGTAACATTACACAACTTCATATTTTTAAGTCAATGTTAATAGTAACGATACGTTGTTGAAACATTGCTACTGAAGATTACAGGATTATACTATTTTCCACCCGTCTACTCTATTTATAATATGATATATTAGAGAGATAACATTAAGACAAGAACTACGTCTTATAAATAATAATGTTTATGTATTTAATGATAAATTATCAAGGAACATATAATGATACAGTATCAACAAGGTTAGTAGCTATAAAACAAGAAAATATGCAAGTTTAAAGCATGGAATAGTTCTAGATTAAAGGCAGAATGGATAAACGGATGATAATAGATGTGATAATAGATGTGATAATAGATGTGATAATAGATGTGATAATAGATGTGATAATAGATGTGATAATAGATGTGAAAATTAAAATTAATACATATATGTATACTTATGTCTAAGTTAACCGAACATTTCGGCACATGATCCAGACAAAAAGATACAGGAAACGAAGATGTTTCATTAATATATTATGCACTCATAAAGGACAAATATATTCATAATTTGCTATACTACATTATTTTATAGAACTAGTATTCTACAATTAAACAACATATACAACTCTAATATGAAAGCTTGAATTATTCCTTATGAGTCTAAAGTCTCCTTAAACATATTTAAAATTATTTATGTTATGTTTCTGGCATTTTTGGTTTATTTTCTGGCAAGACACTACATAAAGATACTGGTTTTCATTTGATATATTTCATACATTTTAGCCAGAGTTGAGTATTATATATTTCATTTTTCTAACCAGATTTCAATTCTATATATTTTATATTTTCTAACCCAATTTAAAGTTTGTATTTCATATATTCCAGCCAGAGTTTGAAATAACCGATAAACAAAATGATGTATAATATATATCAATTGTTGATATAAAGTAAATAAGTTATTTCATCTGGACCCAAACGGGATAATGAAATCTGATTTAAAGATACTAAAATAAATCTACCTGTTGGCCGTTTATCCGTATTATCTCTACCAAACTTATAAATTTTCATATTCGGCTTTCGCAAATAATTTTGTCAACAAATACATATGTAAAGTTTAGCATCTATGATAGTCATATTGTTTTGTTTGATAAAACTGTACCTGAAAACATGGTAGATCTAGTTTAACTTTGGCATATTGGGACCATCCTTTCTCAGGATCTTTTTAGGTGGATAGAGAGCATGTATGGACGTATTCAAACGATTCTTGGTCCTAAACTATATACAAGAAAATATCGAAACCAATAGGTTTAGTAACATGTAAAGGAAACTTACATTACTTTTAATTATATCACAACTAATCCTACATGTCCGATTACAAGTCCAAAACGTATAATTTTGCGAATGAATTACAATGATCGTTAATGACCTAATATACCACTATAACGTAATCCAGAACACGAATGAGTTCTCAATATTTATATGGTAGTCTTTGTGTCCAAAACAGTCAAGGAATATTTACATTATAATTCCAACGATTAATTTATGTACATACTTTATCTAGAATTATATCTGACTTCAATTACAAATGATTCCAGTGACACATCATTAAACATGAATTAATAATTGTATTAAATCCCCTTAAATACATATATATATATATATATATATATGTATATATATATATATATATATATATATATATATATATATATACTGACAGGCTTCACAAATGGGTTCCTACGGAAAACTAACTAGCTTGCATTCAAGGTCATATCATGAGTACGATTTCAATTTCACGCCTCGTTTAATTCTTATAACGATGTCAAACGTCATAGTCCTTAGTTAATAAGGCAAATTAAGCATACAATAGAAATAAATATTAAATTATACATAATTTACATCTGGACCGTGATACATTTCTTGCGAAGTACGTCTCTAGTGTTCATATTAAACCGGATAAGAACAGCTTTAATAGTGTATAGTTATCATGTTTGTATGGGACTATGTTAGATATTTTCTTACTTTATGTATATACCGCTTGCTGGAGATGTGTCTCCAATCCATGATCTTCATATGACGGGAATAATATATTTACAAATCATGTAACCGGCAGAAGTTTTTCCTCTGAAGTGCGGGACAAAGCCACTAGGTTAAAATAACTTACAGATATATATGGTACAAATCAACAATTTTACATGTAGGACGCATACACACTATTGGCTATTCATGGTGATACTGTTTCATGCAACCGAATCAATTTTGTATCTACGTGCACATCGTCATATATCGGCTTTAAAATCGTTGTTAAACAAACATTTTCAAGTTGAGAATAACCGCTGCTGAAAAATCCAGTTCTGCCTTCATCCAATAAATTTGACAGATAAACACTAATAACCATTTGAGAGACAAGTTATTAACGCAGCAAATATGATTAAAACGACCAACCATGTTCAACTGTTTATTCACCTGTAGTTGATTACCTTAAATCGCGGGTTGGTGGTTGGTTAAAGATTACTGACATATACATAATGAAGCGATATTAGAAACAAAAAGTCAATTAAAACCACTGGAATGTGATGCTGTCTGGATTTATTTGCAAAGTAGCATTCTTTTAAGAGTAGCACATTTTACACTCTTTGGTTTAAATCCTTTCCCATAGGTCTCAGCCTTATTCAAAAGCAATATAAAACGAAGGATAGTTCACTGTGATTCGATATTAAAACATTATTGTCATTACTGCAAATTATTCACGAAGTTTGTTTGAGATGAATTTAAATGAAAGACCATATTTGCCACAAAAAACGACAATAATACACATACTGATCTTATTCAAAAATACCGCAAGATTTTCTAGTGAAATTAATTTGGTGATATTTGCTGATCTTTGCACACATTTTTTTAAAATACAAAATCGTACTTATTGTGTGAGTAGAAAATAATTTTGCAATATATATATATATATATATATATATATATATATATATATATATATATATATATATATATATATATATATATATATATATATATATATATATATATATATAATGGATAAATACGATCAGTTCGTGCTGTTGTTTGTTGAGTCACATTACTTAAGTAAAAATACACAAAGCCATTTCTCTAAACTGTGTAATTTGGTACGTGAAATAATTATAGCGTTGTTTGTTAACAGACTTGTTTTCAGCTTCATTTGCCCGGTGAATGCATTTGAATTGAAGTATTTGTGTTGTCTATCTCTGCTTATATTAAAACATAGCTCAAGACCATATATATCCTATACGTTTGTTATGGAATATAAACATTCATGCAGATATCCTCTCTGTCTAAGGCTGTAAACCGAGTCTTTTTAGTTTTTTTTACAATAGTTATTATTTGTCATATAGCCCACACTCAATGGTTATATAACCACACATTATGCGGTATATGATGCTGTTATAGTGCATAACAAATAACATCGTATTCATAAAAAGCAATATACATGAAAGTAGGATTTTTCGGATATAGATAAGATAAAAGTCTATGCTGCATAATAATGAAACAAACGGATTTATTGGTATCACTAAAACTTGTCAGAGTAGCGGTAAGGTGTGCTCCGAACCAGGTATTGTAAGGCTTATTATAGCAGCTGTGTTTTGAACTTTTTTAAGTTTGTACAGTATATATTGAGATGAATCAGATACAACTGAGTTACAATAGTCAATTCTTGAACGTTATAATGATCACAGAAGAATTTTAGTGACATCAACTGAACGATATTAGTGAATAAGCTGTTTCGTCAGAGCTCATGATATGCAGCCTTGCATATGTTCATGACTTGTTGGTGCAATGCTTGTGTACTATCCAGAGTAACACCTAGGCTTCGTACTGAAATTGCGAATGTAATATTGGTGTTGCTGTTATGTATTGACTGATGGTGTCTCTGCTGTGTAAAATGTAAAGACTGTGACGCTACGATGGCCTCTAGCGGTATTCATCATATTCTAAGTCGTCCAGCGAAATCTTTATGCTGTTGTAATCCTCTCTGAGGTGTACCAATTGAGGCGGGGGAAGAGACGCGTACTTGTTCCATTATTTATCAGTAAGGCTTGCAGGCTCATGGATGAGCTGTCAATGATCAGACACCAATCATTCCGGTTCCAAGCGATCCCTATTCCTTCGAGCAGACTGGCAAATTTTGATGCTGAAACATAGCCCATCTTGAGGGGTAAAGAAGGTAGAATTGTTTTGGTGACGCTTGAGATCTTTTTGGTTAAGGTACATTGGGGTTATCGTATCAGCTACATCTCATACATTGTGATCTGGATTTAAACTGTCTTTCTCTCTCTCTCTCTCTCTCTCTCTCTCTCTCTCTCTCTCTCTCTCTCTCTCTCTCTCTCTCCCCCTCTCTCTCTCTCTCTCTCTCTGATATTCGTATACCCTATACAATGAAGCAGAACTTTTGAAAACTCTCTCTCTCTTTCTCTCTTTCTCTCTCTTTCTCTCTCTCTCTCTCTCTTCTCTCTCTCTCTCTCTCTCTCTCTCTCTCTCTCTCTCTCTCTTACTTGGTGCTCTCTTCTTTGAGACGGCTGTTCTCCCTCCCGAAATGTGATAACAGGTCTATTATTTGCCTGCCCGAAATTTGAAGGGTCCACCATGCAGAAGTAGGAGCTACTTGAGTTTGCTTGGGATAGCAAACTACATGGTCTATTAATTCTTCTCTTACCATCCTACTAAATACACATTTATTTCACCCAGGATTATCGCTACGTTTGTCATATACGATTTATGTTCGAATAACTTTTAAAAGTATCAAACATTTCAAAAAATGTAAAGCTTTTACAATTTAAATGTTTGTATAACCTTGTATAATGTAAACTTCCGATCAACAATTGTCCATCTTACCACCTAGATATTTATGCATTGCTTCAGGTGAAATGCTGTGGGCTCTTGTAAGCATCTTTGCTTTTTAGGGAAGCTCTGAAAATTCAGCCTATATACCATCCTTTCTCTGACATTATATTGGATGGGGAGAAATTGTTTTCGTTTGGAAACTGTTGTACGTGTATGATTTCCATAAGAGTTGAAGTGGAGGGTAATGGTTATAGTAGTGGTCATGGGATTAAGTTTGTCTTCTTTTCTTTCTTTCAGTTCTTGTTTCTCTTGTTTGTTTTGTTTCACTATTTGCAAAAACGGAGTGAATATTATGTTTTTAACCCAAGTGTTGTGTTCTTATCGTTGGGTAGTGGGGGAAGGAGTCAAGAAGGAAGCTATAATTTTAGTAGGAATGAAAGAGTTATCGTGCCTCTTCTTTCTCAGGTAATCACGATGATACATGTGTGTTGTCTGCTGGGAGTAATGTTGGTGATGATGGTGGTGGAAGGTGTAAAAACAGCCTTAAAATTATTAAGTGAGCCGAGGTGTTTCATATAAGCTAGTGTTGAAAGAGCTGCAGTCGTTGCAAAAAAATGACCTAATGCTGAGATTTTTCTGCTTTGCATAGATCCTTCAAATGCATCAACAATATCAGTTCGTGTTCTAATTGGGACATCTTGATGAAATGAGGATTTGTTGGTAAATTAGGTGATGGTTGTTTTTGCCAACGATTCTATTCCAACCACTTTGGTGACGCCTCCTGTTTTGGAATTCTGCGTCTTTCCAATGGATGAAGTCGGTGTTTTTTGTATGAGACTGTCCTTGTCTTTTTCTTGTCCTTTTAAGAAAGGGGAACTTCAATGGTGACGGTCTGTAGGTCTTTAAGAGGGCATCTTTGTGTGTTTAAAAGCACAACAACACTGCCTCCCATCGTTACCACAAGTGTTTTATACAGGAATGCGCCAAGACGTATTGTCTTTACCACGTATCAACTTGATATAAGGTAACACACGTCGTGGATGAGTCAAGAACCTACTAAATAGGCACAGTTTCTCTTTAGAAAATTCCAGGTGACTCTGTAACACGCCAGATCATTCTTGAACTTTAACTTTGACGGAAGGTTTTTTGTGAGAACCTACTACCACCGCTAAAGAGGAATGTGTTGCTGCTGTAGAAGATGTGTATGGAGAAGCAGGTTTCCATTGTTTCATTAAATGAGAAAGAAGGTGTACCGAAGTGGGTTTGTCTGGTATCACCAGCGACGGAGACTTGGAAGAACCCGCGAATACTGGAGTCGCGATAACAGTCGCTGCCGGTCTTGGTTTAAAATGTAAGGTTGCGACCCTTTTCAGCGGGTGGAAGCTGTCATCTGTGGGTTTTTATGTGACCTACTTAGAAATCATTGTTTTTTTTCTTTTGTTTAGGGTTCGTTTGGCCTTTTGGTGGAATGGCTTTTTTGGAGACTTTTGAGGCGTTGGGATCTCCTTTTATTATGCAACGATATATGTCACCCAGAGAAATAACTAGCTTTTAAGTGCAAAATGTTTTGAGTTTTGGTTTGAACGTCACTGCGAGGATCGGCCAGATGCTTCAATTATACTTTGTTTCTCGCAAAAAAGTGTTTCGTTTGATGTTGAATGTGAATAATTGCTTTCTGTAATTGACATGATGTCATCATACATCAGCATAAGACGACTTTGCTACTGTCTTCCAAAACGCGAGGACGTATTTGTGGACCTTTTGCACGACCGGTGTCGCAAAAGTCACAACTCAATTTGACGCAAAGATGTGACTGAAGGGATGTCATGTTGAGGATGTGAGAGTCCAAAAAACGTATCCAACGTGTTTGTAAATATTTTTAGTTGTTTTTATTTCTACGACATGTAGGGTGTCTTGGCATCAGTCGCTTAACATATGGGTACGAAATGGCAAATAATCGGGGGTAGTGGACGCATGAGTCAGACTAGATGTTTGGCTAAGACTTACTCTTGGGATTTATCTCTAGGGTTTTGTACAAGACCAGGTAATGAATTTTAAGACTAATGGTTGGATGGATTTTACTTAGTTGAAACCAATTTTGTTGAATGTATATGATACTGGCATTTTGATGATGCCTTTTCCGCATAAACCACAGTGTATGTTTCCTTTGCCGTCTCTTAACATGTCACAAATGACCAGATGGGTTTGCATACATTTATAAATGCAGTTGTACACAAATCTGCTTAAATTTATAAATGCAGTTGTACACAAATCTGTTTCGGGAAACATTAAATTGACTGCAAAAAAAGGAATCCACTTCCAAAAGGCATCTAGCCTCCTGTTCATAAAATGACTTCGTCAAGGATACAGTCAAATACAGAGTATCCATGATAAGAAAAGGTGCCTATAAAGGCGGGAAAAGGCACATGCACATATCTTTACATATTATGTCTTCTCTGATTTAATATATGTTTAAATGAAACTAAACTTGACTGCAGTGTAAACACAGGTGAAAAAATACAACGGCTTATAGTGGAATCCTACAATTAGTATGTCATCACAGCATGTATCATTGAGTTAAACTTTTATTGCCATTAAAAACTGTAAATCGAGTGGATTCCTTGAACAATGGAGTTTTCACCTAAGTTTTTGTTAGATAAGGAAGTGTTGTTATATATATTGGTACATTTCTTGAGTAAAACGTCTATTTTTAACCCATGCACGACAAAACTCCTAGATTAATGTCATGTTTTCAATCTTAATGAGTTAGTTAACCGAGTAACCCATACACATAGTCAAATTTAGACATGTTTCATTATAGAACCGATGATAATATTCTGCAATCCACTTTTTATATCACACGAACTTGCATCAGATCACCTCTGCATTATATGCCATCCCGACGTATCAGTTCCTAACCCTCCACTTTTATTTGCTACTAAGAGAAACATCGGTATGATAAATATAACCAAATTCATGCATGACATCCAAGAAAACCTAACAACTAAATTACATCCAACAGCAGAACAACTCGATAACTTCCGGCGTTCATTACTTGAAAAACATTCCCCAGCCACCAATAGCAGAGAACCAATAAAAGTTGTTCTCCGTGCAATGGGAATGTTATGGACCAGCTTCCCACTGCTAATATACAGAGAGGTTTTGGATTTCCACCTGACTCACTATTCATAAATAAATTTATGAACCGCTAAGAAGAACTGGTTTAACATAGTCCGTTTAGCAAAATTATCCCACTACAGTATTGAGATCACGGAAAGTTCCAGCTGCATAAAGCTCTTCGAGATAACTAACATCCTAATGTCGAGGAACAAATGTACTCCACTTCCAACAACTTTCTCTCCAGTAGACCTTCCGGACCTACTTGCAAATTTCTTCCATGACAAAGTACAAACCATTAAAGATTCGCTTGACAACACAATTTAAATTATTGACATTCTTCATACAGTTATGCTAAAATAAATTCAGCGACAAACATTAGAGACGTTTGAACCTGTCTATATTGATTTAGTACGAACAATCGTGATGAAGAGTGCACCAAAGTCATGTTAACTTGATCCAATACCAACATCACTGATGCATGAGTGCTTAGATCCAATATTACCTTCACTAACTGATGTTGTTAATACTTCTCTCTCATCGGGAAATTCTCATTTTTTTTTTAAACTGCCATCGTAAAGCCTCTGCTGAAGAAACAAACACTTGACCATAACGACTTAATGAACTACCACCGAGTTTCCAATCTCCCATTCATATACACAAATCTTAGAAAACGTTGTTCTAAGCCAATACGTATCTCATTTGAATTCATAAAGTCTTTTTAGCAATGTAGAGTCTGCATATCGATCTTGCCACATTACTGAAACAACTCTTTTAAAAGTATTTTATGACATTCTCTTTTCTTTAAATAGTCATACGATTAATGTCCCTACCTTCCTTAATTTGACTGAAGCATTTTACACAATAGACCATGATATATTACTTCATTGTCTCCAACATATATTTGTCAGTCAGCATATATCCTTACAGTGGTTCAAGTCCTACTTAGTCAACAGGACACATATTGTGTCTTCAAATGAAATACATTCCAGCCCTGTCGATCTATGTTGTGGTGTTCCACAGGGGTCTATTCTTTGACATGTTCTCTTCATTCTATACAGTCAGCTTCTCTCAAGTGTCATAGATCATCACCCACTGTCTCACCAACTGTACGCTGATGACACCCAAATATACAAGTCTTGCCACCCAACTGACGTTGATGCAACCGTCCATGGACTAGAGTAGCTGCATTTCTGATGTGAAATCATGGATGACATGTAACAGGCTGCAGATGAATGATAATACAACTGAAGCTATTCTGATCAGCACACAACGACCTTCTCATTCGCATTCTTTACCTCAGACAATACATATTAGCAGCACCAACACTAAAGTATCAGTCAGTACGAAACCTATTTGTTACTCTAGACAGTACTCTCACATTGCACCAACATGTCTTGAACTGAGACGCATCAGTCCCATTTGCAAATATCTTTCAGCTGGTGCCACCGAAACATTTGTTTGTTCATTATAACGGTCAAGACTGGATTATTGTAACTCAAATATGTCTGATTCTTCACAATATCTACTCCATAATCTGCAACAAGTTCAACACACAGCTGTTCGGATCATCTTTAGAGTAAATCGATCAGAGCACTCCTCATCACTGATCTGTACCCCACTGGCTATCAATTCGATACAGAATGCAACACAAAATATGTTCACGGTGGTATGTTTCACTGACAGACTCCAGTCCAACATACCTATTCGGCCTCACCCATGTGTATAAACCAGCAATATACTTCGCCTTCTCTTCTGAGAATCGTACACTCATTGTTCCCACTATTAAAACAACGCCATTGGGACAACGTTCATTTGCATACCAGGATCCGTTGATGTGTAACGAATTGCCCATTGAAAGAAGACATAATGACACAGTGGTCCTTTTACGGGTGCTCTTAAAACTCACCTTTTTCGACTGCATGACCAAAATTAGAGACCTAGTAAATTTTTGTATCTTATTTGTTTTCAGCATGTTGTTATCATTTCCAATTCCATGGTTTCTGTTATTTGTTTTTTCTGTAGTGTAATCATATCATAATATATGTAGTAAAGCGCTTAGAGCTCTACAGATTAGACACTATGCAAAGACCTTTTTATTATTATTATTATTATTATTATTATTATTATTATTATTATTATTATTATTATTATTATTATTCTCATTATACCTGACATAATCAGTTTTTTCCTATAGTTATCAGGATTCTATGGGAATATGTTACATATTTTCCTACTTTATTTATACTGTTTGCTAAAGATGCCATTACCATCTTTTGACGGGAATAATATATTTACAAATCATTAGCTCGGAAGAAGTTTTTCCTCTGAAGTGTCGGAAAAGGCCATAAGGGTCAAAATATTACAGATGTATCTACTGCAAACATTTTACATGTTAGAAGCCTATACACATTTATATATATCTGAACGTTTAGGTGCCTTCTTCAAGCTAGGAATCATGCATAAAATAGATCAATGAAGGGCATTTAAATTGAAAGAGTATCCTAATGTAAATAATAATAATAATAATGGCAATAATTATAATCATAATATTAATTTTACTAATAAGGACTTTCTATAGCGCATAATCTCTAGAAGCTCTAAGTGCTTTTCAACATTTGAAAACATCTAGAACATGAATATATATATATATATATATATATATATATATATATATATATATATATATATAATTGATATCAATTATATCAAAAACAACAAGGAACATGACAGTAGAAACAGAAACAATGTTGATACTATATAAGGTCCAAAACAAGATTAAGTCTTTAAGTTTGTTCTTTTAGTCGAAACACGTTAGTTTTATGAGCACTCTTGACAGGACTCTGTATTATTATGTTTAAGTTAAGTGGGCAATGCGTTCCACGTTGTTCGGCCCCAGTATGCAAACAAATTTTGTCCAATGAACTTTGTTTTCTTACTGGGAATAATGAGTATTCATTTGTTTTATGAAAAGCGTAAAGTATCTTGCTTTCCTTTACACACTGGTGAGGCCAGATAGGTATCTTGGACTATAATGTCTCCGTGAAACGTAGCACAGAGAACAAAGTTTGTATTCGATTCTAGATCGAATGGATAGCCAGTGCATGGCACAGAGCAGCAGGAAGGTGTGATCTGAACGTGGTAGTCTAAGGATGATCAGACCAGCTGTTTGGAACTTTCTGAGTTTCTACAGTAGATTGTGAGACGAACCAGATATAATTGAGCTACAACAGTACATTCATGAAAGTACTATTGAACACACAAGCGTTTTTGTGGCATGAACTGAACTATTTTTGCGACCATGGCTTATGCGTCTCAGTTCACGATATGCAGCACATCATATGTTCATGACTTGTTGGTGCTACGTGACAGTAATATCCAGAGTAACATCTAGGTTTCGTACTGATTGTTTGAATGTAATGTTTGTGTTGCTGATATGTATTGTTTATGAAAGAGAAAGTAGTTTTGTTCTGATAAGTATGGCCTTAGATTTGTGATGATGTACTTGCTTTTTGATATATATCATTGATGATTTCAAATCAGAAATGCGATCTCGATTCAGTAGATGGTATAATCAAATTCACTTTGGTGGCTGGATATGTAGGCGGTAGTTCTTTAAATCGTCATTGTCGAGTTTTTGGTTTCTTCATCAGTTTCCTGACAATGGAAGTGATGATATATGATGGGAATGATACCGATGCGTGAGATATATTGATACTATCAGCTAGTATAGAGAAAAAAGTATATCAGCACTGCAGCAGCAGTGATAATGGAATTGAATTAAGTTCACATGTTATTTGTGGATACTTCCTCACGAACGTGCGTGCCAAATGAATAGGGACAGTTTCAAACGCTTCTAACGGTTGCCGCTGAAATTATGTATCACAACTGTATGGGGAAATTGTATTGTCATGCTGTTATCAAATTGTTTTTACTTTATCACAGAAGACATTTGCAAACAGATCGGTAATGTCGACTGAAAAAAGGTACTTGGAGGTGGTGTACATTAGTCATGTTTGATATTATATTGTTAATACTTTCAAGGACTTCTTTGTAGATGGAACTTTCCATGATCTTTCTACCGTAGTTTACTGATTGCGCTGCATGGACTATGTTTATGACGTTTATTGTATCCAATTCATAGATTAGCGTGTGAATAATTAGTCTGGTTGACAGCCAAACCCTCTCAGATTTACGGTGGTCTCTTTGAGCAATACGAAGCTAGTCCCTAACACTACTATACCATGAATAACATTTTTGACTGACACATCTCACTTGGTGGCTAGTGCATGTCTTTATGCAACGAAAGCTTGCATTTATCGTGTTGTTCAACTGTAGGAGGTAAGCAAGTTGTTAGCTTGGTTGTATGTATCATTCGGAGATTTGTCATAATAGTAAATACAGATGGAGGGTTAGGGATTCATACGACCATATTGCATAAAACACCTCTGCCCACTAAATGATTTTAAGGCTGTTTTACAACTTGCACCACCACCATCACCACCACTACCTCCAGCGGGAACACACATGCAACCCCGCTATTAACTGAGGAAGAAGAGACACAAAGCTATTTTGAACTTCCTATGCAGGATTCATTCCCGGTAAGATTGCAACTTCATTGTTGACCCCTTACCCAACTGCCAAACGAGAAGAACACAGACTTTGGGATGAAAAGATGTTGTCTACTCCTCCCATGAAAAGGAAGTGGAAAATAAACAAGATAAACCAGAATTGAAAAATAGAAAAAGACAAAATAATCTTATTACCAGTACCATCACCACTACCCTCAACGTCTACTCCTGTGGCACATCGGACACGTACAACATTTTCCAAACGATGATAATTTCCTCTCATCCAAAGTAGCATCAGAGAACAGTGGGTAACACGACTGAATTGTCAGGGTTTATCTCAAGGGCAACGATGGTTACAAGAACCCACAGCATTTCAGTTTGATCAATGCAAAAATGTATCGACGGTAAGATGGACAAGTGTTAACCGGAATATTATAATTAAAACGTTAAAAGTTTTTGAAAGTAATAGCTTTTAAAAGCTTTTAATTTTGAAGTGTTTGATAATTTTCAATGTTCTTGGAAAATAAATCATATATGACATACGTAGCGAGAATCCTATACTCATTAGTTATGGGTCAATATATATATATATATATATATATAAATATATATATATATATATATATATATATATATATATATATATATATATATATATATATATATATATATATATATATATATATATGATATATATATATATATGTATTTATGTATGTAAGTATATCATGTAGGAATCTTGAAAGAGACAGCCGCTAAATTCACTTTTTTCAAATCCCTTCCCTTTACTGCCTTTCAGAAGGTATAATTGTTCATCGCGATAGTTATGAATACATGTATATGCTTTTTCGTTAGATACTGTTTGTCCACCGATTAAATTATCCACAGCTGCAATAAGGTTTTCACACTTCCACTTCGTAGTTCCTTTAAGGCCAAAATAATAGTTATATTCCTTAGTTGTATAACCAAATCGTTCAGTTGGTATGTTCAACAACTCAGACACAGCTGTAACATACATCATAATGTCGGCTGTAATATTTATAATGCGGACAGTTGTCACATAAATCATAATGTCGTTTGTGACATAATACATCTTTTCAGCTGTAACATAAATCATACTATCGTTTGTAACATAAATCAAAATATCGGCTGTAAGATAGATAACAGTGTCAGCTATAATATGTATGATACTTTCAGCTGTTGTATCACTTATAATGCTAGCTGTATACGTCATGCTGCTGCTGATTTTAAACTTTACTTGCCGGAACAATTACAAATACAAAATAATAAACGTAGGAGCCTAAATTGCATGTGTTTTGTTTACAAAAGTGCCGACCATTTGCTATATTTATTATAACATTACCGTACAATAGGTTTAAAACGATAGCTATAAGACCTAAATAAAATATATAGTATTTTGAAGCATTCGAGAGATACATTTAATTGGATGGTGAACAATTCTCTTTCAAAGTATTTGTTTTTTATAAATATCGTGTGTACCATATTAGTACGGGCAATAGTATCAAGCATGCTAAGATAAATAAATGTAACATAACACAACTTCATATTTTTTAAATTAATGTTAATAGTAATGATACGTTGTTGAAGCATTGTAACTGATGATTACAGGATTATATTATTTTCCACCCGTCTACTCTATTTATAATATGATATAGTAGAGTTATAAAACAGGAAAATATGCAAGTTTAAAGTAAGAAACAGAGCTAGATTGAGGGAAGAATGAAAAAAATGGATGATAATAGGTGTGAACATTAGAAGTAATATATGTATACTGATGTCCAAGTTAACATAACATGGCGGCACATTATCCGGACAAAATGATACAGGAAACGAAGATGTTTCATTACAGTATTATGCAATTATAAATGACAAATACATTCATACTGTGCTATACTACTTTTTTTTATAGAACTAGCATTCTACAATTAAACGACATATAAAACTATAAAATGAAAGCTTGAATTATTCCTTATGAGTCCAAAATCACCTTAAAACATTTAAAATAATTTATGTTATGGTTATGACTTTTATAGGAGAATTTGGTACTTTTCATGGTAAAATTATACATACTGATACTGGTTTTCACTTGATATATTTCATACATTCCAGCCATATTTCTGTATTATATATTTCATCTTTTCTAACCAGATTTCAATTTTATATATTTAATATTTTAGAACCCAATTTAAAGTTTGTATTGCAAATATTCCAGCCAGATTGAACTAACCGATAAACAAAATGATCTAGAATGTATATCGATTGTTGATATAAAGTAAATAAGTTATTTCATCTGGACCCTAAAGGGATAATGAAATCTGATTTAAAGATAATAAAATAAATCTTCCCGCTGTACATTCATCCTTGTCTAGCAAACTTATAAACGTTCATATTAGGCTCTTGCAAATAAATTTGTCAACAAATACATATGTAAAGTTTAGCATCTATGATAGTCATATAATTTCTTTTGATAATACTGTACCCGAAAACATGGCAGACCTAACCTAACTTTGGCATATTGGGACCTTCGTTTTTTAGGATTGTTTAGGTGGATGGAGAGCAAGTATACACGTATTATTACGATTCTTGGTCTTAAACTATATACCAGAAAATATCAAAACGATTAGACACTTACATTACTTTGAATTATATCACAACTAATCCAATCTATCCGATTACAAGTCCAAAACGTATAATCTTGCGAATGAATTACATTTCTTGCGAAGAACGTCTCTATTGTTCATATTAAACCGGATGGGAACAGCTTTAATGTTGTATAGTAATAATGTTTGTATGGGACTATATTACATATTTGTTACATTACATATACGGTTTGCTTCAGACGTTTCTCCAATCCATGACCATCCTATGACGGGAATGATACATTTACAAATCATGTCGTCGGCAGATGTTTTTTTTCCTCTGAATTGCGGGACAAGGCCACTAGGGTAAAATAACTTACAGATGTGTCTGCCGCAAATCAATATTATTGCATGTAGGACGCCAATACACTATTGGCTATTCATGGTGATACTGTTTTATGCATCCGAATCAATTTTGTATCTACGTGCACATCGTCATTCAACGACTTTAAATTCGTTGTTAAAAAAAAAATGTTTTTTCAAGTTGAGAATAACCGCAGTTGAAACATCCAGTTCTGCCTTGATTCAATAAATTTGATAACCATTTGAGAGACAAGTTATTAATGCAGCAAATATGATTAAAACAACCAACCATGTTTAACTGTTTATTCTCTTGTAGTTGATTACCTTAAAGCGCGGGGTGGGTGGGTGGTTCAAGATTACTAACAAATACATAATGAAGCGATATTACAAACAAAAAGTCAATTTAAACCAGTGGAAAGTGATGATGTATAGATTTATTTGCAGAGTAGCATTCTTTTAAGAGTAGCACATTTTACACTTTTTGGTTTAAATCCTTTCCCATAAGTCTCAGCATTATTCAAATGAAGTACAAAAAGAAGGATTTTTTACGAGTATTCGATTGTAAAACATTATTTTCATTACGGACAATTATTCACGATATTTTTCTGAGATGAGTTAAAATATAAATACAAAATGTACCACAAAGAAACGACAATAACAATACAGACTGATCTTATTCAACGATACCGCAAGATATTCTTGTGAAAGTGCTTAGGCGATATATGCTGGTTCTACACCGCATGATTGTTTTATAATAAGATGTTGTACTTATTGAGTGAGTCAAAATGATTTTCAAAAATTTATATGTATACGAGAAGTGCGTGCAATTCGTTGCATGTGTCAAATTACTGAAGTTGAAATACACAAAGCCTTTTCTATAAACTGTGTAATTTGTTACGTGAAATAATTATAGTGTTTGTTAACAGACTGTATTTTTCAACCTTGATATAAGATAATAGGTTTAGCGGCTAGGGACACTTTATTTGCCCGGTGAATGCGTTTAAATTGAAGTAATTTTGTTGTATATCTCAGATTATACTGAGTGTGTTGAGTTTGTTGCAATAGTTTTTATTTGTCATAATGCCCAAAGTACCCTGATATATACCCACACATTATGCGTTACATAACGATGCTATAGTGCGTAACGAAGAACATCGTATTCATAAGAAACAATAAACATAAAAGTATTAATTGGTGCTTTTTTCGGATATAGATAAGATACAAGTTTATGCTGCATACTAATGAAACAAACCGATTTAATGGTATCACTAGAACTTGTCTGGGGTAAGATTTGAGACATTGACCTAATTCGTATCAAGTGTGTTCCATATAATGGACAGGTAGTAATAAACCGGAATTACTTTTTGATACAATTGTGATGCAAATTGACACAATATTTCCTCACAGCAGTTAATTTCGTATAGTCCCGTTTTATCTCTGGTTCGCACTTTCCACGCTCAGAGTGTAGTGATTGTAAAACAAATATGGTTATCTCCCAAAAACTCTAGATATTTTGTAGCTTAAGTAAGGTTAATATAAAGGTTGTTTTCATAATGAAGGGGATTACATGTATCGAATTGTATAATAGTATGAACATACTGAAAAAGGGTAATAATGACATTTTATTTTATCTACTTAAAATATTCACAATCCTTCTATTTTTCTATCTATAATGACTGTATGGCTTTCCCTTGTTGTCTTTTATTGTTTGCCCCGACAACCACTACCTCGGAGTGCAAAATCAAAAAAAGTAAAACTATACATTCAACAATTTCGATTTATGCAGCTTTATTTGTAGGCGATACAATGTTTCGATTCTTGTATGAGTGGCATGTTACATCTGTTTAATTTTGTAAAGATATATGTACCATAGGTCTCCGTTTGGTGAAAGATACAACAAATAAACTGAGTTAAAGTATTGGTATTTGTATATCGTGTTGTGTGTGTATATATATATATATATATATATATATATATATATATATATATATATATATATATATATATATATCATGTAATAATCGTGAAGGGGACAGCCAATATAGAGAAGTTCTAAATGTATTTAGTTGTTGGGTCGTGATTGCCATTTTTACTTAGATTGAGCCAAAATTTTGGGCCAGTTTTACGCTTTTAAGCTTGTTAATAGACCTATTTTTTTGAAAAACTAATATTTAGTGTCGCAAAACACGTTCAATGTTGTATTATATGGTTACGTTATTGTATTGTACTTGTAATTTAATTTATTAAAATGGCATGGACTATGTAATTTGGAAGTGAGATGATACGACTCGGATTATTATTATGGATATGGATACATGTGCATACTCGTATTAACTTTTTCGGGTCCCTATTATGACTATTGTTGAAAACGTACTATGTATGTAATAATATTTTAATATATCGTATTTCTATTTCAATAGCACAACATTTCTACGTCACTGTCGTAGATAAAGAAATTTTCAGGTGGGTTATATTAACACATTCGTACCCGTCATATATTTCATTGCACTTCCAATTAAAGCAGACTATTTGGAAAGTTGTTTCTTTTTCATATTCAGCTCACTAGATGTAAGAAACCAGACGAATGAGTGAAGATGAAGATATCTGGTGCATCATTACGATGTTAGACCGCCAGTGTAGTGCCTACGTGTAGGTGCATGAAAGTCTGGAGATGGTAGTGACCGTGCCGGAAAGCGGGAAAAACAACATTAGATACGCATGTGGTGATGTTGACGTAGTGCTTCATTGTAGTGTTTGACTAAATTAAATTAGTAACAGTAGTGTTTGACTATTTGAATTTAATAACAGTAGTGTTTGACTGATTGCATTTTATAACAGTAGTGTTTGACTACATTAATTTAATAACCATAGTGTTTAACTACATGATTATCATACAGTAGTCTTTGAAAACATGAGTGTGGTATAGTAGTCAAGTCAGATTACTTATTTGTTTAATATTCATATTATTTACCTTTGTATCTATGTTATTCTCGTGTTTCCTACTCATTAGTGTGGGAGTGTAATACATTTTCTGTGTCACTCGCATACGTGTTATTTCCTAAAACCCAGCCAAGTCCCAAAGGGTGTCAGCTCCATTACGTCACAAATACTTCCACATTTAAAGTGACCAGTCTGCTCAAATCATATTGGAATCAATTTTAACAAGAATGAGTGGCGTCTCTTCGTTGACATCTCCTGCGAATCCATAATGGAACAAGAACGCATCCCTTCACACGGCGGAAGTGGTACTCCTCGAAAAGGATTACAACAGCATACACACTTCGCTGGACAACCTGAAATATGATGACTTCGGCCTGAAGCCATCGGAAACTACAAACGTTTGGCATTCCGGATGGATATTCAGGTCAGTTGCACCATGCTCCTCTGTTGTCGTTACCTTTTAGACAGCAGGGACACCATCGTGCACTACCACAGGACGGACTGGATACAGAGGACCGATTTCTCTTTGCGGAGGAACATCGTCAAGTGAGATCCACTGGTGGAAACCTAGAAGCTGCTGTTGCCACCAAAGCACCTTAAATTAGACCCGCAGTAAACATTTCTCAGTGTTCTAGATCAGGAGTCAGCAGCCTTCAAGTACATTTAAGTCTTCTTCTCTAAGCTGTCGGAGGCAAAATCACAGTCGCTGTCTTCGTTGTACCGCAGATATAGACTATAGTGGAGTACCATCCATGAATTCCCCAATAAGTTCGTTAGTAAGGAGAAAGCGGTTTGTTCTTCAGTATGTGTTTTTTAAAATACTTTATGTGAACGAAAACAAATGAATTCGATCGTTTTCTCATTGAAAACAGGTGTATTTAAAAATATCACTGTGCTAGAAATAATACGAATTTTCTATACGTTTTGAAGCATATGCAAATACCAAATAACACTTGATACGGAGGAACAATCAGTTTGTTATGTAGTTTATCATAGTTATAAATACTAAAGGGAGACGAACTTAAAGTGATATGAAGTTAATCGACATTAATCCTTAAAAATTCCTATAAACTACCGAAAACAAAGTACATTATGAATCTTCAATTCCGAAAATGTACTTCCCTTCTTATTAGTGAGATTATTATGAATAATGTCATCATATATAATCATTTTCCACCATATTGAAGTCATGCTGCCAAATCTACCTTTATATATATATATATATATATATATATATATATATATATATATATATATATATATATATATATATATATATATATTATGTATAGTTTACAACAAAAAGTATCAGTTGCAAAAATACATAACATCATACACCCATGAAATAATATATTTATATACCGCCGGTTTCATGAGGCTATCTGCATATTTTCATAAAACAACAGCTGTGCACACAAACAGACTCACTCACAACAAAATCAATGTAAGCATAGACCAATAACAGAATAAGTCATATGAGTTATTCAATTTTGGAGTCATGTAACCTAATATTACTGTTAATGTTGGTTTTTATGGTAATTATCATTGTGGATATTAATATTTGATTTTAATTTAAGTGATGTTACGTTATGGTTCATAAATATTTTACCGTCATAAAAATATTGTTTATTGGAATGCTTTGTTTTAACGCATAGGTTATCCATCTTTTAGATCCAGGAGTAAAATAGTATTTTTTTATTTCAATGGTTGATATAAGTTGAGGAATAAGACATGAGATATAACCCGTATTAGATTTAAAACAAACATCATGCCCAGGAATTTTGTTTCCACACGCATTGTGCAACATGCACAACCGAGGGAACATTTAACATTTTTCTTTCTCTTTCTACTGGCAACATTTAATGTCATTTTGGCTAATCAAGGATATGTTTATCAATGGTATTCATAATTTCTAGGTTTCATTGTTTCGTTTTCGTTATGTTTTCTGTTTCTTATTCTCTTTTACATAAATGAAGCAGCTTTGATGCTTGTAACTGCTATCTTCAGATCTGTGCATGAATTTGAATCTATGTATTTTAATAGTGGGGACACAGCCTAATACTTATTTAAATGTATGTTTAATTTAGTTCATTGGTTTCATTTAACTACATCAAAGGCGGAAAACTATTAGAGGGCAGTATATATGTCTGCATTTTTGGTGGTGTAGGCAGCCAACTTGATGAATAGACATATACAGCAGTACTTAAAATAAAAGATATTTAAATTATTATCTGACTATAACAAAAACAATATAATGTAATATTACAATTCATTCATTTTAAACACTAGAGACATTAAACCAACTTTAAACCTATTTAGACCTATTTAGACCTATTTAGACCTATTTAAACCAGTCTGTTGTCTGTTGTATTATCTAGAAATTCAATGTCAATACAAAATTCACAAATCTATTGACTGTATCACAATATCACCCGCAGGACTGTACAGACTGTATCAAATTATCAGATGCAAGAGTGTACACATTACACCGCAACAATATATGCAAGACTGTGCTTGCGAGCTCACATTATCACATTCAGCCTTGTATCAAAATATCAAGGGCTGTACTGTACGGACTGCACACTATCACATGCAATACTGTACTTATTTTATCACATACTATCACTTGCAAAACCGCACAAACGGATAAATAAATCCCCCGCTTATATTAAAATGTTGATACTAACAATATTAACATTCGTTACATCTTTCTGTGGTTATAGGTAATTCCAATTTACTTGGTGTCATCGGTATGAATTGATGCAAATGTTACATGTGTCATTGATATTAATGGATACACGATTAGTAAAATGGTGGGTGGTGAGTTGCAAAACTCGGTTTCGGATATAGTGGCCTCATTTGATCTACATATACTGAAATTTGTCATTATATGCAAATCTGTACTTGCGAGCTGGCATTATCACATCCAGCACTGTAATACATATATCAAAATATCAAGGGCAGTACTGTACGGACTGCACACTATCACATGCAAGACTGTACTTATTTGATCGAATACTATCACCTGCAAAACCCTAGAAACGGCATAAAAGAAATACCCCGCTTATATTAGAACATGGTACTGCCGGAGCAAGTTGGCCGTGTAGTTCTTATTGTACTGTTGTCCTAATAATAGTTAGAACTTTGTATAGTTCCTAATCTTTAGAACCTCTAAGCTATTCTCAACATCTATATTGATATGACAACAAATTCAAACAAAACCAAACACCATGAAATTAGAAAAAAAAAGACAAATTGCTGAAAATATATAAAGTAGGAAACTATATTAGGTCTTTAAGTACTTGCGATGGATAAAGGTGATTTTAGAGCATTCTTGAAAGAGATCACTGTCTCTTTATGTCTAATTTCAAGGGGACGACAATTCATTCCACATTGCTGGGCCCTCGTGTGCAAAAGAACGATGTCAATATGGCTTTTTTCGTTTCATAGTGGGAAACATGCGTAGACGCTTGTCAGAAGAGGAGCATATGTACCCTGCTGGTGGATACACATTGGTGAGGACATATTAGTATGTTGGACTGGAGTCTGTCAGTGAAATGTATCACAGTGAACACATTTTGTGTTTGCTTCTGGATCGAATAGATAGCCAGTATATGGAAAAGATCAGCAGGGAGGTGTGCTCTAATTGTGATACTCTAAGGATGATATGAGCGGCTGTGTGTTGAATCTTTTAAGTTTCTGGAGTAGTTATGGAGACAGACTAAACATAATTTGGTTACAATAGTTCAGTCTTGAAAGTACTAATGAACTCAAAATTGATTTAGTGACGTCGGCTGAATGATATTTGAGAATATATTAAAAGTAACTCTTATAGAAGATAAATACTTTAGTAAATCAGTTTTTTGTTTTTTCTGTGTTATTCAGTATGTCTCCCACATCTTACAACAGCGACAAGATCGCCGTCAATGTTGCCTTCAAGCTGCACAGCACGCCAATCAGTGAAATCGGCCAATACAAGATCGGAACATTCTCTTTGCATTTAATGGTACCGTTAAGTAGCAAATTCATTCGCAAGTTTGTTTTGGCAGATACTGTCTGAGCAGCAATAAGAGAATGCCAATTGGATAGCTCGTTGACATGTTTGTGCTTGACTAATCTCTAGATATCAAAGTTAAATATTAGCATTAATGGCTTTGCCATTTTAGTTTTTATTTCCGCAGAAATGTATGTTACAGAAAAGCAATAAACGATGGTTTATTACAGGAATTTCGGAAGCAAATTAGTCTGCTCGATATTTTCTTATAATATAATTGCAAATGGTAAAGTTTATTTATCTGGGTATTCAAAGATAACAGGCGATACAATGTCAGTTTTTTGTCGATGTGAATCCAGAATGAGACAGTGTAAACCTGGATAAACCTGGAAATACATATGAAGTAGGTAATGCTCTTCAAATATATTTCGATGATAACAAATTAGATATGACTGGTCGAACAATTACAGGTGATATAATAAGGTCAAGTACAACATTAAAAACTTGGAAACAGTATATCCGACATCAAATCTAAATCAACCACCACACAGAGAGTTCTTTGCAGTTCAAATACAACCAACTTGATAAAATCAGCAGCACAGTTACCGGAAAAATTAATATGCCCTGCAAATATAGTATCGTGTTTAAACAAGATTTTCCACCAGCAAAATTAAACAAAAGTCAAGCAGCAAGTTATAATCAATTGAAATATGTTTACGATGTCGGAGTAAATAAAACAGGCAATATAATAACTGGAAATTTACGTTTGTTAAACAAGGAGAGATAACTTAATTATAAATAAGCGCACCCCATGCTGATGGTATGCAGCATTTTACACAATAGACCATGATATATTACTTCACCATCTCCAGCATATATTTCTCATTCAGCATATATCCTTACGGTGGTTCAAGGCCTACTTAGTCAACAGGACACACATTGTGTCTTCAAATGAAATACATTCCAGCCCTGTCAACCTATACTGCGGTGTTCTACAGGGGCCTATTCTTTGACATGTTCTCTTAATTATATACAGTCAGCCGCTCTCAAGTGTAATAGATCATCACCCACTGTCTCACCAACTGTACGCTGATGACACCCATCTATACGAGTCTTGCCACCCATCTGACGTTGATGCTACCGTCCATGGAGTGGAGAGGTGCATTTCTGATGTGAAATCATGGATGACATGTAACAGGCTGCATATGAATGATAATACAACTTAGGCTATTCTGATGAACACACAACGACCTTCTCATTCTCATTCTTTACCTCAGACAATAAATATTAGCAGCACAAACACTAAATTATCACAGTCAGGACGAAACCTATGTGTTACTCTAGACATTAATCTCACATTGCACCAACATGTCTTGAACTGAGACGCATCAGTTCCATTTGCAAATATCTTTCAGCTGATGCCACTGAATCACTTGTGTGTTCATTATAACTTTCAAGACTGGACTATTGTAACTCAAATATGTCTGATTCTTCACAATATCTACTCCAGAATCTGCAACAAGTTTAACACACAGCTGTTCGGATCATCTTTTGAGTAAATCGATCAGAGCACTCCTCATCACTGATCTGTACCCCACTGGCTATCAATTCGATAAAGAATGAAACACAAAATATGTTCACGGTGCTATGTTTCACTGACAGACTCCAGTCCAACATACCTATCCGGTATACACCAGCAATATTCTTCCGCTCCACGTCTGACAATCGTATACTAATTATTCCCACCATGAAAACAAAGCCATTCCGACAACATTCATTTGCATACCAGGATCCGTTGATGTGGAACGAATTGCCCATTGAAAGTAGACACAATGACAGTGGTCCTTTAACGGGTGCTCTTAAAACTCACCTTTTTTGACTGCATGACCGAAATTAGAGACCTAGTAATGTTTTGTATCTTATTTGTTTTCAGCATGTTGTTATATTTTCCAATTTCATGGTTTCTATTTGTTTTTCTGTAGTGTAGTCATATTATAATTTATGTTGTAAAGCGCTTAGAGCTTCTAAAGATTAGATACTACACAAAGTCATTATCATTATTATTATTATTATTATTATTATTATTATTATTATTATTATTATTATTATTATTATTATTAAATATTATTATTATTATTATTATTATTATTAAATATTATTATTATTAAATATTATTATTAATATTATTATTAAATATTATTATTATTGTTCTCATTATACCTGACAGAATCATTTTTTTTCTATAGTTATCAGGTTCATTGGGAATATGTTGCATATTTTCTTACTTTATATATACTGTTTGCTAAAGATGCCATGACGATCCATTGACGGGAATAATATGTTTACAAGTCATAGTGTCGGAAGAAGTTTTTTCTTCTGGAGTGCTGGAAAAGGCCATAAACGTGAAAATAGTACAGATGTATCTACTGCAAACCTTTTACATGTTAGAAGCCGATACACATTTGGATATTCATGATGATAATGTGTCATGCATTCGAATCATTAGTATATATACATGTATATCGTCATACATTGACTGTAAAATCATTGTTAAACAAACGTTTTTAAGTTGAGAATATCCGCTGATGAAATATCGAGGTCTGCCATGTTTCAATACAGGTGAAAGATAAGCATTATTAATGATTTGAGAGATAATGTCTTAACGGAGTAAATATGATTAAAACATCCAGGCATGTTCAACCGTCAGTTCTAACATAATGAAGCCATATTAGAAACAAAACGTCAATTGAAGTTACTGGAATGTTATGCCATCTGGAGTTATTTGTAGAGTAGCATTCATTAAAGAGCAATACATTTTACTGCATTTAATTTTCTAGGATATACTGATCTGAAATCTCTCCGGTGCTTTTTGGTTTGTGTTATAAATTTGGTAAAAGATACGATGACTATTCAATGGCTGGTTTGCAAATTTAGAATTTGTGAAACTGAGTTATTCTCGTTTGTCGTTACTCTCACAGCTTGCCGCATACTATTCTTTTGTGTTAAATACTTCCCATAAGTATCAGCGTTATTCACAAGCGATACAAAATGAAGGATATTTCACGAGGATTCGAGAGTAAAAAATTATTTTCATTAATGACAATTATTCATTTCTCTGAGATGAGTTAAAATAAACATAAAATTTACCATAAAAAAGACAAAAGCAACATTGATCTTATTCAACGATACCGCAAGATATTCTTGTAAAATTGTTTAGGCGATATATGCTGGTCTCTGCACAGCATGATTGTTGTATGATAAGATGTTTTACCTATTGAGTGAGTACAAAATGAATTTTGAAATTTATATAGATATATATATATATATATATATACATGTGTGTGTGTGTGTGTGTAGAACATAAAAATACGAGAAGGGCGTTCAGTTGTTTGCATGGGTCAAATTACTGAAGACAAAATACACAAAGCCTTTTCTCTAAACTGTGCAATTTGTGAAGTGAAATAATTATAGTGTTTGTTAAAAGACTGTTGTTTAGCGGCTCGAGACACTTCATTTGCCCGGCTAATGCGTTTGAATTGAAATATTTTGTTGTATATCTCAGCTTGTATAACTCCCTTAAAATAGCTCTAGATAATACATACCCAATACGTCTGTTATGGAAAACAAAGATAAGTGCAGATATAATTTATGTATAAGGCGGTCAACTGAGTGTTTTGAGTTTGTTACAATAGTTTGTATTTGTCGTATTATCCACAGTACCCTGATATATAACCACACATTTCGCGGTACATAACGATGTTATAGTGCGTAACGATGAACATCGAAATCATATTTAATGGTATCGTATTTAATGGTATCAATAAAACTTGTCTGGAGTAAGATTTGAGACATTCACTTAATTCAGATAAGCAATAGGCAGCTATATGAACGGTGTATCTAATATTGAAGGTCCCTCTAGTGAACATTGCTTAATTAGTTATCAGAATAGAACTGGATTCATTTTGTATATAGGACGAAACAGATCCAATTGTTTTCTACAAATGTGGGTAGTTTTGTCTCCGTGTTATCGATATAGTGGACACGTATTAATAAACTGGAATTTGTTTTCGATATTAACGTTGCAAATTGACATAATATTTCCTCACATCAGTTAATTTCATACATTCCCGTTTAACCTCTTATTGGCACTTTCTCACTCAGAACATAGTGATTGTAAAACAAACATGGTTATCTTCCAAAAACCACCGATTGCAAAATCAATAAAAAGTAAAGCTATACATTACAAATAAACAATTTTATTTTATGCAACTATATATGTAGGCGATACAATGTTTCGATTCTTGTGTGAGTGGCATTTTGCATCTGGTATAACGGTACCAATTGCGCAAGTCCATGTGGCAGGAGCTTAAGGTGTAGGGTCCATTGCAATCAGATTTAAACGACAACACTAGCTATGATTGGTGGATTATGTAAGAGTTGTACTTTCTGTTAGGCTTAAAAAAAGTTTAGCCTCTTGACAACATGTGAATTCATGCCAATTCCTATATAGATCATATTTTGTATTTTTTATGATTTTTTGAAAATGACTGAAAATAGGAATGTTGTGACTAGATAACTCATACCCCTATCTAGTTCCAGCAGAGTTATCTCTCTTAAATGCAATGGAGTACCTGGTTTTGTCATCATCAAATTGACAATCTAAAATTGTTCTCTATAACAGTTTGTGAGATGCACGCTAAATTAGGATAAAAAATATATTTATCTCTCCAAATATTAGCATTGAGGTCTATGGAAAAACAATTGGTACCGTGATACCATCTGCTCAATTTTGTAAAGATATACGTAACGTAGGTCTCCCTTTGATTAACGAAACAACACAGATAAACTAGAGTTAAAGTATTCGCATTTGTATATCGTGTTGTATATATATATATATATATATATATATATATATATATATATATATATATATATATATATATATATATATATATATCTGAACGTTTAGGTGCCGTCTTCAAGATTGGAATCGTGAATAAAAATAGATCAATGAAGGGCATTTAATTTGAAAGAGAATCCTAATGTAAATAATAATAATAATAATCATACTAATAATAATACTAATAAGAATAATGGCAATAATTATAATTATAATATTAATTTTACTAATAAGGACTTTCTATAGCGCATAATCTCTAGAAGCTCTAAGCGCTTTTCAACAAACACAGCTGTAACATACATCATAATGTCGGCTGCAATATTTATAATGCGGACAGTTGTCACATAAATCATTATGTCATTTGTGACATAATACATCTTTTCAGCTGTAACATAAATCATACTATTGTTTGTAACATAAATCAAACTTTCAACTGTAAGATAAATAATAGTGTCAGCTATAATACATATGATACTCTCAGCTGTTGCATCACTTATAATGCTAGCTGTATACGTCATGCTGCTGCGGATTTTAAACTTTACTTGCCGAACAATTAGGAATACAAAATAATAAATATAGGAGTCTATTTGCATGTGTTTTGTTTACAAAAGTGCCGACCATTTGCTATATTTATTATAGCATTACCGTAAAATAGGTTTAAAAAGATAGCTATAAGACCTAAATAAAATATATAATATTTAAAAGTTTTCGAGAGATAAGCTTATTTGGAAGGTGAACAATTCTCTTTCAAACTATTTTTTTTGTATAAATATCGTGTGTACCATATTAGTATGGGCAATATTATCAAGCATGCTAAAATAAATAAATCTAACATAACACAACTTCATATTATTTAAGTCAATGTTAACAGTAACGATACGTTGTTAAGGCATTGCTACTGTTGATTACAGGATTATACTATTTTCCACCCGTCTACTCTATTTATAATATGATATATTAGAGAGATAACATTAAGACAAGAACTACGTCTTATAAATAATAATGTTTATGTATTTAATGATAAATTAGCAAGGAAGATATTGGTTCCTAAAATAAATAAATAATGATACAGTATCAACAAGGTTAGTAGCTATAAAACAAGAAAATATGCAAGTTTAAAGCATGGAATAGTTCTAGATTAAAGGCAGAATGGATAAACGGATGATAATAGATGTGAACATTAGAAGTAATATATGTATACTGATTTCCAAGTTAACATAACATGGCGGCACATTATCTGGACAAAATAATAGAGGAGATGAAGATGTTTCATTAAAGTATTATGCAATTATAAATGACAAATACATTCATATTGTGCTACTACAATATTTTATAGAACTATTATTCTACAATGAAACGACATATAAAACTATAATATGAAAGCTTGAATTATTCCTTATGAGTCAAAAATCTCCTTAAAATATTTAGAATGATTTATGTAATGGTTCTGACTTTTCTCGGAGAATTTGGTTCTTTATATGGTAAAATTATTCATACAGATACTGGTTTTCATTGATATATTTCATACATTATAGTCAAACTTCAGTATTATATATTTCATCTTTTCTAACCAGATTTCAATTCTATTTATTTCATATTTTCTAACCCAATTGAACATTTGCATTGCAAATATTCCAGCCAGATTGAAATAACCGATAAACAAAATGATGTAGAATGTATATCGATTGTTGATATAAAGTAAATAAGTTATTTCATCTGGACCCGAAAGGGATAATGAAATCTGATTTAAAGATAATACAATAAATTTTCCAGCTGTCCATTTATCCTAGTTATGTCTACCAAACTTATAAACGTTCATATTCGACTTTTGCAAATAATTTTGTCAACAAATACATATGTAAAGTTTATCATCTATGATGGTCATATTATTTCTTTAGATAATACTGTACCCTAAGACGTGGTTGATCTAGCTTAACTTTGGCATATTGGGACCGTGGTTTTTCAGGAAAGTTTAGGTGGACAGAGAGCAAGTATACACGTATTCTCACGATTCTGTGTTGTATGAACTCTTGTGGACACCTAGCTATTTTCTTAGCTCTTCCATTAGCCATGTTTTCTTAGATAGTGGCTAATGTGGGTTGATGTAGTATTAGTGACGTCATGGTTACCAGTTGTTCCAGTTTGTGATGGATCTTAGACAGTATGTAACATCATAATCAGGCTGGGGCTTGAAAATTGATGGCAAACACATCTACCCCCTTTTTTGGCATACAAGTCTGCATGATTTGGTTTTATAAGTAATTTGACCATATAAAGCAGTCAACGTATTTGATTTTTATTGTAATCAATTATGTATGTAATCATCAATCGCATTCCTGGTCCATGGAATGGTCACACCAGGAGTTAATTCCCCCTGACTTTTCATTTCAATTCTTTGGCAAACAAGCATTAGTGCAGATTCATATTAGATTACTAATGCCGGGGAAAAAAGTAATTATTTACAAACAAAATATATATTTATGTCTACTGTTATGAATTTAAAACATCAAAGACTTTTTTTCTTAATCCAATGCCGGACAATGTTTGCTCTATTACCTCAAACTTTATGTAATTTTCCTCACTTTTCTCACTTGATTTACATGTAAACATGACCGAAGTATAGTTTGCAACTTGGGAAATGATCAAAATACATTATTTAATGTTTGGATTCAAAAATAAAACAAATACTTCATATGCATTTATTCTTGAATGTCTTTCTTTAATGTCAAAATAATAGCATTTCCCAGTGACGTTAAAATACAGTTTTGACGTCATGAAGCTACATTTAAGTTACTTCGGAGGAGAGGGGTATAGTAAACTAACTATGTCTCTGTCAAACAATCCTTGGTCCTAAACTATATACCAGAAAATATCGAAACCATTAGGTTTAGTTAAATGTAAAAGACACTTCCATTACTTTAAATTATATCACAACTAATCCTACATGTCCAATTACAAGTAAAAAAACTTATAATGTTGCGAATCAATTACAATAATCGTGAATGACCTAATGTACCACGATAAAGTAACACAGAACACGAATGAGATCACAATATTAATATGGTTGTGTTTCTGTCCAAAACAGTCAATGAATATTTACATTATAATTCCAAGGATTAATGTAAGTACATACTTTGTGTAGAACTATATCTGACTTCAATTACAAATGATTCCATAAACTGATTATAAAACATGAATGAATAATTGTAGTAAATCCCCTTAAACATATATATATATATATATATATATATATATATATATATATATATATATATATATATATATATATACTGACAGACTTCACAAATGGTGTCCTACGGAAAACCAACTAGATTGTATTCCAGGTCAGAACACGAGTACAGTTTGAATTTAACACCTCGTTTACTTCTTAGAAGGATGCCAAACGCCTGGTAGTCATAGCCCTTAGTTAATGAAGCAAATTTAGCATACAATATAAATAAATATGACATTATATATAATTTACATCTGAACTGTGAACAATATGTTGAACATTCGACTTCATAAAGGCAAACATGAATTCGAATATCATTTTACTCTGTGAAAGGGAACGAATAATTAGGATTTTATATAAATCAAAACCATTCACGATTCGTCACTTTAAACATTGGACAGATTCGATTTGCGAAACTAAAATAATTTGCCATTGAAAACTGCAAATCGAGTTTTTTTCCATAAAATATGGAGTTCTTACCAATTGTTTTGTTTGATACCGATTTGTTTGTATACATCTTGATACATTTCTTGCGAAGAACGTCTCTATTGTTCATATTAAACCGGATAAGAACAGCTTTACTATTGTATAGTTATCATGTTTGTATGGGACTATGTTACATATTTTCTTACTTTATATATACGGTTTGCTGCAGATGTGTCTCTAATCCATGTCCATCGTATGACGGGAATAATACATGTACAAATCATGTCGTCGGCAGAAGATTTTCCTCTGATGTGCGGGACAAGGCCACTAGAGTAAAATAACTTACATATGTATCTGCCTCAGATCAATATTTCAACACGTAGGACGCATACAAACTATTGGCTATTCATGGTGATACTTTTTTATGCATTCGAATCAATTTTGTATCTACTTGCACATCGTCATACATCGACTTTAAAATCGTTCTTAAACAATCTTTTTCACGTTGAGAATAACCGCTGTAGAAAAATCCAGTTCTGCCATGATTCAATACATTTGACAGATAAACACTAATAACCCTTTGAGAGACAAGTTATTAACGCAGCAAATATGATTAAAATGACCACGTTCAACTGTTTATTCACCTGTAGTTGATTACCTTAACGCGCGGGTGGTTGGTTGGTTAAAGCTTACAAACTTATATATAATGGAGACATATTAGAAACAAAAGGTCAATTAAATCCACTGGAAAGTGATGCTGTCTGGATTTATTTGCAGAGTAGCAATCTTTTAAGAGTAGCAAATTTTACACTTTTTGGTTTAAATCTTTTCCCATAGGTCTCAGCTTGATTTAAAAGCAATATAAAACAAATTATATTTCACTGTGATTCGACAGTAAAATATTATTTTCATTACTGCAAATTATTCACGATGTTTGTGTGAGATGATTTATAACAAAAGACCATATTTGCCACAAAAAAAAGACAATAATAAATATACTGATCTTATTAAAAAATACGGCAAGATATGCTAGTGAAATTAATAAAGTGATATTTCCACACATTATTTTGTATAATACAAAATCGTGCATATTGTGTGAATAGAAAATGATTTTGTTATATATATATATATATATATACATATATATATATATATACATATATATATATATATATATATATATATATATATATATATATATATATATATATATATATATATATATATATATATATATATATATATATTCGTGCTGTTTTTTGGTTGAGTCAAATTACTGAAGTAGAAATACACAAAGCCTTTTCTCTAAACTGTGTAATTTGTTACGTGACATAATTATATTGTTTGTAAACAGACTGTTGTTTTCCACTTGATTTGCCCGGTAAATGCGTTTGAATTGAAGTATCTGTGTTGCATATCTCTGCTTATACAGCTACCGTAAGATAGCTCAAGACCATACATATCCCATGCGTCTGTTATGGAATGTAAACATACATGCATATATCCTCTCCGTCTAAGGGTGTAAACTAAGTCTTTTTGGTTTTTTACAATAGTTATTATTTGTCATATAGCCCACACTCCATATTTATATAACCACACATTATGCGGTATATGAAGCTGTTATTGTGCGTAACAAATACCATCGTATTTATAAGAATCAATATACATGAAAGTAGCAATAAGATGAGATAAAAGTTTACATTGCAGAATAATCAAACAAACGGATTTAATGGTATCACTAAAACTTGTCAGAGTAGCGGGAAGTGTGCACTGAACCTTGTCTTCTAATTTTGATTATAGCAGGTGTGTTTTGAACCTTTGAAATTTGTACAATATATATCGAGATGAATCAGAAACAACTGAGTTACAATAGTCCATTCTTGAAAGTTCTAATGAATGCATCAGAGTTTTAATGGTATCAACTGGACGATATTAGTGAATAAACTGTTGCGTCAGAGATCACGATATGCAGCCTTGCATATGTTCATGACTTGTTGGTGCAATGTGTGAGTAGTATCCAGAGTAACAGCTAGGTTTCGTACTGAATGTGTGAATGTAATATTGGTGTTGCTGTTATATGTTGATCGATAGAGTCTCTGCTGTCTAAAATGTAAAGACTGTGACGCTCAGATGGCCTCTACACGTATTTATCATATTTCAAGTCGTCCAACGAACTGTTTATGTTGTTGTAGTCCTCTTTGAGGTGTACCAACTGAGCCGGGGGAAGAGACGCGTACTTGTTCCATTATGGATCAGCACGGTTTGCAGGTTCATGGATGAGCTGTCAACGATCAGACACCAATCATTCCGGTTACAAGCGATTCCTATTAACTCGAGCAGACTGGTAAATTTTGATGCTGTAGCATAGCCCATCTTGAGGGGTGAAGAAGGGCGAATAGTTTTGGTGACGCTTGAGGTCCTTTTCGTTAGGGTAGTTTGGGGTTATCTTATCAGCTACAGCTCATAAATTGTCATCTGGGTTTAAAATGTCCTCCTCTCTCTCTCTCTCTCTCTCTCTCTCTCTCTCTCTCTCTCTCTCTCTCTCTCTCTCTCTCTCTTACTTGCTGCTGTCTACTATAGACAGCTGCTCTCCGTCCCGAAATGTGATATCAGGTTTGCTTTTTGACAGCCCAAAATTTGCAAGGTTCAGAATGTAGAAATATGAGCTACTTGAAATTGTTTGGGATAGCAAACTAAATGTCTTTTTTCATCTCTTACCATCCTACCAAACATAGATTTATTTCACCCAGGATTATCGCTACATAGGGTCATATACAATTCATTTTCCAATTTTTTTAAAATTATCAAACAGTTCAAAAATTTAAAGATTTTATAATAAAAAATTTTTGTGAAACCTTGTATAATGTACACTTCCTATCAACAATTTTCCATCTTACCGTCCAGGTAGTTATGCATTGCTTCAGGTGAAATGCTGTGGGCTCTTGTAGCAATCGTTGCTCTTTAGATAAGCACTGACAATTCAGTCGATCTACCCTCCCTTCTATGACGCTACTTTAGATGGGGAGAAATTGTTTTCGTTTGAAAACTTTTGTACGTGTAGGATTTTCCATAAGAGTTGCAGTCAAGGGTAGTGGTGATGGTAATGGTAATGGGATTACTTTTGTCTTCTTTTCTTTCCTTCAGTTCTTGATTCTCTTTGTTTTTTCCCCACTATTTTCAAAGACGGAATGGACATCATGTTTTTAACCCAAGTTTTGTATTATTATTGATGGGGAGTGGGGGAAGGGGTCAAGAAGGATGCTACAATCTTAGCAGGAATAAAAGCTGCGAAGTATGTATGAAAGAATTATCGTGCCTCTTCTTTCTCAGATAATCGCGATGATATATGTGTCTTGTCCGCTGGGAGTAGTGATGGTTATGGTGGTGGTGGAACATGAAAGACAGCCTTAAAATCATTGAGAATGGCGAGCTGCTTCATATAAGCTTTTTGTTGAAAGAGCTGCTGTCGTCGCAAAAGTTGTCCTACTGATGAGATCTATCTGCTTCGCACAGATCCTTCTAATTTATCAACGATATCAATTCGTGTTTTAATTGGGACATCATGATGAAATGACGATTGGTTGGTAAATTAGGAGATCGCTGTTCTTTCTAATGATGCTATACCAACCAATTTGGTGACGCCATCCTTTTTTGGAACACTGCGTCTTACCAATGGTAAATGTCACCAGCTTATCAACAAAGAATACTAGAGATCCTCCACCTGGCATGGTGGTCGTACTACAAAAACATTGCTATCTACACATTAATGGATTCTCACATTAACATTAATGTTCACAGATATACTTCGTATTATATCTTTGTGACTTGAAATGAAAATGGTGCCCATTGGAAATGAAAATATGAATTTTATGACGGCAGTCTTGAAAATTATTTTATCTCAGCGTTTGGTTGTAACTTAATGAAATGATTGTGTAGTTATATCTTGACATTTATGCACAAGACGTTTATTGATTTCAGGATTGTGTACTTCACTGTCAGGTTAACTTTAGAACATTTACACCACCAAGTATGGTATGTTGCACTTTGCTAAGAATACTGGGAATCATTTCAAAACGCAGTCGTTCGTGTTCTTCCTGATAAAAATACCCGATACCCAGGAAAACACATCTAATGTGAGGTACTCACCTATAAATTAAATTTTGAATTTTATAATTACTTTAATATGAATTCTTTGAAATCAAAGTACACATGTACATATCTTTACATAGTATGTCTTATCTGGCATTAATATATGTTTAAATAAAACAGAACTTGACTGCAGTATAAACACAGATAAAAAATACAACGGCTTATATTGGAATCCTACAGTTATTATGTCATTACAGCATATATCCTTGAGGGGGTTGAAAGGATCTTAACATGATCATATCAACAAGAGACTTTGCTCCAGTAATGTTGGTGGGAGTTGTTTTTTGCTTGCACTGTGTAACACACTCTCATCCGTTGTTTGTTAGCAAGTAAGTTTTATGAGTATGTACCAAATTTGAACACTGTTAAAATATGATGCTATATTAATCTTTATTCTCTATCGATATTATATATGAAATGGAGTCCCTGTTTTTGACAGTTATTGTCTAGCGCCCGCCTACGTTCAACTCTGTCTGCAGGAGCTATTTGCGCATTAATACTGTTGCTGTTATGTGCTGATTAATCTGAACTTGTGCATCTAGTTTGGAATATGGCATACATTCAGTTAATTTGTTTGTGTAGTGTATATGTTCTTATATAATAAGGCATATGGCAGAGTAATACAATGATTTGTTTGCGAGAATATAAAATCAATTTGATCGATGGATATACCATATGCATGAAAAAGGAATCAGAGGTTGCTAAAACCTCATGCCATTTCAAACTAGTCATGTTGATTGTTTGTGTAAATTAAATATTGCCCTAGCACATCTAATTTGCATGTTTGCTATATAGCTTTGGTGTACACAGTGTAATGCACTTATTCGAGTCTTATTTGCGAATTAGCGAATTAGCAAGGGATTAATATTAATAACATAAAGCTTTTATTAAAATAAATGTTCAGTACAGTAGGATTCTTATCGAGTAGGGTTATGTTTATTTCTTAACTCGTTGTTTTGTAGTTATTGACGTATATAACAGTATTAGTGTTTTATGCCCTTGTCATGTATATATAGTACACGACGTTTGATATGTTTCAGCTGTCATGACTGCGTATAGCTATATATTTCCTGTATATAGCCGTCAAGGGTATCTGAAGCGCACATATGGTTTGGACTGTTTAGGGTGTCCAGTGTGACTGGAGTGACCAGAGTGACCTGAACATTCCAAGTTATCGGAGCGATCGAAGTCGACGTGATGCAGGCTGTAAAGCTAACCACATGAATTGGCCATGGTAGCTGTGAAGAAAAACTGTAGCAGGCGCGGAGTTGAAATAAATAGTGTTGACGACGGAGTTAATCTCCTTACAAATAAACTTGTAGCCGTGGGCTAATTTGGGGAATAGTAAAATCCATTGAATCCTGCAGGCCTGTAAAGTAAATCTGTAAATGTGTCATTTTCGTATGCATGCTTATACTATCTGAATGAATTCATTTTACTACACATGTAAACTTCTACATTCTTTGCTAGTTAAATGAACATTATCAATCATTTTATTTTGAAATCACTGTGAATCATTCACCTCTTGTTTTTGTATTTCGTAATGTAATTGATTTGTAGATTTCATTATAACATTTGTGCGTTCTTATGTTGATTATTCCAATATTTGGGTTAAATATATATATATACGCACGTATTCACAATTAATTGCTTATTCAAGGCATTCATTATAAAACGTTGTGTTTATGTCACACTGAAACTGTTATGCTGTGACTGTATTTAGAAGCTTTGCAGTTATAAGATAGAAATAGAGAAAAGGAATGTCAAATAAAGTCTGAGCTATTGAAAATTGAAAAGGAGGGGACATGACTTTAAATTGAGAGCAAAGGTGAAAATCGGGTCAAGGACCAAACATCCATGGAACCTGATAAATTTGGTAGGAATCAAAAGGGGAGAAATAAGAACAAGCAATGTTTCACTTCCAATAAATTTGGTCATATCTCCACCAATTGTCCTAAACAAAGGTGACCAGTCCATAGAGTTGAGGTGGCTATTGAAATCATACGGTTGATAGTTTGAAAACTCGATGTTTCTCAGCAGATAAGGGGGATGAAGTGTACAAGCCAGTATCGCGGCAAGTTTCCCGACGGCAAATCGCACTGTCAACGGAGCCTTGTCCGCGTTCATCAATTGCTTGAGTTTAAATAATCATGTATGCTTCTAGACCAAACAATCGAACAGGTTCTTATCACAACGATAGTTAGCCACTCACCATTCTTGACCGGAAACATAGAGGTTGTGTGCATATCTATGAACTTACGTTTGGCAATGTACACGGATTGGACTTCTAACCATGTCTGACTTCAGATTCCCGATCATCCAAACAGTGAAAACTATGAATCCGGTAAAGAATATAGCAAACCAATACGGAAATTAAAAATACCAGATTCAATTACTAATATCACCCGCGAAAAATCTCAGAATGAACGGGAAAGAGACAAGTCTCTAAGTGAAACAGTTAAGACAACAAGATCGGGTACCGTGCGGAAACTTAAGAACTCGGATTCTTCTAAATTCCTTACTCGAAAAGTTTTAATTTATAAGGAATACTCCTCACTTGATATAACGTTATTGCAACTAGTGACCTCCCATAAATTCGGGTCGCATCTGCTAAAAGTCGCACATACATCGAGTATGGCGGGTCATTTGGGTGTGAAGGAAGCAGCGGATAGGGTATTAATAGAATTGTAATGGTCAGGTGTCAATATGGACATCGTGCGCTTTTGTCGCTATTGCGATGTTTGCCAGAAGACTATTGCTAAGGGCAGGATAACTATAGTACCGTTATGTCACATACTCTTGATTTATATGTGGCCGAAGCGTTCGTAGACAGGTTCTTGCGAGTTGTAGAGCGCAATTCACCTCAGATCTTATGCAGAAAGTAGTAGGATGTTGTTCCTTTAATAGTTGCGTACAAGACCCTACCACCCTATGTGCAATAGATTGATAGAGAAATTCAACGGAACGTTGAAGCAAATGATTTGACAGATATGCGTTGGGAGATCTAAGGATTGGAATACGTTCATGAACACAATTATGTTCGCCTGTCGTGAGCTACCTCACGACATCTTGGTCTCTTCCCCGTTTGAACTACTGTACGGATGGACACTTCCTGGTCCTTTGTGTATTTTACTCGAACTGTGATATTTTACTCGAACTGTGATATTTTACTCGAACTGTGATATTTTACTTTGTGTATTTTACTCGCGACGAGATCGCGAGCGAAAATGTTAAGACCACTTACCAATAGTTGGTGGATTTGCGCAAAATATTAGAGAGTACATATCGAATGGCTAAAATCCAATTTGCAAAATCTAGTAAAACGCGGTGTAAACCGTTTGTTGTATGTTGTACATTCTTTTCCCAACGATTAAAAATAAGCTGAAGTAAAGCAGTTGAAAGGCGAGATGGACTACAATATTGACGTAGAGTGAATGTTCACGATATTTCACGACATTATCCTGAAACTTTACGTCGAAGACCTAGTCGAAAAGGTGTCATGAATGTAGTACGCAAAGAGGTGATAGATGATAGGTCGTGTGACAAATCGGAATTCGTCTCCAGTACAGAAATGCCCCTTGAATGACCCATTGAGCGAGGGGATGAAGTTATAATCTAGATCAAGGTATTCCCTGATTTATCTGATTGTCAGCGAACTTAAGTTTTGTTGGTTTGGTGCCAATACCCAGACGTGTTTATGGACAAACCATACCTTACTGGATTGATTCAACAACAGATCAAGTTGAACACCTCAGAGCCGAACAGGATAAAACGATATCCAAAACCATTTTAATGCACTGGAGACAATTAACGAAGAAGAGTGGAAAGTGTTAGACCAGGAAGTTGAATAACCATCCAGTTAACAGTACTAGTCATATGTTTTGTTTTGAGTTGACTTCAGCTATTGCACGAAAGCACCACGTTAAACGCAGAACCAATGCCGGACAAGTAAAACTCATTTTTAAAATTGGTCATTCATAGATACATTTCCCAATTAGATTTTACCAAGAGATATTGACAGATTCCTTTTGCTGATAATGTCTAAGAGTTAACGGCATTCTCGACACTCAAAAGTCATCCGCAAACTTTTAAACGGTATGGAAAGCGTCGACAGTTCCGTAGATATTTTCGTTTTTACACATACGTGAGATGAACATGTTAAGGTATTACGGAATCTGTTCGATACACTTCACAATGCAAATCCTAGATCAAAGCCCAATACATGTAATATAGTGTATTATAATTTAGAATGTTTTTATCGTTTTTAAGTGGACTACACCGGTTGAAACCTCACCCAGAAAAATAGGACCAATCAGAGATGCACCTAGACCAGAGACTAAAAAACAGACATGATCTTTCCTAGGTTTGACTGTGCTTTACAGAAGTTTTGTACATAATTTTACAGCTATTGCCAGTCCATTAACATACTTGACAAGGATTTTGTAAAGTAATTTGTTTGTATTTTTCAGTATTACACGTGTGCGTTATTATGTGTATTAATTCAATATTCGTTTTATATATATATATATATATATATATATATATTTACATGCACGTAGTCATAACTACCAGCTCATTCAAGCCATTCGTTATTAAACATTTTACTTATGATATCGTCAATAGTGTTCTGTTGTGAATCCAGAAATCCCACTCGGTTATCTTGTCACACCATCATTCACTTTGTAAATGTGTGTCATTACATATATATGCATGCGTTAATATATTGTTTCCTCATTATACTCGAGGCATCAATCTTAAATGTGACGATTATAAAAGTTGTTGTTTATGTGTTGCATAATATTACCACAAGAGACAATGTTCTGGTGTATAGCATCATAATTTCAGACAATGAATTAATATAATTTGTGTTTGCATTTGTAAAGCGTAACATCGATGTTTTATATGGTATTAGTATAACCCTCTACAAAGGCATATTTAAAGACCTTCTACCATTTATAGTTTCTTTCTACGTGTCTTATACTCCGGCAGTTGCTTTTGGTAAAGATTAGAAATGGAGACAAAAACTACCTTACATTCTTCTATCTGTTTACATGAATGAACCCTTTATAACTTCCTTCACCATTATATACCTATATGCATATACATTGTTATGCAATGGGTAGAAATCAAGAATAACTTGACTAAAACTAACGTAAAATACAAGAAATTAAAAAAACTAAATATTTTACTGGCAGTCAAACTACAGTAAACTATAAGGACTACTCATTACAGGAAGCTTTATATGACATTAAGACTTGTCAACCGTGCAAACTCAAAGGTCGTTCATAGGTGCATTGTGTATGAATTAAGTATTATATGTTCTATATGCTTTTTCTTGCAAACGTAAAATCATTAAAATTAGACCATGTTCTCTTCTGTAAAACAGACTCAACAATGACAATGTTTGTGTTTGTTTTCTTGGAACTTACATAAAATAATTTAGGGATATATAGTATTAGTACTCAAATTGTTTTTAAACCATCATCACAAAATAGTGCTGAAAAGTCGACATCGACCCACAGTCTTATACATCCACCTCATTGACATTCTTTCTAATATATATATATATATATATATATATATATATATATATACCTAGTGTTCGTAATGTATGTCCGTCTGTGCGTTTGAATACATATTCTATATTTTCACAAATATATGATCTTAAAGTAAGCAACAACAATTATCAAATATAACACATTTAGTAGAATCAATCAGTAAATTTATTTTTTATTCTCTAAGTTACAAAGTGAAACTTTAAGAGTTATTTAAAGCATTAAAATACATCACAAAGAATCCTAATTTTTTCATTATAGTTATTAAGGTTTATAATGAATTTCAATAGTCTTAATTGTCCTGGTGTCTCATACGTATATCCTCCTTATTGTCTTTGAACGAGCCCTCAGTAATCCCAAAGTAGTGTTTTAGTCCAAGTAGTCAAACCTCTCTTAATGAACCAAAGACCCAAGGGAAGCTACTGGCAAGCTTATTCAGGTAACGACACTGGCCGATCCCGAGATTCGAACCTACGCAGGCAGAATTGAGTTCCGTTCTGATAAGCGCTTTAGGACACTTAACCACACAGGATACTACAAAGGAGAACAAGAATATGTAGACAGAGGTCAGACTGCAGTGATCTGAACCGATGAACGCTTTAGATTACTAGGTCATTAAGGGACCTACAAATGAGGGCGAGAGTATGTGGACAGAGATGAGACAGCAGTGATCTGCACCGGTGAGCGCTTTAGAACACTAGGCCATTAATGGCCCCCAAAGGAGGACGAGAATATGTAGAGAGAAGTCAGATGGCAGGGATACGCTGCACCGGTGGGCGCTTTGAAACACTAGGCCACTCAGAGTCCCACAAAAGAGGATGAGAATATGTAAACCGAGGTTAGGTGGCAGTGCACAGGTGAACGTTTTAGAACACTAGGCCAATCAGAGCCCCATAAAGGAGGACGAGAATAAGTAGACAGAAGTCAGAAGGCAGTGTTATGTACCGGTTAGTGTCTTGGAACACTAGGCCACTCACAGCCCCATAAAAAGGACTAGACTATGTAGACATAGGTCAGACGGCAGTGATCCGCACCGATGAGCGTTTAGAACATTGGACCACATAGAGCCTCAACACGAGGACGAGAATATTTAGCTCTCAGTTTTCAGTATATACCCAAAACGATACATCATGTTATAAAGTTGGTCGCAGATTTTCCACATTAACTACAGCTAAAACATCTCATTCTTGCATGCTTGCTTCTATGTCTATCGGATGTTATAAAGATATGACGATCGTTGTTGATACCTTTCGCTATTGTCATATTAAGATTACGAATTTATTTCGTAAGATTAACTCCATTTAGCGAATAAGTTTTGTCTGGACTCGTACGGATCCCCTATTCAATCAGGTGTCTTGAAACACTTGGATGTTGAATGGTCGATGTGTTTTGCAAAATAATTGAAATAATAAGTATATTAGTTGCTTTTTTAACGTATTCTGAGGACATATTTTGTAAATAATTATTCGCACGAATATATTTATCCCCCAGATGATGGCAGAGTGACACAGATTTCACCAATACAACAGCGATAATTAGGATAAATATTTGTAGTTTGTTTATGCAATTAGCCAAAAGATCAAACCCTCTCTCTCTCTCGGTAAATGTCTTGTTGGAAAAATTTGAGTAAAAACATTTGGCTGCAAATTGAAAGTCTATTTCTCACAAAAATACTGCTTTGTACACTTCATTGTTAGAGATGAAAACAAACGGATATATAAACACACACACACACACACATATATATATATATACAAAGAGATCATTCATCCGCATAACACATACAGTTACAAGTGAATGTGGTAGTCAATAAATACAATTAAACATTCTTACCAGTCGTGCACTTGTTTTGCCAATGTCCTACTATTTGTATTGATCCGTTGCATTGATAGTCGTAAGAGGATACTTTTGACCCAAAAATATATCTTATGGTATGAATTGATTTTAAAACCATTAAGTCCGCTTCACTCTCATTCAGTGACATTCGATATTACTTACATTAGAAGGTTTTAACAAATCATGCGTGAGAAGGCACATTGTCCATAATGACCTAGAATTACGCTGATACCATTATTGCATAGAATGCCGGTAACGTGCAACTTAACTAAATTTATACGAAATATAACCTGCTTTAAATTATGAACAACTCGTCCACTAGACCTCCTCCACTACTCCGCGTTTTATCCGCATTCTTGTTACACAGATGTAAACTCGTTATTATTGTATGATGTTCCTTCCTGGAATTTATTTTATTTAAATCCAGTGCGTTTCTCAATATAGTTTCTTATTTGATTTCATACGGTTTATTGTTTCGATTCATGAATGGAACATATTATAATTCTAAGCCTGTCAAATTAAATTGGTGTGAGCTTCGATGACGCAGACGGCGAGTATTCACATTATTTGTTCTTACGGTTCACGAATGAATTTTGCGACATTTGTATTAATACTGCTAACATGTATATATAAATCAAATCAAGTAAGTTATGACGACACAAACTCTGAACAGAATAAACATTAATAATTCCAGGAAGCAGAACCCAAAGAGTTTCATGCAAGTATAAATAAAATGGTTTTATGGAGAAATGAATTATTTTCATTGAATAAAATATACGCATAATTAGGGCAAAAGAGAGCGGAAGAAATATGTTGTAGACACAGTGCACATTATTACACTCGATTTACGCCGAGTTAGTCATGTTATGGCTAAACGTCATTCCAGATACAGAAATCATGTGTGAACCATCCATGATAAAAACAAAATGAATGTCCAGTCAGAGGCATTCTTTAGTCAAAGCTGTTTAGATTACCATTCAATCAACGATATTTGGTAGCGGACTGGATAATACATCATAAGTAACAACTCAGCACGTAAGCAAACATAATCCGCATCAGCCAAGTTAAGCTTGACTAATACCCTTTGACACCTGTTTTCACAAAACCACATATAAGATAATCATTAAACACACCTAATATTATGTTGCTCCATTCCTTTGATCGATCGTATATAGCTGTAAAGTATGCAATCAAAAATATCTTGATACTTGTTATGAATGTTTCATTTGGCATCTTCTGATATTAAATTTAGACATATATTAAACCTTAAAAATACATGAATTAATACACAGTATCCTGTTTACCTTGTTACCACTACGTATAAAGTCAAACGTCTTTCATGAAAATTTACAAAGAATTATGTGTGCACTCATTTCATAATTAACATTTAGGATATATATTCCAGGTGAATAAGGCAGACGTGCCGATGAAAATGCTGTATCTAAGATAAATATTTTAGGTGAAAAAGGGCAGACGTGCTGACGGAAATGCCGTATATAGAGTACGTATTCTAGGTGGAAAATGATTAAGGTACCATGGACATGCCATATCTCGGATACATATTTTATATGAAAAAGGAGAGACGTGCAGGCTGATGGAAATGCGGAATATATGATATATATTTAAAAGATAGACGTGCTGCTGGAAATTCTATATCTTGGATATTAATTAGACAGATGTGCCGATGCAAAAACTGTATTGAGAGTATATATTCTAGGTTAAAATAGACAGACGTGCAGATGGAATTGCCATATCTAGAGTACATATTCCAGGTGGAAAATGAATGATGTACCATGGATATATCGCATCTTCGGTAATGTTTCAAATCAGGTTTTGTGGCTTTGATTATAATTGGCATGCTTAATATAATTTTTGCAAAGCTTTTAAGCATGTTTGAATATTTGCTTTAAAGTAATGTTTTGCAGTTTAGATCACACAAAGCGATCGATTACTAGGGTACTATAATGTTTCTTCATTAATAATCATACATTACAAGTCAATATATTGACCATGAAAACAAGTACCAAATAGGTATATATACAACAGTTTCGTTCTTATTTCATGACGTGTCGCATGTGTCGACTTTTGCTTTAATTCCAATTTAAAGATTGTCCAATATTGGATAAGGGGATCCATTCACTTTGCGCAGATAACAGGGATATCGTGTGACGTAGTTTCAACAATAAATAAGATCTTTTGAATGTAGTTCACCTCCTAATATGCCATTTGATCTATGATTTACACCGTGAACACACATATAAACAATTTCAATTATCTATAAAGTTTGAGTCATTAACTGCAGTATGGAGGGGATTTGAGAAGACAATAAAAACCAATATCTTAGACGATTTAAAGAATCGCCTTGCAAAGATTAAGATTTTCGTGTAAACGGTATACAAAGGTGATTATCTTTTTCATAAATATGAAATGCGAGTGGTACCTTTTATAATGCTCTTACTCGTCTTGATGTGTACCTCAAGCGGAATACCTCTTGTTTCGTCAGCACGGAGTTGAAATCCCGTTTTTAGTTACATATTTCAAGCTATAAAATAACTGGATGCAAACTCAAAGAGAACTGTTCAACGAATGAAGGTACTAACTCCCTTGTTTTTGTGATTTTGAGATCTATTCGCTAACCTTGTGAATATGCCGGTGCATTTTACGTGTTATTAATTCTTCATGCGGAATAGGATAATAGGATCAAGTTAATTGTTTTTACGCACTCTTTGATATCTTATGATAGTCACCTTATCAATAACGACGTATATATTATTTTAAAAGGACGTTTAACACAGGCAACGCTTGTAAAGTGCAGATAGCCACCAATTATATATCTCAAGACGGTTGTAAATTTACAGTTTACTAAACTTTTGTTTATGGTAATAAGTACATGGTCATTGTTGGACCCACATTCATAAGCACAATAGCCAGTATAGTCTTTTCTGCGATTGAGACGTTTTACTGAATTGGATTGGATCAAATCGTACTAATTATACCATACATGATAACAATATATGTTACATTCCTTTCGTCGAAAATATCTTGAATATATTACATATTATATAAACACTCACACTGGAACAAAGATGACTCAATCATTTATGCCCTTAACGCCCTTATTCTAGTTTAAAAAACAACCTGACTGAATCCAGCTTTATGGAACAGTTTCAGAATCTCTCGGAGCATGAACATTCAATAGGTGGCAACCTGATTATTCTTGGAGATTTCAACTTTGAATTTGACTGTCCTGGAAATCCATACACATCGAAACTCGTAGATTTCTTTCTAGTTTTCTATCTTGAACACTCTGTTGACTATCACACCCATTCACATGGTCACATTTTAGACTGGATTCTTCGTAGACATTGTTACGGCTATTGGATTTAATTTATTTTATTTTTTATTGTTAAATCCAAATGTATCATTTAGGGTTTGATATCAATTAGTTGGGAAATTATTCTAGAAAGTTTAAGCTGACTTAGATTCTCTGATTGTAAACAAGTTTTGACGTTGGCTTGTTTTACCTAAATCCCGACCTTGCTTTAGACATTGTCGACAAGCCTCTAAAACTATTGGTCAATTTCAAGGACAACACTTTTATTGCGGATGGGAAGTGAATGATTTCCTTCGAGAACATTCCATTATTACGTGACTTGGAGAAGGTACTTTTTTCATGACCTTCGAGAATCACATGATTCCTTTTGTTTATGAGTGAATTACAATGTATATATAGCTGTGTTTAAGAAGCTAACTTTAGTAGATTTTGGGCTTATTGTAAGTTATAAGTTGTGTATTTATGTTTGAATTATAATTATCTTGTTCTGGACTTGTGTCAATTCGTTGGTAAAAAAGAATTATCTGGAAAAAGGAAATATGTTTAATAATTTCATTTGGATGATTTTAAAACAAGAACTGTACCACGTGACATTGTCAGCCATTTTGGATTATTACATCGTAAAAATTCGAACCTGGAACTATTAAAACATTTATTCATCAGGACTTGAAATTCCATTAGTGGATTATTTTGTGAATTCTATATTTGTTGGATTTGATTCTCTAAGACCGTAAGTTCCTTTTTTTTATGAAAATAATTGTACTTAATAAATTTATTGTTAAAGTTTTACAAGCTTGTTAGTTTTCACTCTTTCTGTGTTGCTGCTTATTTGAGCCTAAGCACGTAACATAGAATTGGGGGCTCGTCCGGGATTGAGATTTGAGATAAATTTGAATTTAAATTTGAATTTCCCCTAGTTTTTTAAAATTTAAATCATTAGTGAGACTGACACGCTTGTATTAAAATGACATCTAAGGTAGAAATATTTCTTTCTAATCCTACCCAGAAGCAATTAGATCTTTTCAAAAGAGATGAGTTGGTTCAACTTGCCAGGAAATACGATCTTTGCGAAGTGATGGCTTCTTTAACGAAACAAGATATCAAAAAGATTTTGGTCCAGTATTTGGTAGAACAGGATGTTTTGGAACAAAGTGCTTTGATTCCAGTCATTAAGTCTACACCAGACTCTGACCTTAAACTGAAAGAATTAGAATTAAAATTCAAGATGGAATTAGAGTTGAAGAAGCTAGAATTTCAGGAAAGGGAGAAAGAAAAGCAAATTGAATTACAAAAAGAGCAAATGCGGATTGAGAGAGAGGAGAAAGAGAGACAATTACAATCAGAATTAGAGTTTAAGAAGCTGGAATTTCATGAAAGAGAGAAAGAAAGACAATTACAATTTGATAAAGAGGAGAGAGAGAGACAGGAAAGGGAGAAGGATAAATAATTACAATATGAAATTAGAATGAAAGAAATGGAGCTGGCAAGTGAGAATCACCATTATACTTCAAATCAAAATTTTGATTTAGCAAGGAATATTAGATTAGTGCCCACTTTCAAAGAAAAAGAAGTAGACAAATATTTTATTCTTTTTGAAAAAGTTGCAGAAAATTTAGAGTGGCCAAGAGAGAATTGGACGCAGTTACTACAATGTGTACTTACTGGTAAGGCTAGTGAGATTTACACTTCACTGTCTGTTCAGCAAAGTGGTGATTATGACGTAGTTAAATAATGCATTTTAAAAAGTTATGAGTTAGTTCCTGAAGATTATAGGCAAAAATTTAGAAATTACAGAAAAGAAGCTGGACAAACTCATGTCGAATTTGCTAGACAAAAAGAGCAGTTGTTTGATAGATGGTGTTTGGCCAAGAAAGTTGAGCAAGATTATCAAAATCTCAAGCAAATTATATTAATTGAAGAGTTCAAAAACTGTGTGCATAATGATGTTAAAACTTATTTTGAGGATAATCAAATTGAAACCTTGGAAAATGCTGCTCGAGCTGCTGACGAATATTCTTTGACACATAAAGTTCCTTTTGTTAACAAAACTTCTACTCAACATTTTTCTGGCAGAAAAGAATTTCCGCCTAATTCAAGCCCTTCTAAAACTCAAACTAACACAACTTTCAAAAATCAGACTTCAGAGAAGTTTGATTCTAGATCCTTGTCTCTTCCGACGTGTAACTTTTGCAAGAAAAAAGGACACGTTATTTCTGATTGCTACAAATTAAAAAATAGGCAACAGAATCAAGATAGACCAGTTCCAAATGCTCTTATTTACAAGAGGTCAAGGTCACAGTCATGTTTTGAAAGCAATACATTTGTTGGGTCTAATAAATCCCAGTCTGATTGTGATATGGAGAATTATGAACCATTCATATCGAAGGGTTCTGTATCACTCTTGGGCGATTCAGCCAATCCCACCTCTATTAAAATTTTAAGGGACACAGGTGCTTCTCAGAGTCGTTTATTATCAGGTACTTTGCCTTTATCTGAGAAGTCTTTTACTAATGAAAGTGTTCTTATTCAGGGGTTAGAGTGCTGCTTTGTTAATGTTCCTCTCCATTGTGTAAATTTGTCATCAGATTTAGTGTCAGGACCTGTGACAATCGGAACAGTCTCGGTTTTACCCGTAAAGGGAATATATTTATTGCTAGGCAACGACTTAGCTAGAGACAAGGTTGTGGTTAATCCACTTGTAACTGACAAGCCTAATTTGAATCAGAAAGTTGATCCAATTGAAAAAGAAATCCCTGATATATTTCAAGCTTGTACATTTACTGGAGCTATGGTAAAGAAAGCTCTTGAGAATGAAGTTGAACAGGGCATTATTCCCTTCATTGACACATGCATGGGTCAGGGTTATGTTATTGAGGGCAACATTCTCTTATTTGACTCCTGCATGGGTCAGGCTTATGTTGAAAAAGCCAGTATTCCTTCAACTGACGCTTGTATAGGTCAGGTTTTTGATGAGGTCACTTTTACTCTTGGTTTAGATCAATCAGAAAGTATTGATCATATTGATCCTCTTTTGACAACTCATTCTCTTTATTCTAATTAAGGTGATGATTTTGAGAGTGATGTTACAGAAGGCAGCATTCCTTCAACTGGCGCTTGTATAGGTCAGGTTTTTGATGAGATCACTTTTACTCTTGGTTTAGATCAATCAGAAGGTATTAATCATAGTGATCCTCTTTTAATAACTCATTCTTTTAATCAAGGTGATAAACGACAGTCACTTGTCGTCAAACAGGATAAAGATCCTGTTCGCAAATGTTTTCCTTGATAAAGTACAAATAATTCGATATAAGTCGGACAACATAATTTCAACTGACTTTACGTCAACGTACAGTTGCGGTACATAATTTCAGCGGCAACCGTTAGCAGCAATTTAACCTGTCTCTACTAATTTAGTACGTACATTCGTGTTGAAGAGTTCACATAAATCATATCAACTAAATACAATTTTATTATCACCCCTGCTTCATTGCGTAGATCAAGTATTCCCTTCGCTAACTGATAGTATTAATACATCTCTCGAACAGGGGAATTCCCATACTTTTTTAAACTTCCATTGTGAAGAAACTGCTGAAGAAACCAGCACTTGACCATAACATTTTAAAAAGGTTTAAGAAGCTATAAAAAATGCTCTAACCTAACTTGTTTCTCTTGTGAATTCAGTCATTTTTGCAATGCACAGACTGTGTATCGCCCTTGACACAGTACATAAACTACTCTTCCAAAATGGCATTGTATCACTGTGCTAATGAAACTTTAGTTCTAATTTAAATTCAGTAACGAAATTGGTTCATAATTATTATTCCGTGATAGCAATATTGTTTTTTTTGGGAATGTTTAGTTTTAACGCATTGGTTGTTTTATTGTTTAACTCCAATGTTCAGCACATGAAAGACTATACATGGCGGTCAGTATTACTGGTGAAGAAAGAACCCTGGAAAACCCATGTCAGAAGCACCGAACCAAGAGAAGCTACTGGCAAGCTTTCCCACATATCCACATTGCCCGAATCTGAATCTAGAACGCACGCAGACACAGGATAGGTTGCATTGATCCGTATCGGAAAGCGCTTAAAACCAATCGGACACTCGGGACCACAATGCATAGGTAATCTAGTATTAAAATTAAAACAATACAATGTTGAAATAATTTTAAATTTCAATTGTTGCTGGTCGTATAGGAATATGAAATGGTGAAAATAATATATTATTTATCTTGTTGTTCATACTCTTTGTGCGAGCATAAAAATAGTACGTCTTTATTAGAATGGTGTATGTATGTTGAGCATGAATATAGTAACAAAGTTTACAAACCTTTTAGTTTATAATTCATGAGCTGCATTCTCCATTAACTAATTCGGGCACGAGTTAGAAAACTATGGGCTATTATCGTTAATATTATGAAGATTCATATGTTATTCATCGCGCGTGCTCGGTGTTTGTGTATGTGCCTACGATTTAACAAGAATTACGAAAGTGTGTACCGGCATGTACTGAAAAAAAGCAAAGAAGTAAAATTAATCCAACGTTATTTTACCAGCATGTATACAATGCTAGGATTTGATGTTAATTAAATTGCATTTTATAGGCATGTATACAATGCTAGGATTTGATGTTAATTACATTGCTTTTTATAGGCATGTATAAAATTCTAAGATGCAGTATTATTTACAATGGAATAGTTCTAAAACCAATTATATTTTAAAGATGTGTACGATACGATCAATACATCCAACGCGGCCGTATTGTACATTAGTATATGCTATATTGCAGCTGCCAGGCAGATGTTTTATTTATGTCATAATTGAGTATCTAATATAAACTGTTATCGAAGTAAGTTAAATATAACCCATATATTATTTAAAACAAACAACATGGTAAGGAAATGTTTTTTGGCAAGCATTGTGGAACATGCAGATGAGAGGGATAATTCAACATTTTTCTTTCTTTTCCTTCTATGGACAAATATTTAAGGTCAATTTGGCTAATCAAGAGTATATTTATCATGAGTATGCTTAATGTTCAGGTTTTATTGTTTGGGTTTTATTTATGTTAGGTTTTCTGTTTCTTATTCTCTTTAGATACATAACAGCTTTTATGCTTGTTTATGAAATGTTCAGATCTGCGCATGAATTTGAACCTATGTACTTTAATTGTGGGGACACAGAATAAAACGTATTTCAATGTATATTTAATTTAGTTCATTGCTTTCATTTTAGTACATCAAAGGCACAAAACAATTAGAGTGCATTATATATGTCTGCATGTTTCGTGGTGTATTCAGCCAACTTGATGAATAGATATATACTGCAGTACTTTAACACAAGGATATTTAAATTATTATCTGACTATGACAAAATAATTAGAAACTAATATTACAATTTAGTCATTTTGAACACTAGAGACATTAAACCAACTTTAAACCTATTTAAACCTATTTAAACCAGTCTGTTTTATTGGTCTAGAAATTCAATGTCAATACAAAATTCACTAATGTATTGACTGTAGAGGCCGACCGAATGTGATTTTCTGGCTTCGGCCGAAACCGAAACCAAACCGAAAGTTAAATATGAGCTTTCGGCCGAAACCGAAGCCGAAACCGAAAGATGTATAACCCAGCAAAAGATTTAAAAGCTATGTTGTGAAACTAAGTCAAAGATGCAATAAAGAAAATAAACTTTATCAATAAAACTTTAATACTCAAGTATTTCGTAATCCAGAAATAATCAATACGAGCCTACACTTACAGTCTTGCAGAAACAGTTGTTAAATAGCTGTTCGTTCAGCGTTCAGTGGGTTAGTAGTTGAATCCAAACAAACGAATGTTGTAGTTCAGAAACAAAAGTTTTTCTGCATTTTCGCCCAGTAGGTTGCTGCGTCGGTCGGCATACAGCTGCCCTGCTGCACTGAACAACTGCTCACTTGCCACGCTGGTGGGTGGTGCAGACAAGTACTTGCGAGCAGCGGATTCCAGAAGTGGGTATTGACTACAATGCCAATACGCATATATATCCGTCATTCGAGGCAGACGTGGCTCCTTAAGGTAACTATTTAACTGTTGTTCGTACAGAGGCATGTCATTGTTTTGACTTCGACTGTCATTAGTTTCTGATAGATCGATATTAGAAGACTGAATGTCATGCTCAGCCCACAGATCAACCTCCTCTTCGGCATCGGACGACTCGCTGTTCTCAGGTTTGGACTCAACGCTGTCAGTTGATGAAGCTGAGGCTGGCGTACTGACATTACTCGTAGCATATTCTTGAACCGAACGTAAAATATCCAGAACTACTTTCGTTGCTACCGTTTTTTCTTGCTCGCTGAAGTAAGTATCCTTGAAGCGTGGATCAATCAGCGTGGCAGCAAGAAAGAGTGCTGAGGAACCAATATAAGAGAATTGACGATACATTGCATCACGCAGCGACGCTTTCATCTGCTTCAGGCCCTGATCTGCTTCTGTAGTAGTTTTTAGCATGTTATTCAGATTAAAGACGAGCGGAAAACCAATGAAATGCATGATTCGTCAGCACAAATGTCCAACGTTGCTGTGTAGAATGGTTTTAGAAGTTCCCATTCTGCGTTCGAGAGGCTGTCAATTCCGCCTCGTTCTAAACTAAACAGATTATTTGCCTTGCTCTGTTCGACCAGACGCTCCAGCATAAGATTGGTGCTATTCCATCTCGTCTCAACGTCCTGCAGTAACGAGTGTGATGGGACTTTCATCGTGAGTTGATGTTCCATGAGATGACGGCAAGCCTGCTCACTTAAAGTAGGCAACAATCTTACGAGCTTTTATGATGACAACTTGTACTGATGTTTGCGTAAACAGTGCATCATGCAGAACCAACTGTAAAGTATGGGACACGCAGCCAATATCAGTGACGCCTGCGAGTCTCATCGCACTTTTCATGTTCGCGGCATTGTCTCTTACTCCAACGTGAATCTTCTCTGCTATCCCCCATTTCGTAATGGCTTCCAGAAGATTCGATGCAAGATAATTTCCATCATGGTCTTGTTCCAGCACCATCGCACTCAAGATAACGTTACGCCGCACATCTGCATGAATGAAATGAGCCGTGAAGCTCAGCAATGAGCATGATTTCGTTGGATTGCTCCATCCATCTGTTGTAAACGAAATCCATGTAGCCTCTTGCAGTAGATTTGCGACGAGTTTCACGACTTTGTCATATGTGGCAGGCATAAGCGTTGTTCTGTAATATTTCTCGCTTTTGACGTTATAACGACGAGTGCTCAGTGGATCACCAATGTTCAATCTTTTGAATCCATCACCTTCAACAATTGAATAGGGCAATATGTCGACAATGATTAAGTCCATGATGCACTTATCAATTCGCTGAACAGATATATGGTCTTCAGGCCAGATCATTCTGCTCTCAATCATTGACGTCAACGAGGGCTGGAAAAAAATCGGTAGTGCATGTTTCATCACTGTCTCTTCTATCTTTTTTTTTTTTGCGGCACGCTCTGTTTCGTCATTCATGGCCATATTCAAGTACGTGTCATGAAGCTCCTTGTGGCAGCTGGCCAGATGTCCTTTCAAGCCTGAAACTGTGTGAAGTTTTGGTTTATCGCTGCCTAATGAAAACAATTTGTTACATTTTTTGCACTTTGCCTTACTTGCATCTGCCTCAACTTTTGTGAAATACTTCCACACCGCATTCTTCGACATTCTTTAACGATGATTTGCAATTTGTATACGGATTACGTGTTATATACGTTTACAGACTAACAGCCTGACATGTGCCGCTGCATAAGCAGAGTGACAGTTTGTCTCTTGACGTTCTGGTAGTCGACCAAAAGCTTAAATCACTTTCGGCCGAAACCGAAACATCGCCGAAAGTGGTCATATGGGAACTTTCGGCCCCGAAACCGAAACCGAAACCGAAATTCGGTCGGTCTCTAATTGACTGTATCACAATATCATCCGCACGACTGTACATACTGTATCAAATTATCACATGCAATTGTGTACGCATTACACCGCATCAATATATTCAAGACTGTACTTGCGAGCTCACATCACATCCAGCACTGTAATACATATATCAAAATATCAAGGCCAGTACTGTACGGACTGCACACTATCACATGCAAGGCTCTACTTTTTTTATCGAATACTATCATAACATACATCCCCCGCTTATATTAAAACGACGTACTAGCAATATTATCATTCGTTACAATTTTGTGTGGTTGTAAGTTTGTCCAATGTACTTGGTATCATCGATATAAATAGATGAAAATGCTACATGTGTCATTGATATTAATGGATACAAGATTAGTAAGATGGTGGGTGGTAAGTTGCAAAGTTAGAGAAAATTGTGTCGAAATATTCAGTACAAAACTGGATATAGGATATAGTGGCCTCATTTAATCTACATATAGTGAAATCTGGCATTTAAAGAGTTTTCCTAAAAGACAATATAATTCATTGATGATGTGCTCAGATTATGTTGTGGAATATACGTTTCCAATAAGCACAATTGTTACGCCGAACTGTATGCCAGATACAATATGACGGCTAAAGTATCGATCGAAAAGATAATTTGATTACAAATCCAAAATAATAAACGTAGGAGCCTATATTGCATGTGTTTCGTTTACAAAAGTGCCGACCATTCGCAATATTTATTATAACATTACCTTAAAATAGGTTAAAAAAGATATCTATAAGACCCAAATACAAAATATAATATTTTAAATTGTTCGATAGATACATTTATTTGAAAGGTGAACAATTCGCTTTCAAACTATTGTTTTTTTATAAATATCGTGGAAACCATATTGCTACCGGCAATATTATCAAGTACGCTAAAATAAATAAATGTAACATAATACAACTTCATATGTTAAATCAATGTTAATAGTAACGATACGTTGCTGTAGCTTTGCTGTTGATGATTACAGGATTATACTATTCCCATCCGTCTACTATATTTATAATATGTTATAGTAGAGAGATAATATTAAGACAAAAAATACGTCTTTTAAATAATAATGTTTATATAAATAATGATAAAATATCAATGAAGTTAGTGGTTACTAAACATGATGTAAATAATGATACAGTATTAAAAAGGTTAGTAGTTATAAAACAGGAAAATGTGCAAGTTTAAAGTAAGAAACAGAGCTAGATTGAGGGAAGAATGGAAAAAATGGATGATAATAGGTGTGAAAATTAGAAGTAATATATGTATACTGATGTCCAAGTTAACATAACATGGCGGCACATTATCCAGACAAAATGATACAGGAAACGAAGATGTTTCATTTAAGTATTATGCAACTATGAAGGACAAATATATTCATAATGTGCTTCACTATTATTCTATAGAACTGGTATACTACAAAAAAACGACATATAAAACTATATTATGAAAGCTTGAATTATTCCTTATGAGTCTAAAATCTCCTTAAAAATATTTTAAATGATTTATGTTATGGTTCTGACTTTTCACGGAGAGCTTAATTCTTTTCCTGGCAAGATACTACTACATAAAGATACTGATTTTCATTTGATATATTTCATACATTACACCCAGAGTTAAGTATTATATATTTCATCATGTCTAACCAGATTTATATTATATTTATTTCATATTTTCTAACCCAATTTAAAGTTTGTATTGCATATATTCCTGCCAGATTGAAATAACCGATAAAAAAACAAAATGATGTAGAATGTATATCAATTGTTGATATAAAGTAAATAAGTTATTTCATCTCGACACAAAAGTAATAATGAAATCTGATTTAAAGATAATGAAATAAATCTTTCCGTCGGCCATTTATCCTTATTATGTATACCAAACTTATAAACGTACATATTCGGCTTTTACAAATAATTTTGTCAACAAATACATATATAAAGTTTAGCATCTATGATAGTCATAATATTTCTTTTGATAAAACTGTACCCGAAAACATGGTAGATCTAGCTTAACTTTGGCATATTGGGACCGTCCTTTTTCAGGATCTTTTACGTGGATAGAGAGCAATTATGCACGTATTCTTACGATTCTTGGTCCTAAACTATGTACCAGAAAATATCGAAACCATTAGGTTTAGTAAAATGTAAAAAAACACTTACATAACTTTGAATTATATCACAACTAATCCTACATGTCCGATTACAAGTCCAAAACGTATAATTTTGCGCATGAATTACAATAATCGTGAATGCCCTAATGTACCACGATAACGTATGAGTTCTCAATATATATATGGTAGTGTTTCTTTCCAAATTGTCAAGGAATATTTACATTATATTTCCAAGGATTAATTTAAGTACATACTTTACCTAGAATTTATATCTGACTTCAGTTACAAATGATTCCAGAGACTCATCATTTAACATGAATTAATAGTTTTATTAAATCCCCTTACATAGATATATATAATGACAGGCTTCAGAAATGGTTTCCTACGGAAAACCAACTAACTTGTATTCAAGGTCAGATCAAGAACACAATTTCAATTTAACACCTCGTTTAATTCTTATAACGATGTCAAACGCCTGGTAGTCATAGCCCTTAGTTAGTGAGGCAAATTTAGCATACAATATAAATAAATATCACATTATATATAATTTACATCCGAACTGTGAACAATATGTTGAATATTCGACTTCATAAAGGCAAACCTGAATTCGAATATCGTGTTACTCTGTGAAAGGGAATGAATAATTAGGATTTTATATAAATCAAAACTATTCACGATTCGTCACAGTAAACGTTGGACAGACTCGATTTGCGAAACGAAAATATATTGCCATTGAAAACTGTAAATCGAGTTTATTCCATAAAAAATGGAGTTCTCACCAATTTTATTGCTTGATAATGATTTGTTTTTATACATCTTGATACATTTCTTGCGAAGAACGTCTCTATTGTTCATATTAAACCGGATACTAACAGCTTTACTATTGTATAGTTATCATGTTTATATGGGACTATGTTACATATTTTCTTACTTTATGTATATACCGCTTGCTGGGGATGTGTCTCTAATCCATGCCCATCGAATGACTTGAATAATATATTTACAAATCATGTCGTCGGCAGAAGATTTTCCTCTGATGTGCGGGACAAGGCCACTAGAGTAAAATAACTTACAGATGTATCTGCCTCAGATCAATATTTTAACACGTAGGACGCATACAAACTATTGCCTATTCATGGTGATACTGGTTTATGCATCCGAATCAATTTTATATCTACGTGCACATCGTCATACATCGACTTTAAAATCGTTGTTAAACAATCTTTATGACGTTGAGAATATCCGCTGTTGAAAAATCCAGTTCTGCCATGATTCAATAAATTTGACAGATAAACACTAATAACCCTTTGAGAGACAAGATATTAACGCAGCAAATATGATTAAAATGACAAACCATGTTCAACTGTTTATTCATCTGTAGTTGATTAGCTTGACGCGCGGGATGGGGAGGGGGGGGGGGTTGGGTAAAGATTACTAACATATACATAATGGAGCCATATTAGAAGCAAAAAGTCAATTAAATCCACTAGAAAGTGATGCTGTCTGGATTTATTTGCAGAGTAGCAATCTTTTAAGAGCAACACATTTTACACTTTTTGGTTTAAATCCTCTCCCATAGGTCTCAGCATTATTCAAAAGCAATATAAAACGATGGATATTTCACTGTGATTGGATAGTAAAACATTATTGTCATTACTGCAAATTATTCACGACGTTTGTCTGAGATGAGTTAAAATAAAAGACCATATTTCCCACAAAAGCGACAATAATCAACATACTGATCTGATTAAAAAATACCGCAAGTTATTCTAGTGAAATTAATTTTGTGATATTTGCTGATGTGTGCACACATTATTTATAATAGAAAATCGTACGTATTGTGTGAGTAGAAAATGCAGTATAAATACATCCACCCACCCACACGCACACGCACACGCACACACACACATATACACACACATATATATATATATATATATATATATATATATATATATATATATATATATATATATATATATATATAATGGATAAATACGAGCTGTTCGTGCTGATGTTTGGTTGATTCAAATTAATGAAGTAGAAATACACAAAGTCTTTTCTCTAAACTGTGTTATTTGTTACGTGAAATAATTATAGTGTAGTTTGTTAACAAACTGTTGTTTTCAACTTGATTTGCCCGGTGAATACGTTTGTATTGAAGTATTTGTGTCGTCTATCTCTGATTATATAGCTACCTTAAAATAGCTCAACACCATAGATATCTTTTGTGTTTGTTTTTGAATATAAACATACATGCAGATATTCTCTGTCTAAGGCTGTAAACTGAGTCATTTTAGTTTTATTTACAATAGTTGTTATTTGTAATATAACCCACACTCCATAGATATATAACCACACATTATGCGGTGATTGAAGGTGTTATAGTGCGTAACAAATAACATCGTATTTATAAGAACCAATATACTTGAAAATTGCAATTGGTGCCCTTTTCGGATATAGATGAGATAAAAGTTTATGCTGCATAATAATCAAACAAACGGATTTAATGGTATCACTAAAACTTGTCCGAGTAGCGGGAAGGTGTGCACTGACCTGGTATTCTAATTTTGATTATAGCATGTGTGTTTTGAACTTTTTGAAGATTTTAAAATATATATCGCTATCAATCAAATGCAACTGAGTTACAATTGTCCATTCTTGAAAGTTCTAATGAACACACCACCAGAGTTTTATTGACATCAAGTGAACGATATTAGTGAATAATCTGTTGCGTCAGAGCTCACGATTTGCAGCGTGGCATATGTTCATGACTTCTTGGTGCAATGTGTGAGTACTGTCCAGAGTAACAGCTAGGTTTCGTACTGAATGTGTGAATGTAATATTGGTGTTGCTGTTATGTGTTGGATGATGGAGTCTTTGCTGTCTAAAATGTAAAGACTGTGACGCTCCTATGGCCTCTAGCCGTATTCACCATATTTTAAGTCGTCCATCTTGAGGGGTGAAGAAGGTAGAATAGTTATGGTTACGATTGAGGTCATTTTTGGTTAGGAAAGTTCGTGGTTATTTTATCAGCTACAGCTCATACATTTTCATCTGGGTTTAAAATGTCTTCCTCTCTCTGTCTGTCTGTCTCTCTCTCCCTCTCTCTCTCTTTGTCTTTGTCTCTCTGTCTCTCTGTCTGTCTGTCTCTCTCTCCCTCTCTCTCTTTCTCTTACTTGCTGCTCTCTTCTAAAGACGGCTGCTCTCCCTCCCGAAATGTGATATCCGGTGTACTTTTTGACAGCCCGAACTTTGATGGGTCCACCATGTAAAAGTAGGAGCTACTTGAGTTTGTTTGTGATAGTAAATGTCCTTTTTATTATCTTACTATCCTACTAAATATACATTTAATTTACCCAGAATTATCGCTACATAGGGTCAATTACGATTTATTTGCCAATAACTTTTAAATTTATCAAAAATTGCAAAACATTAAAGCTTTAACATTTTAAATCTTTTGAAAACATTGTATAATATAAAATTCCGATCAACAATTGTGGATCTTACCGTCCAGATAGTTATGCATTGCTTCAGGTGAAATACTGTGGGCTCCTATAACCATGGTTGCTCTTTAGGTAAGCCCTGACATCTTGGCCTGTTCCACGTTTGAACTATTGTACAGTTGGACATTAGTTCCTGGTACTTTGTGTATTTTACTCGAACAGTGGTAAGACGAGATCGTGAACGAAGATGTTAAGACCACTTACCAATAGTTGGTTCTTTTGCGCAAACTATTAGAGAGTGTATATCGAATGGCTAAAATCCAATTTGCAAAATCTAGTAAAACGCGGTGTAAACCGTTTGTTGTATGTTATACAGTATTGGTGCTTTTCCCAACGATTAAAAATTAGCTGATGTAAAGTAGGTAAAAGTCGAGATGGACTTCACTATTAACGTAGAGTGCACGTTCAGGATATTTCACGCCATTATCCTGAATCTTTACGTCGAAAGACCTAGTCAAACAATTGAAAAAGGTGTCATGAATGTAACACGCGAAGATATGATAGATGATAGGTCGTGTGACAAATCGAAATTCGTCTCCAGTACAGAAATACCCCTTGAATACCCCATTGAGCGAGGGGATGAAGTTATAGTCTAGATTAATATATTCCCGGATTTATCTGATTGTCAGCATACTTCAGTTTAGTTGGTTTGGTGCCAATACCCAGACGTGTTTATGGACAAACCACAACTTACTGGATCAAGTTGAACACCTAAGAGTCGATCAGGATTAAAGGATATCCAATACCATTTTAATGCACTGGAGACAATTTAACGAAGAAGAGCGGAAAGTATTAGACCAGCAGGAAGTAGTTTTGCATTGACTTCGGCAATTGTACAAAAGCACCGTGTTAAACGCATAACCAATGCAGGACAAGCAAAACTCATTTTCCGATTTGGCCTTTCATAAATACATTTCCCAATTAGATTTTACCAAGGGACATTCACAGATACCAATTGCTGATAATGTCTATGAGTTAACGGCATTCTCGATTCTCAAAAGTCATGCGCAAACTGTTAAACGGTATAAAAATCGTCGACAGTTTCGTAGGTATTTTCACATACATGAGATGAACATATTAAGATATTACGGAATCTGTTTGATGCACTTCACACTGAAAATCTTACAGCTAAGCCCAATACATGTAATATAGTGTATTATAATTTAGAATGTTTTGATCATTTTTTTAAGTGGACTACACCAGTTTAAACCTCACCCAGATAAAAAAGGACCAATCAGAGATGCACATAGACCAGAGACTAAAAAACAGACAAGATCTTTCCTAGGTTTGACTAGATTTTACAGAAGATTTGTCCCTAATTTTACAGCTATTGCCAGTCCTATAACTTGACTAGGATTGTGTAATGTAATTTGTTTGTATTTTTCAGTAGTACATAATTCGGATTATATATATATATATATATATATATATATATATATATATATATATATATATATATATATATATATATATATACATGCACGTAGTCATAATTAACAGCTCATTCAAGTCATTCGTTATTAAACATTGTATTTATGATATCGTCAATAGCGTTCTGTTGTGAATCCAGAAATCCCACTCGGTTACCTTGTTACACCATCCTACACTTTGTAAATGTGTGTCATTACATATATATGCATGCGTTAACATATTGTTACTTCAATAAACTCAATCTTAAATGTGACGATTATTAATGTTGTTGCTTATGTGTTGCATAATAGTACCACAAGACACAATGTTATGGTGTATAGCATCATAATTTCAGACAATGTGTTTGCAGTTGTAAAGCGTAACTTCGAAGTTTTATATGGTGTTAGTATAATCCTCTGCAAAAGCATATTTAAAGTATTACGGTTTCTTTGAAGGAATTGTTTGGGTTTACAATGAGAATAGAACGGGTCATATGGAGCAGAAAAAAACATTCTCGAACATATTTGAAACGCGTTCTGCTTGTGTGTTGTTTATTTCTTGTTGTTTTGTGGTTTTATGTCACGGCAAACATGAGATCTAAGGTTAGAATACTGTCATTATTGTGCTAAATTGCACAATACAAATATGTGTTATTCATTGTGTGGATTAGGGTGGGTCGTATTCATTTCTTTGGTGACATTTTGACTTTGGAAAATGTTTAGTCCAACGCGTCATTACAAACAAACAGAGGGAATTGGCAAGGGTGGTTTGGACATATTCAGTAAACATTGTAACGCATCTTTCCCTCATGCTTATATCGATGACTATACATTGTATGTTTGTCATACACTTTTTTGGCATACAAACGTACGCCATTGTTAATACAGAGTTTAAAAGAAGGTAACTACATCGCACACATTTATATACAACAATCCGTGTACACTAGCCAAAACAACTTGTGTTATCTTATAGTTTAAGTGAAGAAGATGAAATCCAATATACCTAATATGATCCACGTCAATTGTTACCATATGCATCATCCAACACATTATACATACTCTATCCACAACGTCATGTGTTAGGTCAGATTTTAAGAGAAGAGATGGAATCTAACAAACATATTTTCACATCCAGCCTATAATATCAATAGGTAATGGGGATACATTAGCGTCAATGGAAATCCCAGTCAACAATGTAATGGAAACGTTTGGCGTCAAGGGAGATTTAACAAGGGGAATATTTGGGACTGTCTAGCGTCAAGGGACGGTGGAAAGGTTTGTGAAGGTCACAGTTCTGAAGATTAGAAGCAATGTTGCAACAATGTTCCACTATGGGTAGGAACAGATTTACACTGGGTTAACCTCAATGGTGAGTAGAGATATACAACCAATATGCATAGAGTGATAGTACAGATACAAACATACATACATACATACATACATACATACATACATACATACATACATACATACATACATACATACATACATACATACATACATACATACGTACGTACGTACGTACGTACGTACGTAAGTACGTACATACATACATACATACATACATTATATATATATATATATATATATATATATATATATATATATATATGCTTTAGGTAGGTGGCAGTAACTCGATGGAGATCGATTATAGTTCAGGTTGTTGAAGCACTCTGAATAAACTATAGGTGATCATTAGAGATAAAGGAGTCACTAGGGAAAAGTCGAGAGCTAACAGTACAAAGGGTAAACCTTTTTTATGAAACATGTGGCCATGATGGTTCAGGTTACCTTCATTACATCTGTATCCTGGAACTGTCCACCAGAGGTTAACGAGCGCGTCTTAATGAAACTGGGTGATTAACACAAGGTGTAATGCTTGTGGCAGAATTGGGTTCTATATGTACTGAAAAGAAGTCAACACATATGCTATCTGTGAGTTCAGGTGTATGGTCTTTACTCGATACGACGTCTTGAAAAGCTCAGCATGAGATCTTGAATCGCTAGCCATTTTAGCCAATCGAGCAGTCCGGCGCGGAGAATTTGAGTGTTTTCATTGCGAATATTGGTCGCTTTGAAGATTGGAGGAGGTAAGTGCCTTAAAGGGCCTGTATGATGGAGCGTTAGTTGTCCACATGGTAAGTCATTGACGCTTACCTGCATGGACCGGGAAAGGCTCGGACAGCTTGCTCTGATGCTTACTTTTGTGCATTCCTTCCCCACCATGGTAATCTGCCACTGGATAACCTACTTAAGAGAATATTTCTCGTAAGGAACCGGCAGGCTGGCATTTATCGTAGTTCAAACGATGGGAAAGCATCGTCAATTTTTGCCTGTAACGTCAGGGGCAGCTACATTTGACATTCAGCAACGTTTGCGAGATCTCAATGTCACTTCTGTCAGGGGCATCAAGCGGCTTTACGGTTAAAGCTCATCCGCACCATCTGGGTTCTGCTTGAAGCTGTTTACTCCTGGATGACCCTAATTTCCTTGCCTTAGTCATACGATACCTGAACGCATTATCTAGTTAACGCCTAATACATAATTATGCCAATGCTGTAAAATAGTATATACTCTCAAATGACACATTCATTTCAAATTCATAAATGATATGCACTTCTCTAGCTGGCATTGCCTTCTCTGGCTGGCATTGCAATTTGTTCTTTTATATGGCATCATTTGCTATAAATGGCAATAAATATATGCGCAACCGCAACACATACTGATACTGACTAATAACCGTTTGCACACTTTTGTTATGGATACATGTATCGGCATGTTCTCTTGATCCACTCTTCATCTTTTTTTGAAACTTTGCTACTATATGAATTTCAGTTCTTCTGTAGGATAGATGTGTGGCTCGACAGTGTTTTTCCCCGTTTCAAGCTATAAACAACGTTTTCAACGTATCTTCTGAACGGTCAGAGAAAAGGCACTTGAAACTATTCTTTAGCCGCCTTTGCTAATTAATAATGAACATAGGCTAGTATTTTTCTATAGCAAGTGTCAGCGGCTCTTATGAAGTCCTCATATCGATCATTTATATATTTTTCCCTCGTCTTTTTTTTTGGAAATGAATTAGCAGCAAAAGTAGCTAATTGATCATTCGTGGAAATATTTCTAATTTCATCTAACGCCTCCTTAGCAAATATCTATTGAGGTGTATATTCCCCCACCTCTCTCTCGGAATTTCCTCTTCTTCTTGAAGTTCTTGTTCATCTTCTTCTTCAATATCACCTAGTCTTTGTTTAAGTTGTTCTCGTTGTTCTTGTTCAAGTCGTTCTTGTTCTCGTTGTTCCTGAAGTCGTTCACCGGCTATTATATCACCAGAAGTATTTTTAAAGATTCCTATTTTTCCAAGTATAGGAGGAAGGGCTGGGTTTCTTTTATCTCGTTGTTCATCAGGAATATTTCCCCATATGTCTTTTTTAGTGGTCGATACGACTTTCCCCGTTGCAGTGGTTATTGGTTTGAATAATTGTTCAGTATCCGTTGTGAAAGCCGTTTGAAATGGTTGTCTTGCTTTTACTTTGTTTCGAACGGAATCACAAACTGGAATAAATCTCTTAATCGCAGCTAATCGTTCACGTGCTAATTTCGTCGTTTGTGCTTCATTTACCATTATATAATAATGTACGATCTAAATTGAGAGTGAAAACTCACCCACGACACTTTTCATACTTCCGCGTAGTGATAAATCACCTGTCTATGCAAATTCGTTCTATACGAGCAAGCGCATACCTGTCTATAAAATTATTTAATCACTAGGGTTATATAATTTCTGTTCCGTACCTGTATATACTGATACTTTCAAACATGTATGGTTTGTGTTTAGAGTGTCAATTATCCATGGTGAGTTTTTTCATTTTCTATTTTGCGGCAATCAAAGGGGAAGTTTCATTTTGTTTTATAATCGCTTTTATTATTTTGATTTTCAAGTTAATTGTGCGTTTGATTTCATATTGTTGACCCAATTTACTTCTGACCCTTTCGACAGCAGTGAAGAATGGGACGAACTTGTTGATGCCATTGTTATATGCGAGGGAGTCATAAATAGCGTGTTGAATACTCTTTATTAAAGAATAGGATTTCGATAACACATATTTATTATTCCGAGCGCTATCATCAATATCTTGAAAATCAAAAAGAATCCGATCACAATCTAATTCATTTGATAATTGATTCCCTTGACTTTTTAAATTGGAAAAATCGTTAATAATGACCTTAATATTTTCGAAATTTATTATATCAAATATTATATATCTAATATGATAAACAAAAAACTGGGAGTAAATTTTGACCCGTTTTCATTTTTGATATATACATATTTACATATTTACATATTTACATATATATACATATTTAAATATTTAATATATACATATTTACATTTTTACATATATACATATTTACATATTTGATATATACATATTTACATATATAAATATAGATACTTAGATATATACATGGTATTTACAAGTATATACATAATGATATTTACAATGAAATTATATGGTATTTACAATGAAATGATATGATAGACACACATCACATACACACACGGGGCTGTTCTACATTCAAACTGAAACCACCATACACCCAAACAAAATCACCCCGGGTTGAATGCAAAAACACATTCGCACCGTGTGACGGTGTGTGACGTATGGTGGTTTCACGGTTTGAATTTCTAATGGCTTAAAACCCTAATTATATAGAAAAACCTTGCGATCGGTACCGTCGACAATAATGCCTGCCACGAGATTCAAACAATGGGCCCCAAGACGAGCTCCCATCAGTGTATGCAATACACTAGTATTCGTAATCTGCAAGTCTATAATTTTGAATACGATATATAGCTAAACTGCTGTATATGTCGTAAAGAATTTAACAAATTTTAGATGAAAATCGTATATCAATCGAAGATGGAAATCGTAGATTTCACTCTAATTAAAAATCGTAAAACAAAATATAAATTTTCTAGTCAAACCAACACAAGAAAAGCCATTCAGTCGGACTATGAGTCATCAAAAAATCACATTGAGATACGCGACTATAGTAAGGCGTTATCGTTGTTTCAAAACCGTATACGCACAGGCCCACACAAGTTATTCCCCTTAATACTACATATAATAATTTAGATGTAAACGAATTGAATTTTGTTTTGAAACTTTTTAGAAAAAGCGGATTTAGTTATATTCTCTACTACTTTTCGTACCGAAGGATCTCAAATATCGAAAAAATTTCTAGCTTCATTCAATTATTGAAATAACCTTTCTTCTGTTCAAATCACAACACTAACTTAATTCTATACATTTATCACCATATAATTTTATCTTCAATAGACTACAGAGCATGCAAGTTTATCTAATTTAATTTTAGCTAACTTCGATAAACTGCACAACACATTTACGGGTTTTCTCTATGTTCAACATTTCTGCACACCTCCCCCATATCAACCCCGAGAGAGTGCATAAGTTCACCCACCAAGTAATGAGTGTGGGATGGTGTGCTTGTCTGTTGAAGTTTGAGCGATTAATGGGAGGACCCGAACGATTAAACGGGTACTATGCTTTAGAAGCTATCTAATACTTAGAAATCCAAACGTAGCTCATCCAATGGGCGTTGCCTTTTTGCTGCTTGTACTCTTCCTATTCTGTTAATTGCTATTGCTGACAAAATCTAGATGAAGCAAGAAAACCTAGAGATTCTGAAAAATGAGGATAACCTTTCTTTAAAAAAATCACCAAAAATGTATTGTTCATCAATAACTAATTTTTTTTAAAAATAACATATCAGATTCTACCTTATCTCACAGAGTTATCCCCCTTGACCTGTTTAAGAATATTTTGGATCATTCGTCATCAACGTCATAAAATATTAAACTACTTTGTCTCGCGATAAAGTCATTCTCTGAAATAAAATTACTTTCTTTGTCTTTCTTTGAAAATACTTTATTTGTAACTCCGATTTGCTTGTTGTACCAAAGAAGATAAAATAAAACAAAAAAAGTAATTCATTTCTAAACGAATCTTTTTGAAGGGAGAAAACTTCAACCGCATTAGGTATACTAAGAGATTTTTCTCCCTTGTTAATAATTTGATAATTTGTTTTTAGGATTATTATAATATAAAAAAATGATTTATCTCGATACTCTTGCTACTGTGGAAAGTCGTATATATATATTATATTATTATATATTATGTTATGTTATGTTATGTTATTTTATGTTATGTTATGTTATGTTATGTTATGTTTTATTATATTATATTATATTATATTATATTATATTATATTATATTATATTATATTATATTATATTATATTATATTATATTATATTATATTATATTATATTATATTATTTATATTATATTATATTATATTATATTATATTATATTATATTATATTATATTATATTATATTATATTATATTATATTATATTATATTATATTATATCATATTATAGTATATCATATCATATCATATCATATCATATCATATCATATCATATCATATCATATCATATCATATCATATCATATCATATCATATCATATCATATCATATCATATCATATCATATCATATCATATCATATCATATCATATCATATCATATCATATCATATCATATTATATTATATTATATTATATTATATTATATTATATTATATTATATTATATTATATTATATTATATTATATCATATTAATTGTAGAGATCCTACAAAAACGGTTGAAGTCTTAGATTGATGATATAATATATCTATCATAATTAATTAATTACTGAATGATGCCTAGGAATGAAGTATCTAGCAAATAATATAAAGTAGTAACACACGGGATAACTACTTAATTACTCTACCAGAGAAAGATATCCATAACAGAATTATCCCTATTCAACTAATTGTATCTAACAATGCAATATACGGAACTATATTTATTGTTGATATTATTTCTTCAAATGAAAATTGTAATCCTACTTCCTTTATATTGTGTTAGGCAGTAGACTTATCCCTTGATGAAGGTTTCGATATTCAGTAATCAATTTAAGCTACTGCTTTAAGACGATTCAAATTTCATTGTAGGCACATATACATGTGAGAATATTTTTTTTGCAGTATCAAAACATGTTGTTGCAAATAGCGGATTTGAGGCAACAATGGACAAAATTGGTTATACTTTTGAATCGAGCTCAATGTACATTCTCAGTTTATAGCTAGAATAGCTAATTAAACATAAATGGTATGACGTCATTAATCCCTTTTCAAACAATATTCCTGTTTTGGCATTACTAAGCAGTATACAAACCAAACACTTATCAGAGGGACATGAATGATAATTGCAAATAATCATTTCTGTCTCGTCTTTATGCTGGGACTTTGCATCAAATAAAGTTTAATTTTCAATGCCCGATTCAACCATTACAAATCGATACCAGTGTTTTTAATTATCTTGAATCGAAACATTATCCTCATCTGTATCCCTATAAGAAGTGTTCGTGATACCTTTCAGAACCGGTCTCTAACAAATTCTGAGAGTTATGTCTACGACAGTGCTTTCAGCCGACGTCAGTGATCAAAACGGCGGATACAGAATACAGTAAATCTGCAGAGCTGCTTTGTCTGGGATCGTCAGAATGATATAAACGAAACGAGTAGAATCCTTACTCACTTCTCATTGACATTAGATGACACGGGACTGTCTAAAGAAAACAGTATAATTACTTTGAAACGTTTGAAGTAGTGTGTTGCATCGGATTAGGCAAAATACCTGAATCTCTTCTGCTAATGTACCATAAATAACCACCTACACCAACCCATGGCAAAAAAATTGCCTTTATTTCTCGCCTCAAATTGTATACAGATTGCTGAATCGGATCTATCATATATCCACAGCAGTCGACGATGAACGATCAAGCAGATATTAGAAGCTTATTAACGCTAAATATTAAACTGTTATTAAGAGTCGAAAACATTAAAACAATATTCTCACCAGTAGAGATCGAACCATTATATCCCATGATCAAAGGAAGTCATATATTATAGTAAAGTTGGAAAGTAATATATGCTTTCTTGTAAAGAAACGTAACACATTTATTTAGACAAAAGAGAGGCAGATGGATTGTCAAGATATCGATGCCAGTTATTATGCTAATTTCCACTGTTAAAATGAACCCTTTCCCCGGTTAGTGACGCGAAATGGTGCCGTGTTATGTTGCAGCTATCTAGAGGTAACTATGTCTCCGTGTTTCTAATAGCCTTTATACTTTGCCATATTTGTGCTATATCAGTATCTGAACTCGTTATTTGTGAATGGCAAGGATGAACTCATACTTGTAACCATCAAAATAAACATGGTGCTAAGTCTGGAAATGAGAAATTGAGAATTGTGTAGTTGCTGTTAGAGGTTCAACGCATATATGGTGACCAGTGTAACTGGTTGAGGCAGAACAAAAATAAAACGTCCGGGAAGAGCCATCAACCCATTTGGTGCTACCGGAAAGATGTCTACAACTTGCAGTCATTCCGAACTCGAGACTCGACGTGACGAAGGATGTATGTTTTGTGTGTATAGAGACCGATTTCACCCTCTATCTGACGTGACTAAGAAGAAATATTGGGTGTGAATAAATATATATATTTATATATATATATATATATATATATATATTACGGAAATAAGGAAAATTGTTTGGCTAGAACAGATTTCACATCTAACATTAATGATCATGAGATATATTTCGTTAGAATAGAGACAGATTTCACATCCGACATGAATAATGAGCATTAATTGTTGTGAACAATGACAGATTTCATATCTGACGTAAAGAAGGAGAAATGTTTTGCTTGAATAGAGACAGATTTTACATCTGTCATCAATAAAGAAAGTATTTTGTGTAAATAGTGACAAATTTCACATCTGAAGTTAATAATTAGAAAAGGTTGGTGTGAAAAGAGAAGATTTCACATCTGACGTGAATAATACAAAAGTTTGGTATGAAAATGAACCTCGCAAATGCTTAAAGGTTTGGGCAAGAAGGTATAGACGAATCAGATGCAAATTCGTAAATATAATATATTCTTGACGCAAAGAAAACATACTTTGAAAGAGGAATGCTACATGAAGGGGATGCTGATTCATATAACCTAATATTTAGGTTAATCAGTAACAAATATAGAGAAAACAGGGGATTAATATATATTAAACTGAAACCGGGATGTGGTCAGTAACTACGTACCAACTTTACGTATATATTTGACACTATGATTGTGGCTTTGTACGTTCCATGTAAGGTAATCCAGTCTATAACACCACACGTTATCATGAATTGTATGTGTTTTTGTTATATGGTAATAATGTAATATTACTCAACATATATGCTCCGTTCATTTTGTTTATAATTTGAGACTTTTAAAAGTTTCTTTTCTCCCTATGTAAATATTTGTACACCTGGAAAGGATACTTTTTTTTTAGACAACTAAGTGGCAAATGTATAATAGACCTAGAGTTAATCGTGGCAAATACAGGTAACTAAAAAAATGTTAATCCAGTTATGCAAGATTGTAGAAACATATCTCCCCCCCCCCACACACACACACACACTGCAGACATGGATACATACATATTGTATGCATGCATAAAGGTATGTATGCATACATCAAGTGACGCAAAGAAAGCGTTCGTTTGTTCACAGTACCCCTTAAACCGTGGATGCGTATTTGCTTCAGGACGTCTGTCTCTTCAGCTGCTTATGTATTTAATAAACATGTCTGTATTATAACTTCAATAGCTTTGGAATATATATGAGCCCACTAATATATGACAAGACACTACTGGTTAATTAGTCTTTGCCCAAGCAAGGGCCCCGAGTGGCCGAGGGGAATAAAGCGCTGTCCGTTACGGGCCACTGCCATCTCACCTTTGTCTGCTTGTGTTCGAGTCTAATATTCAGCAAAGTAGTTATCTAGGAGAGCTTGCCAGTAGCTTTTCGTGGGTCTGGTTCTTTTAGGGGGTTGTTTGGTTTCTTCCTCCACCATTAATACTGGCCGGCCATGAATAGCCTATATTGTGCTGAAAATGGCGGTAAACCATAAAAAAACTAAACTCTGCCCAAGCTTAGACAAAGAATTGATCCTGCCGCTGTAGTAGAAACATTTGTATAGAACTCGGAATTCTCAGAACAAATTCGACCATGCACAACTGGATTTACATTTAAAGGAGACAAAGCATAATGATTTCACAGTTACATGCTGGTGATGCTACCATATACGGTGGCTACGTTAGGCGAAAGCTGTTTCTCTGTATTGGCATAAGAGAAGCTTCGGTCTAACAGACTCGCTATTGATTAGGCATGCAGAATCGTGGCTCCGCTATGACCATGTCTTTGACAACAGTGGAAGACATCTTCCATTCCTTCAGTGACGTTCGTAACAAAATCTCAGACTCGTTTGGCATTTGAGGTCTCTTCAGCCCATTTTGTGAAAACAATGAATACACGGCTGAATCCATGCAGATTGTGGAGATAAGTAGGTCTGAATCTTCGTCAACAAATTAAAGATGCTGTATTGCTGTCACTGTCACTGTCACTATATATATATTCATGTACACACAGACAGATTTAGTCTTGCACAGAGACCAATATCACAGCGTGTGCTTCACTAATTGGTTCTCGATTGGGTTAACGTACTTTTTGTTTCTTTACTGAATTATCAATTAATGAACATGCACGTTTCTAAATCTCATACATAATTCTAACATTTCTACATTTAGTCACATCGGGTTTATCATGCTGTTCTAAACATATTTAATGCATTGTCAATCGCTATTATCAACATATATCTTTAATGTTTACTGTACATTGGGGGCCTTAGCTACATACATATTGGTTCAAAGTCACAGTCTCCCTTTATTTCGTTTGCGCCATTGACAAGTTTCATGCATTCACAAGTTGACTTGGAACCCCAATTCGTTTCAGTACTTAAAGGTGCTCAGCTATTTTGCCCATATATATTTCATGCCAGCTTCCTACAGTGCATGTATGGAGTATCGGCTGATGTTTGTTGCCTTGGCTTGTTGAGTTTTGGTTATCAGGGTTCCTATACACCTCGTATCAGACCCTTGCAGCTCCACATACAGGTGTCAGATACACTTCACAACCCTACAACCTCCCACGAGTTTCTCTTCCTGATTCATTCGTATGAAACACCAACGATTTAGAGCTGGCCTGGGGCAGCATGCAGTGACATGACTTTCCCCCATTATGCCAACGAATATTTTATATATACAATAAAGTGCCTATAAACTGGCAACTAACAGTGCAAAACTAGTATCTAACTAGCCCTCGTGTATGTGACTCTTAATGAGTCTTTTTCGACGGCAAATACAAAAAAAAAAACTAACAAATAAAACACAAAAACCGCTGATTTAGCAAAATTGTACATAACACTCTTTCTACTGGAATTAAATATTCTAATATATCACCTTTATTGCAACTGCTTGAGGATGTCGGAAAATATATTTGTTGATCTAGAACTCGACGAGCTATAAGGACATATGTCGTTTTATGTAAATATACGCAATCGCAAATTATATATCGGCTATTTCATTGTTATAGTAGTAATTATAGGCTATTAAGCAACATTAGCTGCTTGGTTTTAATATGCTAAGGCGGCGTATACATATACAAGGTGTCTAAATTACAACTTCAATAGATTATATATATATATATATATATATATTAGTAGCATAGCTAAAATATTTGTGTCACATAAGATCCTAATAATATCTTCCATGCAAAAGCTGAAACGTGGCAGGAATACAAAATAAGATTATGAAATCTTCGACATCTGTCAATACTATATAATACAGTTTAGCGGAGAATACCGTCAGCATACCGACAGTCGCCAGCCAGTCCAGATCATGAAAAGAGCTTTCTACCTTTACGCTGTTTGTCTCTTTTCCTATATTCGTTCAGGTAGGTGCACACACACACACAGACACACTATATATATATATATATATATATATATATATATATATGTATATATATATATATATATATATATATATATATATATATATATATATATATATATATATTGACCTTAAAAGTGTTTTACATTGTCTCCGTCATTGGTTGTCCATAAGGTCTTCTTTGTTTGTTATGGTTTAACGCCATTTTTAAGCACAATATAGTTTATACATGGCGGCCAGTATTAATGGTGGAGTAAGAAACCGGAAAACCCCCTGAAAGAACCACCGACCCACGAGAAGCTACTGGCAAGCATTCTCACGTCCATATGGTCTGGGACCCATCCTAAATTTACCCTTGAATCATGACCTATTCTAGGGGCGTGTATATATATATATATATATATATATATATATATATATATATATATATATATATATATATATATATATCATAGATTGTGTTGTGGTCCTGTTTATTATCGAATTAAATGTCCTTTTAGATTTTATCTTATGTTATATACACTTTATAGACGGTATCAAGACTCCATTAAAATGTGATCTAATTATAACATGATGTTCCTTGAGGACAATTGTTTACACTATCTGCATATCAACATTGATCCATTTTCTTTTCTTCAAATTTTATTGCATTATTTTGTCTCAAATTATAGCGGTATTTACAAAACCTTTGAACCATCTAATCGTGATAAACCCTTTTCATTATGTAATTTGTTTACGTAATAACCTTACAATTTGAATTAAACCCCGAAATGCAAGTTAAATTCGTTCTTTTTAAAAAATTAAAGATATGATACACAGTGCAAATTCACTAATCCGAAAGTATATTACGAATGTCGATTACATCATGTCCAAACCAATTTTTAGACTATTGTTGTCCTATATACTGAAGTTCATCCGAAAACGTCTTTTCATTTGATCATCACAGGTCGGGACATAATTCTCAATTAACAATATCCAAGCCTTCAGAAGATCAGAGGAAATCGTTTTTGTCTTTGTATTTAATGAGATCACATTTTCATCATGTTCTAATGTGAACAAGTGCTTATTTAACACATTTTCATCATCGTCTTATGTGATCAAGTGCTTATTTAACACATTTTCATCATCGTCTTATGTGAACAAGTGCTTATAAAGCACATTTTCATCATCTTCTAATTTTAACAAGTGATTATTTAACGCATTTTATATTCAAAATAAACTGGTCAAAGTTCTATTTGGTAGAAGAACTCTACATGTCTATTCTTGATATATTCAAAGCTAATAAACATTTATCAATATCGATCATTGTCAAGCTACATGGAAAAAGTGTTTGAATCATAATCTCATTTGTAACGTTGTCCGCTCTTGACGTCCATACGGAGGTCAATAATAATGCATTTAATTTCGTTATAAAGTGTTGCACTGCCTTGGATTATCCTTCTTTGGTGTGCATGTTATAACGACCTTGTCCCAAAACAGTCAATAATGATTTAGTTTCATACGTTTCATTGATTCGTATAACTACAATACGTCATTGGCAACCAAAAAGACTTTAAAAATGTTTAAAAAAGTATTGAGTATTATTTTCATCTGTTATTAATAATGTGATTATTTTATTCACATAGTTTCGAGATTTCACAACTATCTTGTTGCACTTTTTCTATTTTACCTCAAATCTACTTTCTTTTCTCATACTTTAAACTCTGAAACTGAGATCAACGTATGTAGTGAAGTAAATCATATATAATCAATATTAAATATAAATTTAATACATTTGTCAATATCATTCTCCTAATGAAATACATTTTGTATTTTATTTTTATCATGCAAATTTTGATTTTGTTCGATGTAAATTTTATTAAACCTATTAACTGTTCTTAAATTACAAACAACTTTTACCATTTATACAAATATATTACCTGAAAAGCATCAGGGACTGTTCAGTCCGATGCCTTTCTGAATTGTCCCTTTTCTACGTTTGAGATAAGAAATCCGACCTAGCTTAATTTAAAGGACATTTTCTTTATCATCATATCTCTTTGGCTCTATATTTGATCTTGTAAATGGAAAAAATAGAACTAAAAGTTTATTTTATATTTACTAGTAAATTCACATTATTAGGGTTCTTTAAATTTATATGATTGAATGATTATATTTCTTGAATAAAGTTAAGTCCCTACATCTAATAATAGACTCAATATTTTATTCCTGCATACTATCACTTATATTTTTGTTAAAGTCTAGACAATTATTATATTTTTTTTAAAGTCCAGACAATTATGATATTGTTTGTTAAAGTATGGATACATATTATATGATGTTAAAGTTGTGACAATTATTATATGTTTGTTAAAGTCTGGACAATTATTATAAGTTTGTTAAAGTTTTAGCAATTATTGTCTTTAAATTCTTTACCGCAATAGGCCTATTCATCAATAGGATAACGAGACATCAGAACATCAATAAACTTTTCAATGTGTAGGCAAACACTAGGCCATGGGTAATCAACTACTTCCGCATAGATTCGAATAGGTGCAGATGAAACCAAAAATACATTTTGTGGCAGACAAAATGATGCCAAACGTGGCTATATATATGTTGCAGCTATCTAGAGGTAACTATGTCCCCGTGTTTCTAATAGCCTTTATACTTTGCCATATTTGTGCTATATCAGTATCTGAACTCGTTATTTGTGAATGGCAAGGATGAACTCCTACTTTTAACCATCGAAATAAACATGGTGCTAAGTTTGGAAATGAGAAATTGAGAATTGTGTAGTTGCTGTTAGAGGTTCAACGCATATATGGTGACCAGTGTATCTGGTTGAGGCAGAACAAAAAAAAAACGTCCGGGAAGAGCCATCAACCCATTTGGTGCTACTGGAACCACCGACCCACGAGAAGCTACTGGCAAGCATTCTCACGTCCATATGGTCTGGGACCCATCCTAAATTTACCCTTGAATCATGATTCAAGGTGCTACTGGAAAGATGTCTACAACTTGCAGTCATTCCGAACTCGAGACTCGACGTGACGAAGGATGTATGTTTTGTGTGTATAGAGACCGATTTCACCCTCTATCTGACGTGACTAAGAATAAATATTGGGTGTGAATATATATATATATATATATATATATATATATATATATATGAAGGAAAACAAATAACACATTATCATTACTTTATCAGATAATAAATGAAATAGTGCTTTTGAAGTATCCAGTATAAGTTGTTATTATCCACTTATAAACATTATTTGGATCTTAGACGAACTAAAAGGACACGGCTAAAAAATCTCAATCATATGCTCAAATTAATAAAACAGCAGGGATGGCCTTACCATCAATTGTGTCTTCCCCTGCTTTTACTGTAGAATACCAATCTATTTCTAACGAATAGTATATATATATATTGCACGTATTCGCCATTGTATTATAAGTACTATTGAACAAATATGGAATTGACTAACAATTCTAATTCGAAATAACTTTACACATTTGCTTTTGTTTCTGAGTGTCGCTACTATGATCATGTATTTGTATTGCGCCGAAGATATTTTGGTATAGATTGGTATATATTGCGTGCATAGATTGTAACACTTGAAAACGAAATTGCGATTTTAAACCAGCTAAAAGGAAAAGACAAAGCTAATATGGCCAAGTTTGTAAATCTTAAAGGTGTCCATGACTTACATATTTATATGGTAATGAAAGCGGTCGTTACATTACCAAGGTTATGTACAACTGACTTCATGATGAAAGTGAATTATAAAAGAGTTAGTATTGCAGATGTACCAGAATTGAAACAGGGAATGTAAACACAATAATCTGGATGGAATAATACAAGCTAAAACGAATACATTAATATTCTATCCCAATTAACTATGTCGTAATTTTAGAGAATATTCAAAATATCAGATTCAAAATTCGAAACAAGCATCAGTTAGTTCTATTGTTTATTTTACAAGCAGTACTCATTATATGGAATAGTATATAAACGTTTACTTGTAACAAACATAAGTACTTATCAGCATCTTTATACATAGTTGTATATATTTGCTGTGAACACGCATGATGTTGGTATGAATGAATCCTGCCAAAATACACTAGAGGCAAGAACCGCAAAAGTAATCGCCACCATTTATTTCTCTTGTATATCATTTAGCCAGTGGAATATCGCGATTAATGGACGTGTCCCTTTATCCCACATGGCTCTAGATCCATATTGGGATTAAAAGATCTTTAAATAAATCAGCTACATACTCTTCTGTATATTTATCAATCAATGAGAAGCCGCCAATAAACGCATACAAACAAACAAATTCCAGAAAGCGAAACCTAGACGTCACGCATTTCGTTTGAAGATATAGTATACAACATGAGTGATGGACAGCGTGAGAGACTGAACATATCTGACCTATGTATATGCGTTAATCAGAACTCATACACTATTTTATACGTTTAATTCTCTACAATAGCAGGTGAAATTGTTTCAGGAATGAAAAATTCTCCATTAAATGGTGTAATAATGTTTAATTAGTTAATCACTCTTTTTAAGTGACTGTCGAAATGTCGACAATGTGTGCTTTTCAGCGCTAGACTGCAAACATGACAAGGCCACATATGTTGTAATGTATACAATAACAACCGAGGGACAAATATCGTTACAACTAAACCACAATGTGTATTTTGATTTTTTTGAAGATTATACATAATTATGTCCGTCAGATACTACCTTTCTATTGTTTTGAAGATTATTATGTCTGTCAGATACCACCTTTCTATTGTTTTGAAGAGTATTATGTCTGTCAGATACAACCGTTCTATTGTTTTCAAAATTATTATGTGTGTCAGATACAACTGTTCTATTGTTTTGAAGAGTATTTTGTCTGTCAGATACAACAATTCTATTATTTTGTGGCCCAAACTAGCATTACCCGTCAAATCATCAATTTATTGAAAACAAGACACGAGTACAGCCATTACATTTACAAAATATACGATATCAAGTGCACACGGTAATATTGTTTCAAATTAACCGCCATTTTATTGATGCAGCAATGAAGAAAACATGCAAACCGACGTCTGTCCTATGTTTGAAATAAAGTAATTTATATATATATATATATATATATATATATATATATATATATATATATATATATGTATGTATGTATGTATGTATGTATGTATGTATGTATGTATGTATGTATGTATGTATGTATGTTTGAATGTATGTATGTATGTATGTATGTATGTATGTATGTATGTATGTATGTATGTATGTATGTATGTATGTATGTATGTATGTATGTGTGTGTATGATTATTGTCATGCTCGACTATGAATATTATGATTATTAATATTATTATTATTATTATTATTATTATTATTATTATTTGGGCTACTGCATCTATATCGGTAATTTACTCCTTGATTCTGTTGTTGATATTGTTTCCAAAACATTTTCTCATCTGCGTTTTAGGAACACCTACAAGCTTTGAAACAGTTTGGCTTAAGGATGTGACCACGATGTTCCATACCGACAAACGTACACTCATTGACCTTGACCTCCCGAATAGTCTCACCTTTCATATTACACGTGGGTCAGAGATTCTTACTTTAGATTTGAAGAGGAATCATAACATTAATCCAGATGCTGACGTATATTTTGCACGAACATTGAAAAACGGTCAATCCATTCTGGTGAAGTCGCGAAATTATGAAAAAGAGGTACGCTTTCAACTGATTTTTAAAGAGCGTTTAGTAAAACTGTTGACTGATATATGAAATATAACTGGAACAATACATTTCTATATATGGGGCTTTATAACATTTATCAAAATCTATTTAAAACATATGTTATTAATTTTAAGAATGTGGGTTTCTCAGATTCTTGCCACAAATACAAACTTTCATCAACAAACGTGGTTATGAATTTCGATATAATTCTAAAGCTTAACTCTAGGCCCATACTGCCCTGTTATTTCTACGTCACATATATAATCGCGAAAAAGATGTTGATTAATGTATAGAGCAAGTTCAAATTGCCTGCACATGCGTTTTATTCTATAGATTAAAACTAAATAAATTCATAAATAAAACAAAAATATTAAGTAAGCTATGAAGTAAAATAAAATCAAATATTCCTCTGTATCAGCTTTGTTTAAAACAAGTTCAGAATTTTCGACATGAATTGTATAGCTCTAATGATATCTAATACAAATGTAACTCATAACAAAATTACATTTCTCAAGATAACGGATACAAATAGTTTTTAACGGAAATAACCATGAGTAACATTTTAGTATAATCCAGCCTCTTAAATATAGTAAATATAAGAACGTAATATCCAATAAAAAAGTAATATAAGAACGTAATATCCAATAAAAAAGTAATATAATAATAGTATTTGCACTAGAGGTCATGCATATATATTTCTAAAACCTTTGTGGCTAATATACAAGCACTTTACGTCATATTCGAGTCACAATATGTGCTGTAAAATAAAGAATAAAAAAATATAAAAAAACATGCAAAGGTTTAAGAAAAGGTATTATGCTTAATGTTAAACATATTCAAACACTAATTCTGTAAAGTCGATTTTAAGTTATAATTATTCAATTTTAATAACTAATTAAGGTTCCCATATTAGGCGACTGATACATCAGGGAACTAATTGGATAGATCGTTAAAAGACATGATATGAGTAGTAACTGCTTTAAAGCTGGCACAGTAATTTAGGAATAGCATTCCAGACTTGTTGGTACATCTACTGTGTCAATGCATTGAGAAAAAAAAAAGATTTATTTACTACGTCAGAACCAAAGTGGAAGCTGCTGATTATACAACTCAAACCACAAGAGGTAGGACTATTTGAAGCTTGCCTCCTTTATCGTCGCCAGCATAACTAACCGTTGTTGTGCAGGCTGCCTTTACATATCTCAGTGTACCCTTTTCTTATTATTCACGTCCTGTACCGTATAAAATGTGACAGTATTACATATCCAATATATATAGCTTGATTATATTTAAAAGGAATAAATACTTTACTTATACGTTTAAGTGTTGTAGCACTAAATGCAATTTCACACAACCCAAAAAGAAAATATATTTTACTGGATACACCACATTAGTACATAGAAAACAGGCCATTTAAAACAAGACTAACATAAAATACAATCACTCACAATACAGTGCATCATCTTGTTGCGACCATCACTTCTTAGTCTAAGAAATTCTTTTAAATTAAATATTATATTACGAATTGAAAATCCATCTGTAGTTGCTACTAAAACAATTAAGCATCTGTTATATAATTTATGTTAATCAAATATCGATGTGACATCAAATTTTAGTTCAGTAGAATTCAGTATTCATTATCAGTATCAAGTTGAAGCCAACTGTAAAAAAAATAATTTAAGATTTTAAACGCCGTACAAATAATTATTTACAAGTTTGTAAGTTCCTTCCTTTTTGATATTTGGTTGTATTCTCTCTGTTTTGCGTTTGAAAAGACTCATTTAGAGTAGAAATATATCAGGCATTTTAGAAACTGTGTATATGTGTATGAGCGTATCTAAAACAAGCTGGGTTGCGAGAATGGAAAGTCAATCGACCATTTGCAACCACAATACTTTGCTTTTTTATTATTAATCACATACTGTTTGTTATACCGGTATTATACATGTTGTGGGGATACGGGCTACGAAAGTAGGATGCGAACCAATAATTGTGAAAACGCCATACTTAATTCCTGAACAGACCTATTTAGTTAGTTGTTAAAGTCAATACTTTGCAGTTAGGTGGCAAGAACAAACTGAATATAAACTGAGTATCCATGGAGACTAACTCAGTTCTCTTATATATAAACATTATTAGATATCCTACACTTGATATTTATAAAGCATATGTAATAACAGGTTTCGCTGATGATATGGAAAGAATCAACAACAAGGTAGGAAAACAATAAGCGTTCGTGATGTAAACAAAAACAATCCAATTAAACATTTGTAAAACTCAATCATTTAGAGACGTAATAGAAAAGGAAAATCAATAAAACTTTCAAATGAAACATCAAATATAATATCATACAAAGAAATTCAAGACGTGCCATAACGTGTAATATACACATTTTACAGTACAGTCACGTTTATATACTTTCCCCTCAGACGAATAGATGCAACAAAATAACGTAATGCAATTATGCAATATCAAGTATGATGGGAGATGAATCTAACTAAATAGTAAAACGAATATCTATAAATGACAATGGCAGATTGATACAATGGAAGGAGGCACAGTGGGGGAACAATTATGGTATTTAGATAACACTATCAATGATATATCTATTCCCAATTCCCCCCCAAAAAGTAACCGGTAATTACCAAGTTACAAATATCTTATTGTCCCTAGATTGATTAGTTTTCAGTCGTTTGTGAAAGAGAACTGAAAATACAATGCATTATTTATTAAAATAAAAAGTTTTATATAATAATTTAATAACTCAAATGTTAAAGCAGAAACATAATGTATTTACTTATCGACCTTAGTTCGTTCTGTTACGAGTCTATTCTCTTAAACTAAAAAATATAAAAGAGTGAAGTCGACAAGCTAAAAAATATTTTATTTCCTTAGATTACGAACTGAAAAATGAAAAGAAAAGAACATCCACTATTGCAAATCAACTCAAACATAATCCAAGAAGCAAAGACACAAGTCCTAGTAGTAAAATGTCCTGAACGAAACTCAGTTCAAGTCCCAAAAACAAACAAATTAAAAGCAATGACGTGTCTGTTAAAACCTGCCATATACTGATGTGTGAACAGTCTCTTGTTGACTAAAAAAAAATATTATTTTAGTTTTGAATTAAATATATATTTCAGTGAATGTCTTTATCCAATAATGTTATCAGAGCATTTTTGTATTTTCAGAGAAAATAATCACTTGAACTGAGTAATCTGACAAACATATGATTAGACTCAAACCGGTCGCAACATAAATACATATTAATGTGCTAGATGTTAAAGTATAACTGGTAAAATCCTCGCAGTCACCAGATAATATAGTTCTCTGTTCGACATCAGGTCATAATTAGCATTTTCTAAAAACAACCATTACCTAATGGAACAAAACTTCTAAAATACTCTAATGAGTCTTGTTTATATACAACACAATGCCCTACAAAATTCAATTAGGAATCTCCAAAACCCTGACCCTGTTCGATATATTTATTCCTTCGTTGTTTACCGAATAATAATCCTGATAATAAGCTCATACACTAATAGTGAATAATGAAGCGATTTTGATGAGATGATTTGAATAATAGCCCTTTTTCTTTCGTTCCATCGAATCTAGTTTGGTATTTTTTGTCTGTAGTTATATCAAAGGTACTGGATGGTTGCCTGAAGTGTTTTCTTCCCAGTTGCCAATATCTACACATTTCTTTAAATAGCATGTGGCTTACTACCAGGACAGGGAGAACTGGGCATACATGACCGTCAAATGTGTCAAAACATCAAATGAGCCGTGTGACAGAATCATCGTAAGTATGTTATTACATGAAATGGACAAATTGAGTGGTGCACCTGCTGCCTCAATTATGTAAATCAGGATATTTTTCATGTAGATTAAAAGATTGTCTTCCCTAAAGAGTTGCATGTTTTACCCAACAAAAGGTGTAGTGCTTCCAATGTCTTAGACTCTAAACATCTAAGACGAATTAGGCAGATGCGAGCACAACTCGCTCTCTATTTGTTAGACATGCCAGCTGACGAAGTATATTGGTCTCAGGTTTACATTTCTCATTTGCACATCATGAAATCAAAGCTATAGCTTAGTGTATGTTGCTCCAAATGTGTACATAGTACGTTTTGCATTGTTCGCAATTTGCGACTTGCTCAATTTGATGAGTTCTAAATCTGTTCACTCCTTTATATACGCTTACATTGTTTCACGTTCTGATGAAGTTCAATGTTCCTAAAGTTACTAAAACTAATTGCACATGTTATCGCTTAGCTCTATGTTTTTATAACGCTTCTTATGACTTCAACGTTTATGCTACTCCCTCTTCCAGATGTTAGTCAGACGAACACACACACTATCAGCATGAAATTAATCTCGCAAATATTTACCATCTATTGTGCTTTAATAATCTAATTGGTTGGTTTAAAACTTTTAGCAAATCCAAATAACATTTAGCCGACTATTTGGATTGGTGATAATTTACATTTAAAATACTTTTACACGTCAATGCTTTTTGATGTGATTCAATTACATTGTCTCTATCTGACTTGTAACGTAATTATCACAGTACATACATATGTTTTGTTCGAGGTTAAATATGGAATGTGCGTGATTATGGAGTTATTGATTACTGATAACTTTGAATGCCATTATCATAGCTCTGACGCTCTTATTTGAGCTGCCATTAAAATAGATGCACCACTATATAATATTTTTGTACGATTTAACATAATATGGGCCGAAATTTAAACGTATATTATAATTAGATATCAAAATAAACTACTTTACTAAATTCATTATTGGAGGTATAGCCTATTTCTAAACCTTTATTTAGTTCGAGGAGCAGAGAGGGTGGACAGACAAAGGTTTCAAGCCGAAATAAGCCTTCGACAGAGACTTAAAATTTTCAATTACAGGGCTGCATGTGGTTTTCCATTTTACAACAAAGAGAGTTGACAGACCGAAACTAATTCAAGCAAACCGAAACTATTTCAGTGAAATCCTAAAGGATTTCAACCGAAACTATTTCAAACAAAATCCTAAAGGATCTCAAACCAAAACCAATTCAGGCAGACAAAAAAGAGAAATCCTTTAGGATTTTACGCTACAGACCCGGCACGGTTGTCGCTGCGGACACGAATTGAAAATCCTTGAAATTGCTAGCAATTTAGGATTTCACAAACAGACTAATTTGTAAAACCTCACCTCGTAAATCAGTTAGATTATTGGACTGGTCGGTGAGTTTGAAATTAATTCTCGTTAACGAATCATTATTACATCTCATATGCACTGGATTAGTTGGATTTTCAATGATTAGCAAATGAGTATAAAATATATCCTGTTGAGCTTGATTTGATCTTTCGAGATTTATTTGGTAACTTCCTTCGATAACATCACATACTAAATTCACTGCAATCACATAGGATATATTGACGGTTTGAGGAGCGATATGCCTACCACCACTGTCTGGGTCATTATTACGTTTGAGGATATTTGAACACTTGTGTTGTTGTATCCATGCGTCGTGAATCCTTTTAAAACCATCATCGAATTTGTCATTCAGTTTTTTTCCATCTGTCGGAAGTTATATCCTGGTAATTTAAAATATAATAACTCTTCTCTTGTTAAATTATATGCGGATATAAATTTTTGTTTCTCTCCTTCTCACATGTCAATAGATTCATCAAAAGATTTTATAAAAAATTCATTTAGTTTTTTAATATTTTTTATATAAATGTTCATATCTTTTATTATTTTTATGATTTCATCACGTGAACCCGTTACATCCAAAATATATTTCTGAAAACTTTGCCGTAGTCTCTCTCTATCAGATTCGAAAAATTAATTTGTTGTTTTTAAAAATAACATTAATATGTTCATCTAATAGAATCGAGTCTGTTCTTTTTTACCATCGTGCTCAAATTCAAAATGCAACCCAGAGAAACCCTTCCTATATAATTCAAAATATATTGTCTTTACTTTTGTTATATCTTCTCCTCTTAGAAGAGTTAAAATTATATCACTATCATTTTTAATCTCATCTGTGGTAAAATCAGATGTTTTAGGTTCAGGTGGAGGTGATTTTTCAGGCCATTCTAGCATGGTCCTTATAGAACTATGATAGATGTCTACGACATATCCGAGTGAGTTTATCTCAATGGCAGATGATATTGTTGGTTCATGAACCGTTATAGCAAATTTCGATTCTTTTCCAGTAATGGATTTTATTCTGCGCTGTAATTCATTATTAATTTGTTCAAATTGTTAGGTTGTTGACCGCCAAACGATTTTGATCTAATATTTGTCCAACTGTGATATACTCGTGATTTTGCTAGTGCCATCTCTTTCACCGAAATCGCAGTGAGGGAAATTCACACTGAATTCAAGATTCGTTGAGGTTATTGAAATCATGCTTGTTTTCACCGGTGTGGTATATTTCGCTATTCGTTGAAGTAGTTCTTGCAATGTTGCCGTTGTTATTATACTCATATTATTTTTCTAATTTTGGCATTGCGGAATCATAAACACGTACCTTCGCCGAAAACACACTATCGGATATTAATGTATCATCGAGGGAGGACGATATCATCGAGGATAATTGGAAGTACGCGGCTGACACAACATGGAACTTAACTACGTAATCCTACAGGTTGCGCTGGCTGCATGATGATATTTGTTTTGTTATAATCGAAATTATTCCAGCGATTGTTGTCATCGCTGATATACAAATTTGAACAGCTATCGGGGCAATCATTGTTAAGGAGGAGAGTATAATACCGGCTCCGGTGATTACACCTGATACCGAGTACATGGTAATGTCAACTGCAGTGATTCTTCGTCGATATTTTTTATTTTTGTTTGGTACTCCTCAGTGAGTGTTTTGAGTTTAGTTTTAAATTTTCTGACCTGATTAAAGCTATATTGCTGTGACTTTGCCAATGATGACATTTTATTTATTATAATAGATTTCAAATTGCTGGCGTTAAATTCGCCATCGAATTCAATTCAGTTGTTTGCTTAAATCAACTACGAATTCCACATACCATGTTACTGAAGCCCTAGCTACATTATTATTAGTGGATATTATTGTGAATCGTTCACGTGTCGACGATGGTTGATATCATAGTGTTGACCCTAGATGAACTCATTGATGAAATATTAATTTGAGTCGGCGACACTAGTATTAATCGATAAATACCTTTGATGGCCGCGGTGGTATTTAATATGTTAGTGGATGGTGTCCACGTAAATGATCCGTGTTGGATTGCGTACGCATTATTTACGATATTTTTTTGTTCGTGAGGGGTTTTTTTTCAAGTTTTTATATCATCCTCGGTAGATCATCTCTGATGACATCGTTGTTCGTTTTAATATCTTCGCGAACAACTTCTATTCACCAATTAATCGCTGTTATTTCATCGAGTTTCGTGATAATACCAACGAGATCTGTTTTGATTTCTTCGGGTTTAGCATTTTTACCCAAAAAAATATCGACGGCATCATCGTTTTTTTTTAAAAGTTTTTACGTAACGTAGTAAATTGTTCGATATGAGCGTCATAATCGGATCGCAACTTTGCCAAATTATCCATGGAGGTTTTTATCTTTATGAGTTTCGGTGTGGTCACCGGTGGATTTCCAAAGAAAGCTAATAGCGGTTTGTCAATATTGTCAATTATACTTCTTTGTAATTCAGAAAACTGATCAAGTTTAGTTATATGGTCGTCGTATTCATCGCGTAGTTTTCTTTAATGGTTCTAAATTGTTAATTCTGTCCACAATAGTTGAAATGAGAACATCTGGTTTAAGTTTATCCTGATCGGAAAATACCGCGATAGCATTTCCCGTTACACCGCGTTGTTTAACTAAAATATCATCAAGAGAAACATTACTAGTTTTCAATTTACCCTGACGATCTTGAAAGACAGCTATTTCATTTGGGTCAACACTTGCGAGGTTAAACATTTCGGATATTTCATCTACGATTATATTTTTTCCCCCAAATATCAATCATTATACTCTAAATCTCTCTAAAAAGCGATTGCTCGCATATTCGTGTACGGTTTTATGTGGTGGTTTTCCCGATGATGAAATAGCGTTGAGTACATTTAATACTACTATGCCGCATATTGGTCGGTCATTCATTTTCTGTGATGGTAGCGTGGAAGACCAGATCGGAGTTTAATCGTTTTATATAACGCATACATTCTTTAGGCGGTGCTAACCCATATGAATCAAAATAAACAAACACACGAGGATCAAAAGCGTATGCAACCGAGTGGTTTCCAGGTCCGGTGCTGTTATCGAGATAAATGATACCGGTTTCAGCGTTGTTTTGTTGTTCTGGTAATTGATCTCTCATAAAGACACCTCTAAAGTTTGTTATCGCTAGTTTTTTATCAGCATCGAGTAAATCAAAATTTGACATGGGAACTATATGTTCTCGCGACAGAACCCTTGGTTCTCGAGTTAGTAAATTGTTCGTAGTCTCAGGCCGTTTCCGCTGTACCATGAATACGGAGTTCCTGGTAGTCTTAGACCCATTCCTGATCGTTTCTTTTTTTTTGTATCCCTGTTTGGTAACTTTCTTTACTGCTATCCCTGCCGCTTTACCAACGGCTCCTAACGCGGCGGCTTTTATTAATGCTGGGGCCGCTGCCGCAAGCAACGCTGGTAACGCAGCGAAAAGTGGGAATATACCACCTGATTTTATCATGTTTTAATTGCGGCCGCAGAGAGAGAGAGAGTGACCCGAACACCTTTTGTATCTTCGATGGCATCATTGAAGTGTTTTGTCTGACGAGCTGTCAATGACAGTGTATTCTGACCATCAGACATTTGATTATGCTTCAGCGATCTTGTGGTTCCACATTTTTTAGATGATTCCGATTGCATTTTTTTTAATTTGACCACTAGTTAACGTAACATAAACATGACTGTCTGACATTTTATTTAATAACAGATTGATCTAATTGTCTGCAACATATTTTCCACTGTTGCATCAATTGCCCTCATTCGTTCACGAACACCTTCGAGTAGCATTGATTAGTCATTGTGAATGACAGCAACTGCTCTGCAACCACCAGCAGGAGGAGCGGTTACACGAGCTCGAAAGTGTATGTCAACGACGGATTGTGTGGTTAAGTCAAGATGTTCCAACGAAAAGTAGTAGATGGGATATAGTTTTCTAAAATCCCATTGTGATATTTCCAGACCAGTATTTACATTATTATCGCGTCCCATCCATGACAACAAACGATAATACGCGCGTTCTATTTCGTTTTGTTAGTAATTAAGTAAAATATCCTCAAATGGTTCCTGGTGGCCGTTAATCCTCAACAAGACTTCATTGACACCCAATTGATCAAATATTATATGGCTGCATAATTGTTAATCCAACCGTGTTTTATCCTGTAACGCAACTAATATATGCCGTCGCGCAGAAATCCCTTGTTTTGATGCCAGATGCCAAGTAGATATACCATTAACAGTACTATCCATAGTATCAGTTGTTGTTGTTAGCCATGATAGCAATGATTTGCCGCCTGTATCCATAAATGATAGTAATCTGTTTTCTGCGGTGATTGATGGAGTCATTACTGGCATCCACAGTGATAGTTTTGTTATATTTACTTTACCGCGGTCATTATCCGTATGTGCAGGATCTGCTTGAATCCTCCAGATTGCATTATTATCGTCGCCGCTTCGCACGAGTAGTACTGTATGCTTCACTCCTTACATAACGTTTCTAACACTTCTGCAAAATCCAAATATATAAAGTAGTGAAATCGCACATGAGAATAATCTACGCTGTCCATGCAAAATTGATACTCGTGTTGCAGCTCCTAGTTTGTAATCAGGATCATTATTTATAATCATATTCTCGGTATCAACATTAGCAGCACCAGCCTAATTTTTTGGTTGTCTTATAATATATAGAGTCGGTCCAGCGTGATCATTAACATCCTTAGAGAACATCATAGTTGGATCTGCCGATCATCGGAGTATCTTGCTAACCCCAATATTGTTGTGGCAACATCAACATCGTGTTCTATGGATTCAATCTCTCTTCCATCAATCATATATCTAGCGCTACTGAATAGCGCCATGATACCATTATTGACAAAGCCAACCTTTACATTTAGGGGATATGGTAAATCATTAGCAATGGGGTTATTTATTACAGCGGGTAGAAAGTATTTGCTGCTATCCTGGACTTGAAGTTCAATTCTTGATCGAATATTTTGTTGCACTGCATTATAGGAATAGTACTGATAATTGAGTATAGAATCATTCTTGGGTACTGGTGCATCTAAATCGAACGCTGTATCAGGAGCCGATTCGAACATATTATTCTATATTTCTTGATCTAAATCGCGATCTCGCTCGCGATTTCAAGCCACTTCTCGCTATCATATTTGCTGTAATATTATCCTAGGCGCTGTTCAGTGATGATATTTTTTGATCCACTGCGTTATTTATTATTTTGCTAATACTCGCGGGCATAATTTCCGTAGATGGTAGTTTCTCTAGTAACTTTTTCACCGGTGACGAAGTCATCGGTTTTTTTTTTTGCCGAACTAACGCTAGTAGCTTTTCTTTAGCTACGGAAAATGCTTTCCCGGCAACATCACCAACAGCACTAATATCCTTATCACGAATAACATCAAAAGCTTTCATTGATAATTGTTTTGCGATTGGTGCTATTTTTTGAGCTATTCTTGCAAATTACCCTGCAGTGGTATTGCCGAGACCATCTCCATAGTACGCTCTACAAACTGGCAATCGTGAATTTACTACATAGACCATGGTTGGTTTGTTGTGGTTGTAGTGTCTGATCATCTTTTTTAAATGACATTTATCTAATGTGGTGATTTAATCACTGTGGAAACCGTCCGCTAGCTCATCAATAAACTCTCGATCTACACTAATATCTATGATACCGCCCTCAAATAGTGGTCTACAGATATAAGTTGCCTCATTATTTTTTTCCAGTGAGTTATTTCCAGCTCGTCTCCCTCCTACGAGAATTTCTAATCGTGATATATCCCCAATAATACTGTTAGGACAACGATCTAGACTACTACCTGAAAACCCTCTTGGAGTTCCACTTTGAGAAAATCCCTTTCCATTGGATTGTTTAGTGATAACAGTTGCACTTTGCTTGCGAGATAATTCACCCAGTGATCTGTTAATTATTTCTAAATCATCATCTTCGAGTTTGTCAAGTGATATATCCCATTGAGATTCTTCTTGGTTTTTTTTGTTGTCTCCGTATTGGTGTTTGACGTTCCCTATCTAAATCATCTTCAGGTTGTATATCCCATTGAAGTCCTTCTTGTTTATGTTGTCCTCGTGTTTGTCTCCGTGTTGGAGTTGGATGTTTTCTTTCTTGTTGTCGTTCTTCTATTTCCATTTGTCGTTCTTCTATTTGTTGTTTATCATGGTTATCAACTTCTTTTCTAAATTCTTTATACCACAACTCCTTTTTTAAACGATCAATCTCCTTGTTTATTTTATACAAACCATCAATCCATTCATCACGTTATATTATACTATCTTGATACTCGCCCTTTAAAAACTTGTTTCTTGAATAATAACTATTAGCAACAAAATCACCAAAAGCGTGACAATTCTTATGGTTAAATAAGTGAAATTGTTTTATTTGCGTTTTAGCCCCTTTAGTAAATTTATCAACTAAAGAAACACCTTTGTTTTAGTAACATAACCATGTTTATCTCCAGCTATCTATTTTAACAACGGGATAATACTCTTTTTCTATCTTCTTCGTCAATAGTTTCTCCCAAAATAACCCTCTCAGTAGTTGAAGTGACGGGTTTAAATAACTGTTCAGTATCCGTTGGGCAATCAGATTGAAATTGTTGTCTTGCTTTTAATTTGTTTCGAACGGAATCACAAACTGAAATATATCTCTTAATCTCAGCTAATCGTTCACGTGCTAATGTAGTCGTTAGTTCTTCATTTACCATTATAAATTAATGTACGAATTAAATTGTAGTGAAAAATTTGTGGATGTGCTCACCCACTCCCGACAATGTTCATTACCTGTCTATAGAATTTCAACTCATATAAATTCGTCCTATGCGATTAAGCGCATACCTGGCTATATAATTATTTATCTCGGTGATTTAATCACTGGGGTTATATAATTTCTGTTCCATACCTGTATATACTCATACTTGCAGCGGGTATGGTATTGTACATGTCAATCCTTGGTGAGAATTTCATTCACTGTGTTGTGGCAATCAAAGAGGGAATTTTCATTTTGATAGATAATCTCTTTTATTGTTTTTATTTTCGAGTTAATTGTACGTTTGATTTCATATTGTTCGAGCATTTCACTTCTGACCCTTTCGACAGCAGTGAATAACGGGACAAACTTGTTGATGTAATTGCTATATGCGAGGGAGTCATAAATAGCGTGTCAAATTCTCTTTATAAAAGAATAGGATTTCGATAACACATATTAATTTTTCCGAGCGGTATCATCAATATCTTGAAAATCAGAAAGAATCCGATCACAATCTAATTTATCTTACAATTGAATTCCTTGATTTTTCAAATTTGAAATCTCGTTTATAATGATCTTCATATTTTCGAAATTCAAGATATGAAATATTATATATCTAATAAAAAAATAGGTCAATTTTGACCCGTTTTTGTATAATATGATGAACCCCATTTGGAGCCCCTCAGGTGTTATTCATATCGAAGGGACCCAGAGGAACATCGAAATATAGTCTCCAAGAAGAGATCTAACTCGTCAAATAACGGGATAGAACTCCAAGGAGGTATGCTTGGTGAATAAACGTCACATTTACAGATAGATACATAGATATATACATTATTACTTATACAAGTATTTACATAATGGTATTTACAATGAAATGATATGGTATTTACATGTATTTAAATTATGCTATTTACAATGAAATGATATGGTATCTACAATGATATATACAAATAAGACAGCACAAGACAATACAACATATAACAATGGATTATAGGTGGACACAGCACATACACACACGGGGCTGTTCTACATTCAAACTGAAACCACCATACCCCAAACAAAATCACCCCGGGTTGAATGCAAAAACACATTCGCACAGTGTGACGGCGTGAGACATATGGTGGTTTCACGATATCAATTTCGAATGGATTAAGGCCACAATTATTATATAGAAAAACCTTCCGATCGGTACCGTCAACAATAATGCCTGCCACGAGATTCGAACGATGGGACCCAGGACGAGATTCCAACCGTGTATGCAATACACAAGTATTCGTATTCTACAGGTCGATAATTTTGAATACGATATATGTGTATGTGAACCACACAAAAAAACATTCAGTCGTCGAAAAGTGCCATTGAGATCCGTAACTCTTATCTCTGTTTCAAAAACCGTACACAAGCCCACACGAGTTATTCTCTTTAATGCTACATATAATAATATAAATGTAAACGAATTATATGTCCGGTTCTCTTGGACATCGCTGATTGATATATTTATTCTGCTACTTTTCGTACTGAGGTTATACAAGTATCGAAATACATTCCGGCTTCATTCATTGATTGAAATACTTTTTCTTCGTTATTGTCTGTATTAAATGATTTTATAAGTTTCGCATTTTTCGAGTGTTTTCCAGTCTCTCCTCTTTTGTTGTTTTCACTCTGAGTAATAGACTGTAGATTCGATAAAGAATTGTTCTTAGGATTGTAATCAATGTGGTCGATTACAAATCCATCTTTTATCAATCCATCGAAACATTCGTATACGATTCTGTGACAGTAATATTTTTTCCTTAAAGCACTAAACAGTCTGCGGTGTCAGACAATACCATCACGAGATGCTTCATAATCGATGATAACAGGATGTGGTTGAAATTCTTGGTTTATTTATATACTAAATACTATTTGTCTAATTAATTATTTGGTTCAATTATTACTTGAGAATCTATCAATGTAGTCTTGAGGTGTTTTTATGATTTTGTCTTTGACAGAGTCATGATCATTAACGGAATCTTTGATGGCGTTTTTGACGAAATCTTTGATTCTCTTATCTTAATAGCGCTTTAGCTGTCTGTATCGACTACGACAGCAATTGAGACATAACTGCGACTTACCACGCACGCCTACCCCACATCGTATTCAAGGAAAGGTCCCAAAACTTCCACCACGTACGCTTTGTAAATGATATCCACAGAATTCATTTTTGCATGATTTGTTACAAGCGGTTACTGATCCTATCATAAGCCATTTGCAATGATTCATTATATAATAAATTCCTTCTTTAAATACTTGTTTTAATTATAATATGGAGGAGTTCAAGAGATTATCGAAAATTATGCCTTGGAAAAATGTTGAATTCAATCTCGATAGAGTCTCCACTGATGTACCAAAGGGTCTAATAAGTGATAGAAGCATGATAAGTAGAACCCGTGATGCATTTAATGAATTCTAGCGCGATGGAAAATCTCACTGTTGGTCAACATTTCGAACTGATGGCAGTGTTGATGAACGACGAAAGAGCAGCAGTGATAATCTCGCATCTTGTCCATAAAAAGTATTTTTTTAGAGTGAAATTCATTATCCGCTCAGAAACGGTGAATTGGATTAATTTGAACCAATCAGGACTACACACCAAGAATTCTGACTGGAATTGACAAACCGTATTACGAGAGATCCTATCCTGTAACCGCGGTTGTTTATGGGATCTATCCGATAAATGATAAACCGAGTAATGAAAAAAAATTAATACCCATGAAATATTCGTCGCTGAATTAAGTAGAAGACCGAAAAATAGAGCATGTTACAAATGCGTTGCGTGGAAACAAATTGACGGATCTAAGATTCAAAAAATTAAACGAATGGGGATTAACAGTGAAGGAGAGCGGAGCAACAATTCAAAATGTGGCCGCGTTAGAGCGGATGCTAAAATTCGAAATATCCGTAGAGACAGTAACAGGCGAGATATTATATAAATCGAAATGTAAATCGAGAGGATCTTCAAATAAAATTATTGACCATAATGCACACGCTTGGACATCCGCGGTAACAATATTTCCGCGGGTTAAAACCGTAAATTTTGACACGGGAAATTTATTTGATTTTATTTTAAGTAAAAATGGTCCTGTGTCAGTCTGGTTACTTGACAGTTTTGAAGACGAAGAGGGTAAATTCGATCAATTTGTAAAGCCCAATGGCGAATTATACCGTACTGAAGCCCTCCACATGATGAAAAAACTAGCTATTGTTTTTTTTAATGGATTACGATGAACAATTATTAACAAAGTGTTTTTCAATACCGACAGTTGCAGATCATTTCAAGACAAAGAGAAATCTATGGAAACAAAAGCGCGCAGAATTTCTCTGGGATATCGAATCAAGCTGCGTTAAATATGGCCATGCTGGATTATGGAATACAAAATGTGACCCCAAAAGTATTATTTCGGTTGATATAATTGCGAGTTTTCTTGGGTATAGAGTGTGTTCTGAGTACTTCAAAAGATTTAGACATCCCACACAGGAGTTGACCCGTGTTGCGTTTAATAGACCACTGCCGGAATCGCTCGTGTGGTATCATTTGAATTGGCTAAAGGACTTCATCGCTGCTTTAGTGTGGTTTGGTAGACACATCTCTGAAAAACACTGGATACCAAAAGTGTCATTACGATATATGTTTGATTCTAAAATGCTGATATGGCTGATTGTCAGTGAAGCAATTACATCATATCGAAAACAAACTGAAGTCTGGTTACCACAACCCGATAGTCTAGATAGTATAATCACCGAAAATAAAAAAAACAATTCCCCGATCTCGACGAAGAATATATCATGAAATGGTCTAAATAAATCTTTGAAGTTAGAAATAAACACGCAAAAGATTTCGGTAGAAGAATAATTGGTAAATTCTCACAGGGTGGAAAATACGACCACAAACAAGAATATTTGCGGTTGATTATAGATGATGCTGAATACGATGTTATAATCGCTGATGTAACATCTAGGGGTATATATGTCGATCGTAAAGACGCTTTCTTGTCCGATGGAACCAAATTAGGTACAATTGTTACTTACACAGAGGGAGAAAATCCTAAAAACACGTACTTAAGGTCGTATATGCTGGCTTAGGCTACTATTAATTTACTTTCGATGATAAATATTCTTCCTGAATCCGCAGTTAGATTCGCCACTGATTCAGTTTATATAGTCGGAAAACATAAAGAAGCAGTGGCTAAATTCACTAATTCAGACGAGGGTTGGGATCATGAAGAATTATAAAGGAAATACTGCATGATTACTTCAAATCAGCAGATGTTACAATTGAAAACAATTGCTTGAAAGTAATCTGATATCAGAACTATCTAATGCACCGTCGTGTTCCGATCCAATATGTAGATATAAACCCAGTTACATAAACGGATGTGGTGGGTCAGGGAAGAAGAAACGTGCGATTGAATTATTTGGAGGGAACTCAAAAATGCCTGTGCTAACACCAACACACAGACTTTCAAGAGAGATGAAACAACGAGGAATTAATGCTTGCACTTATCACAGTTTTTTTCGATGGAAAGGTGACGAATGGACTCCTGATCGAATGGGCGAGAAATATATTCCTGAAATCATTATTTGGGATGAGATATCCACAGTGTCGTTAGATGTATTACAAATGTTTCTCGAGTGGTTATTGCTAATAAATACAAAGGTGATAATGCGTGGCGATCATGGTCAACAACCACCATTTGTCGGTTTGTCTCCACATGATTGCCTGAAGAATTTTGTAGACTATTATGAAGAAACTAGTACTGATCATAGATCACTTGATAAACAATTACGCTAGTTCAAAAAACTAATCAGATTAAAACCGGATAGAATCCAATGTGAAATAGCACGTGAAATAATTTCGGAAACCCAATAAATAATTTCTGGGAAGCGTGGAGACCAAACGATTTGATAGTGGCAAGTAGAAAGATAGTCAGAGACACACTTCAGATGAAGTTATTTAACACACACAAAGTAAAATTTGCAACACTTCCAGTGCCATTGTGTTATAGACCTAAGGATACACGAAGACAAAATATCGAAGTTGATATTCCAGGCCTGACAGAGAAGCAGATTCTAGTGTTAAATGATATTGTGTTAGTTGATATCAGTGTTGTCGAAGATGCATTTCATGCTGATAAATCCCATTGAAAGCTAGGATACGCAGCGACAATACATTCTTCGCAAGGGTTATCTATATCCGATAAAATTGCTTGGATCATAGATAATCACATCGAGTGGTCGAATTTGGTTTATCTTGCGGAGTTCAGAGTACGAAGAATAAATCAATTTGGAAGAGTTGTTTTAGACTATACTGACACTGAAATAAGTGATGTTGTCAGCGATGATATAATCAGAAAAGAACTATATGGGTATAAACAGCAAGATGAAAAAAATAGAAAATTTGACATTGATGCCGAATTTATAATCACACTGAAACGATAACAGAATAATCACTGTGCGAGTTGCAATTATATAATGAGTTGGTGTTGGTCGGATAAAGATCCTCGCCAATATACCGTAGACATAAAAAATAGCAGCGTTGGTCATACGAGAGATAACGTGATGCTGACTTGTGCTGAGTGCAACAGACGCAGAGGTGCTAGTTAAGGCCACGCGGTGGTAATTGAGTATCAATGGGTATCTCTTGTAGTTGTTCACAAGTAAATCCTCGCTGATGAGCAATTGAATCCAACCTGTAGATTGGCGGTCTACCCATGGATCGAGGTATGCTAGATATGTTATGCGTAGTGACATTCCAAATAGGATCAGTAGCTCTTTTCTCGCCGCCTTCGACCTCCCCTGGTTCATATAAATAACTAACAGTGACATTGCCCACTATTGGTTGTTTTGAAAAATCATTTTGCGGTTTTGCAGGTATATACTGTTTTTTAAACGCGTTGATAGGTTTCATAATAATTGTTCGAATAATCTCATTATTCAGCGCGGTAATTACGCCTGGTAATCTTTTGACCCATTCACGGGATCGTTTATCCTGAATAAACTCCTTCGCGTATTGATATCCAAATAACCGCTCAGCAAGTGTCCGATTAAATTGTTGATAACACTGTACCCTGAAGTTCCTTGCCAGGATCAACTTGTTATAGATTTGGCCAATGTAGAGGACCCCTTTGATAAATCCTTACAAACGCAGAAGTCACTTCAGTTGATGATTTTGTCTTTAGAGGGTCTGCTTGTTTGTATCTACTAGCAACATCAACTACGGTTAGCGCGTACTTGTAAACACCATCATGTGGCAGAAATAATATATCGGTCTGATGAACATCATTAGGGACGCTTAGATCAAAATGCGAGAAGTTAATTTGTTTAGGCGGTGGTAGATAAATTTGCCATATCGCCTGTTTTGATAACCAATCTGCTGCTGTAGTATTTTTCACCTTTGCGGAGATAGCGAGTGTACTGATTGCTGATTTACCTCTCCAGTATCCTATTGAAGAACAATAAATAGATTCCATGATGTTATGAATTACCAGCACCAAAGATCAATTTACCTTTCATCACCGATTTTATCAACCATGAAGCCAATTTTTCCTTGAAGGATTTATTAGTGATATAATTCAACGCATGAATTAATTTCACATCTGCGATATGTCTATGTTGCAGATTACTGCTTTTATAAGCAGCATGAGCATGATACGCCTTATCAATAGCGTTTATTGGGTTTTCACCGGGTCGGGGTTGGTTTTGATCATTGAGTCTGATATCGAGTCTGGTCCCGCGTCCACAAAAAACATACCCTGGAAGGTGTTTTTCTCTCGGATATTTTGCCCATGGTGTTCCTGGGAGTTTTAGTAACTTTTCTGCAATATCACATCCTCGTTTCATTTTAAAAAAACATCTCCCGATTTCATAGAAACAAATTTAAACATTTTTGTTCCACATTGTACACACTTACCAGCAAGTGCTGATCTGTTATTTTTTTAGCTGTAATCGTCGTCAAGTCGTTTGTTACATTTCACACAATATAGATCCATAATTTATTTATAATAACATGAACGTAATTGACAAAAACACGATCACCAGTCAATCATCATGCAGCGTTACCAAATTCTATTTGCATGATTATCATCGGACCATCTGGAAGTGGCAAGACACAACTGCTACTTAATTTGATAACGAGATGGATGAAATGGGACAAGTTGTATTTAGTAGCCATAATTGTAGACGATCAGCGTTTGGAAATCGATGAGATATTATTGAGTTTATAACCGATATCGAGGAAGCACCGAGCATTGAAGTTATTGATGGAAATATTAGCAATTTAGATGTATATGATGATGTCATGCTAGACAATCAAAAGAATCCCGCTAGGATATCTTCCAGAGGTAGGCATAGAAATACCGATGTGATTTATGTCACTCAACGATACACACAAATAGAAAATTCTTTAGTCACGCTCAGTCAATTCCACATGGATTTGTAACGATAAATTACAAGATCAATTATATCGTATCGGACTTGATTAATTATTCGGTTGAAACAATTCATCTCCTCAGCGATATCAGTGCCAGGTCAGATGCGTGAAATCCTAAAGGATTTCTCCTTTTTTGTCTGCCTGAATTGGTTTCGGTTTGAAATCCTTTAGGATTTTGTTTGAAATAGTTTCGGTTGAAATCCGTTAGGATTTTACTGAAATAGATTTTGTTTGCTTGAAATAGTTTCGGTCTGTCAATTCTCTCTTTTGTAAAATGGAAAACCACATGCAGCCCTTTAATTGAAAAATTAAGTCTCCATGGAAGGCTTATTTCGGTTTGAAACCTTGGTCTGTCCACCCTCTCTGCTGCTGTTTGCTATATAGAAGCACACATTCTCTGGCTGCTACTATGTTTTCAACAACTTATATTAAACTGCTTCGAGAAAGATGAAGCAAAGTCTGAAAGACCACATTGATAATATAAAAAACACATATGTTTTAGAACGGAAATTTGCGAATAGGAGACAGAAGTTACGATCTTGAACCAGTGGATACTGATGTCACATCAAGAAACTTTGTGGAAAATCGAGGTGATCTTGGTAAACAATACGTTCTAAAGGAGCAACCCTATATGCGAAGAGGCTATTTAGTACAAAAGAAAGGTTTGTAATATCTTATTTAATCTGGGACAGATACTTTTCTGAAACGTTTACATTGTTTAGATTTTGTTGTTTTACTGCAAAATGTTGCGAAGGAAATTTGCTGTTTCCTGTCTGCAATTAACGTATTACGAAGAGTGAAGTTCGATTATATATATATTAGACACGTTGTATTATTCTTATATTTGTTGTAGTATTCTTATATTTATGGTCATATATTTTAGACAAGTTGTAGTATTCATATATTTTATGTTAATGTCTGTTAGACATATTGTAGTACTCATGCTTTTGTATTTTATGTGTTTTGAATGTTGATATTGTATGCCTTGCAAAATGTATTATATGCGATACACTTCAGCTCCCACAGAGTGCTGATTGATTACATGGTGTGTCATACATTCATCGATTGGTTAATCTATGTCACATGGTCTCTGGGGTACTTATAAATATGTCATTATCTAACATACAAATGATGAGTATAATTATTGCCGTATGTCAAAGGTTCTGAGAAGCAAAGTGTCCTGTTAGTATATTCTGAATGTAGATCAATAAAACACTAAAATGTCGAATGAACAAGAACCAAATTTATTCTAAAAGAGATTGAGTTACATTATCAAATCAAACCCGATAGATTCCGTCACAGCAGACTATATCAGAACTACAGAAAACAAAGTAATAAACAATAAATACATGTTTTGTTGATAACTTACAATTTTTTAGATATTGTTTAATTGTGCTTGGCTGTGTTGATCATTTAACACTTACTCAGCCTGGGACACATATACATTAAAACTTTTTATTCATCTTTCCTAACACAATATTCTTCTCCCCTCTGAAATGAAAGCATATATTGGTCCCTTTAGGGCCAATATGGCTTTAGGCTGTTTAGTCTTGTGTAATTTTGCTCAAGTACAGTATGCTTATGTGCGAATTCTTGCTTGATCACACTTCGATTTGATAACAAGCTCATCGTAAACAAGACTCACTCAAATGATCCAAAGCTTTACAAAATAATATCCAGGACCTCGGGATCAGACTCATTTTTTATATTTACCTGCTGAGATGTTTTTGTTACAGTATCATGTTCTTCATCAAGTACCAGACTTTCAAATTAGCTGCTGGTGTGGCTATATTAAATGGTAGATTAACACTTTCTCATTTAGAACAAAACAAAGTAGACATGACTAAAAATCATTCATAAAAAGCCCATGTTCAGGAGGATAAATGATGGGAAGATGATGGCCATCGTGGCAGCCATTTTGTCATTAGGTACCAACCAGAGAGAGAGAGACAGAGACAGAGACAGAGAGAGAGAGAGAGAGAGAGAGAGAGTGAGAGAGACACTTATTAAGATCATTAACGCTTTCTCGCATAGTTTATAATATAGTTGATCTGTTTTAGTTTAAATTAGGCAATAACTACTATAGAATTACGGAAATCAGTATGATTGAACTCATTCTTTCTTTAGGGTTATTAGCTAAACCTCTTGTCCCATTTGGCTTTGTTTGAGGGTAGAGCGCATTGAGTTAATGCACGAACATTTAATTACATATTAAGCATGATCATTGTATTTGCCAAGCATTGATTGATTGATCGTTTTTAAACGGCGCACGATCACTTTTAGGCGAGTTAGCGCCATACATTCGGTTGTATTTATACACGTTTAAAAAATACAAAAATGTTTAAAATCGACCAGCGATATAAAAAACCAAATAGTTCAACATAAGATGGTGAGATGTTAGTAATAGTAACATATGAAGCTTGCCAATCAACGGGAGATTTTAATGGTGTATGTTGATGAGTACAGTTGAAAAGATGTTGAAAACAAAAGCGGTATTTACATTTTATAAAAATGCTCTAGGTGATGGCATACAAGTTATAACTTTAAAAAAAGATTTACTTCCTTCAGAAAATCTGAAATACAAGTGATATGTATAGTGTCAAAACGTTCCTGCATGTCATTTACATTATAATACGTATCACGCGTAGGTTGAAGTTTGGAACACTCGGTCATAAAGTGCTTAACAGTAAATGGGTCATTGGAAGTAACGCACTAAGTAAATCTTCACCTTTTAGTTATGTGGGAGTGGTTTATGTTTGTATGGCCAATTTTGATTCTTACGAAACCTACCCCTCCCTATGGATTGTTCTATTGGAAGGAATCCATTCTCCCAGGGTTGGTTTGACAGCGTGAAGTTTGTTATTCACTGCATCAGTCCATGATGCCTGCCATTATTGATAAGAGGTATTAAAATCAGTAAACGGTTATTTAAAATGAGATGGTTCTTGTGATAGAGCCATCTTAGCAGCTCGATCTTTTTATTCATTACCTTTAATACCAAGATGTCTAGGTAACCAACATTATACTATATTAAACGAGGTACTAAGCTCGGTATTGTTGACGAGGAGATTGGTTAATAATAGGTTATCGAGTTTTATATTGTGTTTTGTCTGAAGCACTGATAGTGAGTCACAGATAATAATGTTATTTAAAAAATAGGTTTATTCTCAATAAATGTCAGAGTAACGTCTATTGCTTTGATTTCCGATGAAAATTGGACGCATCGTGTGGCAAACGAACTTTTCTTATGTGTTTGCCACTAATGAAGGTTTCAGCAGCCTTGTCCTCATCCTTTGAGTATAAATTCTAGTGTAGTTTCTAAATTCTGTGAGGAGTTCATAATAGTAGTTCTGGAAGATGGAAGGGCTTGTCTCAAATATTTTCTCATCGTGTAACGTAAAAATCACTTTGGGTTGTTTAAGGAGCCAGGGTGGTGTTTCCACAAACGTTTTCTGAACTGTAGAGAGATTAATTTTGATACTGTCAAGGCGGGATGATGTTCTGATGCCAAACGAAGGTATTGCATTTGGTTTGTCAAACGTATATATCCTACAGGTGGAAAGCCAGTGAATGAGAACAATAGAGAACACAAAATTAAAGCTTTTATCTGAGGTTTCAGGGACAACACAAACGAAACAACTCATATTCCTTAGATGACATGCTATAGTCAAAAATATAGAAACTAAACATGTAAGAACTGCAAGAGGTTTGTACCGTTCTTGTATGCTCTTTGTTTACGTTACCATTGTAACTTGTATCGCTTCTATAAAGACAAACAGTTTGTCAAATTAGTAAACATTGGTAGTTAGCACAGCTGCGGTGTGACATTTATATTTTCCAGCCAAATAAAATTTGTTTGTCATATTGTCTTCTTTGCTATGATATTCTTGATTGACTTCTAACTTTTTAACTGGCTTGTAAAATGGAATGTCTCTGTGGGACAATATGTATCCCTTGGTCTTTACGTATTAACGTACTTTTCTTTGCTATGTTTAATACTCCTTGAGAGCACTATTCATAGTCCATTCGTATTCCAAATAATTATGAATATTGCCCGTAAATAAATAATGAAATGATCCAAATTTCATGTTTAGAACATCTTGTCCCATGTTTGTTGTGGAGATTGTGTATATACAGTTCAGTCATTTGCGTGGATGAGAGTTCCTTTGTGTCATCCGTATTATGTATTTTCGAACTGACCAAGCAGCGTATTTAGTTCATTCACAGAGACATTCTTTGTTTACAATCAAAAGTAGATCCTAATGCGCGTTAATATTGTAGAAAGATGTGTTATGCAGTAAGAAACAGTGCAGTATGAAGAAATAATTCACGATTCTGACAATTTAAATTCAACGCAAAACACTATTAGTAAATAATACGGACAAATATAATATTATTCAGGCAATCCATTCTGACGACTATTACTACAGTATATCCTCAATTGAAGAGACAACAGCTACACAAATTTATCTTTGTTACCAAATAATAGGATTGTATTACATGAATATATTTTCTCACTGCAATTTATATACTCAGAGAAATCTCGCGAGTTAACGAAGGCCTACTTCATCAAGGTAGCCGTATTGATAGATTCATCTGCATGGAACTTGTAAGTGATCTCTGCATGAAAAGATACTCTGTCCTATAACCATCTCTGTCTGTCTGTCTGTCTTTCTCTCATATATATATATATATATATATATATATATATATATATATATATATATATATATATATATATGCCAACTTAATATTGACTCAGAACATATAGTTAATTGCATATATATCACCTATATATCGCTACCATGGATGCAAATGAATGCTGAAATGTTTAGTCAGTTATGAGCTAGAGTAAAATCCGGGCCAAATTACCTTGTTTACCGCAAATTAACTGAGCTTTAAGAAATGAATTCGTGTGTGTGTGTGTGTGTGTGTGTGTGTGTGTGTGTATGCTTTCTGGCCTATAGCATTTCGGATAATTGCAATATATTTGAATTCGTAACACTATTCGAAGATTTAAGTCCATACAAACAAATTATGATAATTACACTTATATATGTTCGCAAATGCGAATTGCGTTATAAAATATATAACTGTTACAAACAAGACGCCGACAAAAAGTTTCGACGTAGTCAGTTATATTTACTCATTTCCTGAGACTGTGATCAAATCACCTGCAGACATTACGTTCCATTTTGATACTTAAAAGCCAATACATGTACTAAATTATGCACCCATTTAGAAATATATATATTTCGTCACTTTTGCAGCTATTTATCGACGGTAAACCAGTCTAGTGTCCTGACAAGAAGTCGTAGTACAAAAATACAGATAAAACAGATTTTTTCTCACATGTTTAACGGGGTAAGTAACTTAACAAATTAATACATTATGAACTGGGCCAACAATTCATAACGAATGAACAAATGATGAACTGAGGAAAAAATGAATTCTTAAGCAAAATCTTTAATCTACATACCACATGTTCTTATAGAAACGGGACACGATAATGATTTTGAATGGGCTATGTAATACAATAGGATAAACAAAACGATAGTATATTGCCTAAACATTGAAGGCGGTAAATTTGCTTCTAACCATCATACGTAATTGAATTACTTGAACAAAATTAGCGTTTTTTTTTGGTATTTTTCAATATGGATGCAATTACAATGCAATTTCCGAAACCTGGTGCATTTGTGAATATGTTTCCTCTATCCATGTCAGTACAATAGTATGTTTTTGCATAACGATGTCAAACTTAAGAAGAAAACATGAAAAAGTTGTTTTTTTGTAATACTAAATATACGTTAATATTGCAACCCATCCAATGAACTATCCGTTGGACGTTAATTATGTCTGTTTTAGAGAAATCTCATTTCATATACAAAATGTAACATTCCTTTTGATGCTAAAAGAAAGTATGTTCTGTTTATAGATTCTTCAAGACCAATGTTTTTTTTTTAGAAAAGAATATTTTTTGCATCTTCATATATTACATTACAAACGATGACAAAGTTTTTATTTGTTTTATCACAGGCAGACATAATCTACAAGGGAATTGACGATCCTGATTTGTCAATTAATATTATCCTTTCTAAGTTCATAATTTTTAAGGTAAGACTAATCTATTTATTAATTCGATATATATGAGTATGTTCAGTACTAATAGTTGAGTCACATTTCGTCCGTGAATACATACTATATGTAACTTATCTATTACATTGGCTAAATCTGTTTTGAAGTATACTCAAAACTAGCAGAGCTGATTGTAGCGACACCAGAAGGTTAATACATCGTTATGGTCGAGAGTTGATATATACGATCATTCAGCACGCAGAAGAAAAAACATTCGCTCGAATTAGAAATAACTACAGACAGTTCTTTGATATTGATATTTGTCGAATAGTTCCTTCAATTTATTCATCAATATCAGATTACGAAATAAACTCTTTTCAGCTCTAGAGCAAAAATGAGCATGGGCTTGATATATAAAAGCAAACATAGGAACGTAATGTTTCAAACTGTGATAACTTATTTTATTTATTTGTTATGTAAATTTATTATCATGTTGGACACGAACAAAATCTGTGTCCTTCTGTCCACAATGTTTACAATCTACAACATAATAATTGTCCATTACAGAAAAGTGATCACAATAACGTCTTTTTAAAGAAACAATATTCCTAAATAAAACATGTTTTTTTGTCACTACATACTTTCGATGTTTGATTGAAACAACTATGCAACATTGTGTCAAGCTCAAACATGTTTCATCTCCGGCTGATTTATATTAAAGTCTGGCTGATGTAAGATTGAAATATATGATGCCAATTTGAATACACGGATGGATACAAATACCATAATATATTAACAATATAGGCATTTATCTTTAAATGCAATGCTAGATTTGGCAAGTTAGTGATTAAACTAAAGAACATTTTAAGATTTTCCTGTTTCAATGAACTATTTTATTTTAGAATATATTTTAGATGCATTGATTACCAATTGATTTTTCAATTTATTATTATTATTATTGATTACCAGTACTATTGAAAGGCAATACACATCTCTGTATAAATCAATCATTGTTCTGCATTGTTTGTCTTGCTTTCTTGTTTATAGAGTTTCACAGACTTTCCATACAATATCTCTGGAGTGAAGCGCTTTTTGTCGGCAGATTACATTGACGCAACGAACTATCTTCTTGATATAGAAAACTGGGACAAGGAAGTAGGCACGAACTATCAACCAGTTCATGACCACGGAATGTTCATTTCGAGGTAAGCGTATGTACACGACGCAAAGTTCTATAGTGACTGCGCTAAATCAGCTCAAAATTTGTGTTTTATGCGTTTCAAGCGTGCGTATCCATGAGCATCCGATATAAATTTTGCTTTTTTTTCTCAACAATGTCTTGTAGAAAATGTGTGCCTCATCCAAAAATAGAGCACTATTTGTCTCCAAACATTAAATACCTTGCACAATATACTGTTTGGCCTATCTAGCTGTTATAACAATTTACATAGGGTGTGCAAGAATTTAATTAGGATTCAATACTGCATATAATAATAATAATAATAATAATAATAATAATAATAATAATAATAATAATATAAATAATAATAATAATAATAATAATAATAATAATGAGAACTTTGTATAGCGCCTAATCATTAGAAGCTCTAAGCATTTTAACACATGTACAATGATATAACTACAAACAAAAAAAAAACAGGAAAGTAGAAGACATTAAAACCCTGAAAATATAAGGTAGGAAACATTTAGGTCATTAAGTTAGTTCCTGCAGTCGACAAAAATGTGTTTTAAATGAACTCTAGAAAGAGATCACTGTGTTGTTGTGTCTAATTTAAATGGGAAATTCATTCCACGTTGCTTGGCCATGGTATGGAAAATAACGTTGTACGTATGGTCTTATTTTCAAGGTGGGAATAATGAGTATACGATTGTCAGAAGAGGAGCGTAACTATCTTGCTGGTGTGTACACATGGGTGAGGCCAGATAGTTATGTTGGACTAGAGTCCGTCAGTGAAACGTAGCACAGGGAGCACATTTTGTGTTCGATTTTGGATCAAATAAATAGGCAGTGTAGGTACCGAACAGCGGGGAGGTGTGCTAAGATTGTGATATTCTAAGGCTGATCTGAGCAGCTGTGATTTGAATATTTTGAAGTATCTGGAGTTGATATTGAGACCAACCAGCGATAATTGAGTTACAGTAGTCCAGTCTTGAAAGTACTAATGACCACAAGTGTTTTCGTGTCATGAACTGAAATATATTTGCGACTGGAGCAGATGCGTCTCAGCTCAAGATATGCAGCCATGCACATGTTCATGATATGTTGGTGCAACGTGAGATTACTGTCTAGAGTAAAACGCAGGTTTTGTACTGACTGTGTAAATTCAATGTTTGTATTGCTGATATTTACTTTTGGCGTTAAAGGATGTGAATGAGAAAATCGTGATGTTCTGATCAGAATGGCTTCAGTTTTATCATCAATTATTTGCAACTTGTCATATGCCATCCATGATTTCACTTTGAAAATACAGCTCTCTAGTCCTTGGATGGTAATATCACTCTCAGTTGGGTGTCTATATTGATATAATTGGGCATCATCAACTTACAATTGGTGAGACACTGGGTGATTATCTATGCTACTTGAGAGCGGCTGAGTGTATAGAAAGAATAGAACAGGTCCGAGAACAAAACCCTGTGGAACACCACAACATAAACCGATTGAGCTAAAATGTATTCCATTTACATATACAATTTGTGTCCTGTTCACTAAGTTGCATATGACAGTAACAATGTGAATTACATATTGTAATTTATATTTCCTAAACAAAATATAAGGAACAAACTGTTCCACTTACATAAGAAATATCAGAATGAAATCATATATGTTATGATATTCTGGAAGTTCAATTACTCCTTACTAATAATATTGTTTTTTTTTCTTCTAGCTTGTTTGGTAGTGCGTTTTGATAGTTACGCCAGAAATATGTAGCTAACAAATATAGAAGTTTCATCGTTTACCAGAGATGCTTTAATGTTTTTAAATCATCAAATCAACTTATTTCTTTTATCAGAGGAAGCGGCAAGTCGCGGAAAGAGCTGAATATTAACCATGTGTTATGTAAATTCATCCTCTTATTTCCAAACTTCCCTTTAAATGTCCAACATCTATGAAATATTTACAAAACTTGTCCAAAAGGGTGTTCTTTTGTGAAAATCAGCACTGAATACTGGTTTCGTATTTCAGTCCACTCTTTGCATTGACTAGACAAAGCATTGTTTGAAAAATTAATATCGTTGGACGTTTTATAGTAGTGTGCCCCCGTGGGTTAAGCATTTTACAAAGTTATTATGCATGAAGGAGGAAAGTAGCAAGGTTATCTCGGACAGATATCCTTGATGTCGTCTAAACGTATTCAATGGGGTAATCGGACTATATTCAATGTTTTTGGAGAGTTCACTCCTCAGGCTAGGTAATGGCACGTGGAGACATATTTCTGGAATGACTATTGGTTCGAGAATGCAATGGGTAGATATTTGTTAGGATCTACACTTTCTTTACCTGGTTTTGGAACTGTTATTACCTTCAAAATGATTGAAGATTTTCAAAAGAGATGTTAGTGATGATTATGGATGAAATTCGCATGACTTTGGTGCACTCTTTATCACGATTGTCTGTACTAAATCCTTAGAGACAGGTTCAAATGCTCCTAATGATGTCACTGAAATTATGTATCGTAACTGTATGGTGACAACGAGTTAACTGAAATTGTGTTGTCAAGCTTATCTCTAAGGGATTGTACTTTGTCATGGAAGAAATTTGCAAGTAGTTCCGGTATGTCTACAGGAGGGAAGGTAGTTGGAAGTGGTGTACCTTTGTTCTATGACATTAGTTTCTTGATTATCTCGAAGAGCTCTTTGCAGGTGAAACTCTCCGTGATCTTAGCACTGTAATGGAATAATTTGGGTAAATGCACTATGTTTTTGACGTTCTTCTTAGCGGCTTCATAGATTTGTTTATAAATTGTGAGTCTGCTGGAAAGCCAAGGCCTCTCTGCTTTACGGAGGTTTCTTTTTGTAGTGTGAAGATGGTCCCTAACACTGCTATACCACGGAAAATACTTTTGAATTGATAATCTGAGCTTGGTGGCTACGGCATGTTTTTCAAACAAAGAACGCAGTAGTTATCGAGATGTTCTGCTGTAGGATGTAAGCAAGTTGTTAGGTTTGCTTAGACGCCATACATTAGTTTAGTTATATTTATCATACGGAGGTTTCTATTAGTGAATAAATGAATGTTAAATTAAAGTGTGCCGGCCACGAAGGGTCATTATTCACTGTTTTATCTTTCAAAAGAAAGTTATTTAATTTTTCCCGTGGGGTAAGGAATGGTGCCACATCCCCACGGGCAATTTTCTCTTAGTAGCAAATAAATGAGTAGGGTTAGAGACTGATACGTCCAGATGGCATATAATGGAAAGCTGATCTGATGCAAGTTCGTAGGTCACAAGGGTGGATCGTATAATATTATCATAGGGTCTGTGAAGTCTCCAGTCCAATAAGTAACGCTGTTTATGGATGGGTTGGTTAACTGACGTTTTAAAGTTGAAACAATAAATGGAATCATGGAGTTTTGATGTGTATGAGTTTCCATAAGAGTCAAATTTAAAGAATAAATCTCCAAGAATAATCATTTTGCCACCTATCGAATTTCCATACTCCAGGAGATTCGAAACTGCTCCAAAAAGATTCAGCCAGCTTGTATTGTTCTACTAGGAGGAGGGCGGTAGAGACGGATTAAATGAACTGACATTTGTTCCACTGTAAGTGTTGTTTCTACTAGTTCAACCAGTGTCTGGCAGAAGTTTTAGGTTGTGTTGTATTTAAGACATTGTATCATGGAATATTTTGTATATCAGCGATAATGGAAGGGGGATGACTTGATGTAGAAACCGGTGGGAGTTAGATCGGGCATTTGGAGCCATCGCCTGATGTTTTTAGCCATGTTTCTGTCAGGAAAAGACGCTGACATTCTGATTATTGATACCACTTACTTATTTGTATGCGCTTTTCCCGTGGTCTTACTGAATTTTTGCGTGGAATATTGCAAGACAGAGAGGTAAGGACGTAAAAGAAACGACTGGAATTCTTCTTCCTGTTCTACGTCTTTTTTAGCTTCCGTTTACACTTAAGAAATGATGAATGTAGTCCCAGTTCGTTTAGTCTCGAGTACAATTTAGTATGAAGATGAAGAGTAAAGGAGTGTTCATTTAAATCAATTAATCAGGGTCCTTCATATCATAAATGGGTTGAATGGCGATTACGTGGTGGCGGTTTATTCAAGAGCAAAAGACTTCGTAACATTGGAGCAAGATAGATGAGAAAAATTATAATTGTTCTCGTTTCCAAAAGAAGGCGATGAAGAAATACATACAAACAGAACACCCCATGAATGGTGCAACACAGTAATGTAGACGAAGATAGACAACTAGCACATATTATCATGAAAAACACCACAAACACGGGAGAGCTTCTTCAAGCCGGTTAAGCGATAATTGTCATCTTTTAAAATGCCAGACGTGTATTTTATACTCTTTATATTCTTATCCTGTTCCCAGGTATCACAATCCTTGGAACTGGTGAGATGCTCTTTTACGCGGAGGTGCTGTACTTTCAGATTTCTGATGAGTATGGTCTCCACATCAGTAACATATTTTGACCTTTGTGCAGCGGTATTCAAGATGGCCATATTTCTGACATTTGTAGCATTTAAGAGGATTTGGTATGTAGATCAGGAACCATTATCAATAACAGACTCAAACACTACCTGGAGAGCAATAACTTGATATCTCCAAAGCAATGTGGCTTTAGAAAAAAAAGATCTACTACTGATCAATTAATTCAATTGGAGTCCGCAATTAAGTTAGCATTTAATACTAAACAGAGGACTAATAGAAACTTAATTGCGGTTTTTTAGATGTTGAAAAAGCGTTTGATCTGGTGTGGACCAAAGGATTAATAGCCAAATTAAATCATTATGGCATTACTGGTCGCATATTTAATTTTATACAAAAACTTTTTAACAGACCGCAAAATTTTAACTAGGGTAGGCGCTATTTATTCTGAAGAATACTCCCTTGAAAATGGGACTCCCCAAGGCAGTGTCCTTAGCCACACCCTCTTCAAGCTCATGATTAATGATCTTGACCCTAATCTCGCCTCACCCTCAATAGGATTATCACAATTTGCAGATGATAGTGGACTATGGAGAACAGGAAACCCTCCAACTACACTCAAATGGCTGAAATGAAAACAAGTCTAAATAACATTGGTAAATTGGCTGACAAATGGGGATTTTAACTGTCGCACCAAAAACGGTAGCTGTACTGTTCTCACCTTATTGAAAAAAAACATATTATACCCCAAACTACAAATTCAAAATAAACAAATTAAATTCGTTAAAATAACCCAATTTCTGGGTATGTACTACGATGAACACCTAACGTGGGTATCTCATATTTATGACCTAGTTAAAAGGTGCAATTTTGACTTAAACTTACTTAAACGCCTCAAAGGAACCCAGTGGGGTGCTTACCAAGAAACAATGCCTCTATATATGGCCTTAATTAGATCTAAACTCGACTATTGATGCCAAATTTACAACACGACCTACATAACCCAACTTAATAGATTAGATAAAATACAGAGGAAAGCCCTTCTCATAGCAACTGGGGCATTACCACATACATCTACAGCGGAGTTGCAGGTCTTAACAGGAGAACCGCCATTACAGCTTCGAAGGCAGGAATTCATGTTAAGATACGCAGCTCGACTGTCCACCAACAATAAAACACACCCCAATCTAGTAGGTATCAACAAATGCAAAATTCCTTTTAGGAAAACTCTTAAAAATAAGTCATCCTTTGGCAAAATAGTACATGAGGTAAATCTATAACTCCCAGTAGATATATTCCAAGTGGAATCTAACCAAATATTTGATAAAGGACCTTGGAATAATACATCAATTAAAGTAAACATCTCCCTTATAGACAAAGGTAAAAAGGAAAATCAACAACATTATTTAAAAACAGCTGCAATGGAACCAATCAACAACCAATATAAAAACTTCTACTCATATAATCACGGTTAGTTCCAAAATTAACAACCCCTTTAAAACAGCAGCGGCTTGGGTCATTCCAACACTCAATATCAAAATGGGCAGCCGCCTACCGGATCACTCCTCCATTTACACAGCTGAATTCTGGGCCATCCTGGAATCTTTAAAATGGACACTAGAAAATAAACCAGATAAGACCTTGATTATTAGTGATTCACTAAGGGCCATAAAATCAATACAATGCAATAATACTAAATCAAGAAAAAACTTTAATCACATTAACCAAATAATTAAAATACTCGATACTCAAAACATAACAGTAGAGTTTCTATGGATACCATCTCACATCGACATAAAAGGCAATGAATTAGCTGACCAATTGGCCAAGAGTAAACTCACAGAACCTAATTACATACCACTAAAGTATAGTCCAACAGAAATTAACAATTTAATCTTTACACTGATAAATCAAAAATGGCAAAATGATTGGAACCATAATAAACAAGGGAGATTTTTACATAGTGTTGTGAAAGAAGTCAATAGAAATATCCTGATACCCAGGTGCAGCAGTTATGAACACTCTAAAATAAATAGGATAATTCTTGGAAAACAAAATTAGCTAATAGTTTTGGAAAATATATAGGACCTTTTCCGCACAACATCAACTGCTTCCACTGTAACGTACCGGAAGATATGTACCATATATTCAATATCTGTAACAATACGCAAAAAGAAAGAGACCTATTTATAACTAAACAATTAGAACTTGCCGCACCAAGTACATATCCAGAAATAATTCAATTATGCAACAAAAACCCTCAAAGAACATAGTATAATATAATTGAATTTCTTAGAACTACAATGCTAATGGATAGAATATAAGTATAACACCATATCATCCATAAATGAAATGAATGTTTGTTTTACTGGTACCTAAATATACATATAAAATAATATTGTTCTAAGGGGAGGGAAGCGTACGGGGCCAAAAGGGATTCGTTACCTGTAAGGGAGCCCACCTACACTACGCTGGGTATAACGTTCCCATGGCGGCTCCAGAGCAACCTAACCTAATGGAAAATAATATCGTTACGAGGGATGGAAGAGTACGGGGCTAAAAGAGACTCGTTATCTCTTAAGAGAGCCGTTCTACACTACGCTGAGTTCCACAGGAACCAAACCTAATGGAATGATAAAATAACATGGAAAAATAAAAGTAAGCCTAAAATAAAGAAATACATAAAGGTATAGACATCAAAAATTATATTAATTACCAGTTATACAATCAATAAGGCAAGCGTCTTACCGCCTTTTTTATCTTATGCTTCCAAATTCTTCCTTCTATATAACCTCATTGACAACATCTCATAACTGAGTTTAATATTATGAAGGTATTATTGGCCCCTAATAAACGCGATACCGCTGTGTTAAAGAATAACCTCTAACACGCGCCCCTAACTATGGTCCCAATTAGAGTGTATGAGGTAGTCTCAAAACCATGACTATCAGGTCCAGCGACACAATGTTGCATCTAAAAACCTCATCATATATGCATAGATTATGACCCCAAATTAGATCTTATAAGGTAGTCTTAAACCCAAGGCTATCAGGCTATCAAGGCTATCAGGCCCAGCAACACAAGGTTGCAACCAAAAATATGCTAGATAATCGGTTACTAACAAGTGATCATGGGATTCTCCGGAAAAAAGTCCTTTTTAGGGCTATTGTCTTTCATTGTTTTAATAGGGTATTCCACTTGGTTACGGAAACCCTCCTTGACACGCACTATCCAAAAAGCCTAACTTGATCATTTTCGGACCTACCGCTCAAAATTAACAATCTAATCCTCTCTGACAGTTCCTACCTTTCAAATGACGTTTAGTCATATCAGCAAAAGAAATTGTTAGGAACATATAATATGTACACTTTTGTAATAGAAGAGTGGCATAGATAGGAACGTAATTAAATTCTTCAACTCTTACCATTTGATGAATTGCATCGGTGGCTTACACAATTTTGGCATAGGGAAATCCACTAGAAAAACTGGATTGAATTTGGAATAAGCGTACGTACTTTCGATTGGTTGATAGGTTGAGTGCGTGATGGGTCTATTCCTACTCACCCAGGTCTAACATTCATATCATTAGCCCCTTTTTAGGGGTATGATCTGACGACCAAATTAAATAGCGCACTCTGTGCGCATAAACGCCAGGAAGATGTGGCACCATTCCATCTTCCTGGATAAATTAAATCACTGCCATGTAAATAAATGGCAGTGCAAAATAGTGAACATATGACCCTAGTGGCCGGTTTCACTTTAAATCCAAATATTCATTCTTTCAGATCAGGAACTTCACTTGAAAAAATCAAACTATTATCACTCCGGGTTCTATTGGTTTGTTGAATATGCGTACAATAGTGTTGGTTTCCTGCATATTGTTATTTCGTTTCATCCGAATTCTACGGACTTTAGTAACACCTTCAAGTTTCATCCCTTCATTTCTCTCTGTGTCGCTTACTTCTAACGAGTCACATGAGTATCTCGCGATTGGAAGTATTGAGTGTCTTATGTGCGAATGACTTGACACGAATTCCGAAGAAAGTTTTTATTTTCTTGATATTGTCTGTTTGACCTCGTCGCTCACACTCAAGAAGGCAACAGTATTACAATTGTTTAACAATTCTTAGTTTGCAGATCGATCCTGTAATTTTCGTTTCAATTATAAAAACTGAGACAGTGCGGCAAGCGATTTTTTTGGCATTTTATTATTGTATAACCATGTAGCGCGGAAATGTCTCCCCACCACTTGATTCGTCATCAGTCAGATAGTTATCGTTAGTTTAAGTTGATTTTTGTGGGAAATTTCTATCTTGGTTTGTTTGACATTCAGCACCGGTGCTCCCCGCCCACCAAGGAGCCCAACCAGGGAGCACTTTTCAAGTACCTGGGATACAAAGATGCTATACTCAGTCGATAAAATTACCTGTGATTGACCCGTGAAGCCACCACTTTCTAGGTTCTAGGTCATGATAATATTACATAGGAATATAGCATTAGCGATGAGTATGCTTCTGATCAGCTGACTAAGGAGGGGAGAATGGAGTAAACGATTAAGAAACATTGACTAAAGTCAGTTCATAACCATGACAGTATTATTGTTTGTATATATTATTGTTTGTATAAAAGGTCAGAATGATATCAGCAGCTTGAGGTATAAGTAGGTACATGATAACTACACAAAATGTCAGGGTTCACATTAGCACTATACTGTTAGTTCCTTATGTTATTAGTCCTTTACCATGTTTGGATTTAGCTGTAATAAAGTTTACGACATAAGAGAGATTATGACTTGATTATAATATGAGAAATGTAAAATGTAAAATCTGCAAGGAAAAATCTTTATTGACTTCGGACTTCAACTATAAATGAATACTTATTTGATGTGAATTGATATAGATGGAAATAAATTGACTGTCATTTAGGTGAGGAATGACTTAGACAACTAGTAAATTATAAATTAGAAACATAAATAAATTGCCTTTACTGATTGCTAGATTAATCAGGTATTATTGAATTGAATTTAGAATGTCGAGTCGGTGAGGAAAGCACTCATAGATTTAGATATTATTTTTTCTAAGAGGATTGCTCAATCTATAATTCAAGGTAATTATTTATTTGTTGTCTAAAGAAACCTTCCTTATGCTTTGAGCTTCATAAAACCATATACATAATGAATTTTAAGAAATAAATGAATAAATAAATTAAAATATTGGTATGTGAATTACCCATTTCTTTCCTACCAATGTCATAAAGTATGAAACAGCATCATGAATCAAATATTCTAAAAACAGACGGGAACTTCAATTGTGGGGACTAAACCGGAAGTTAATAAATGCTATGTGTCAATATAAGGCAGCATCTATTGCTTCAGTTTCATTGCGCGAAAAATTAATCTTGTTTTCTGTCTCCAAAACTAATATTCTATTATATATCCTGTTTTACATTTGAATGGACACAATATTTTTATTTACAAACTAACATCTCCGTAATTGATCTTGTATTACACGTACCTTTTCAAAATACTGGGAAGCAAAGGAAAATATTTAATACAAAATATTAATTATGAATTTACTTGCTTCATGTATTTTGTTTTACATATGTCATTTATATATGTTTAGAACTAACGTAGCACTTTTAAATGTTATTATTATTTTTATTATTATTATTTCCAGTTAAGAAGACTATATATATATATATATATATATATATATATATATATATATATATATATATATATATATATATATATATATATATATATATATATGTGTGTGTATATATAGTATGTGTACTTAGAATAACTATATCATTATTTTATTTTAGGTACAAGTTGTTTACAGGTTCGCTTTGGACCTTCCAAAGAAACAATCTCCACGTTGGCGGCAAGTGTTCTCTCATTTTCTCCTTTAGATTGCTCATCATGAATTTCATGAAATCCTGATGTACCTAACTACATGGAGGTGTCACATTTATTATTTAGATGTCGTCATCAATTTACACTGATGACCCACTCAACTCGAAACTTGATTGGTTTTACTCTTTTGAGGAATTACAAAATGCACTTTGAGTTTTATTGTGAAATTCAAACACTGTTTCACTGATAATAAATGCTGATTTACACCTACAGCAGAACGTCTCTACACAATATCACCGAGAGCTCAAATTTATCAATATGTTTATATGATCTTATCGCTGTGTTATTGCATAAACACATTTAGGTATATTCCTGAGGTAGCCTGTTAAATTAAGAACCACATCTGATTATGTTGTAGATGCTGTTTGTTACAAAATGCATTATAAAGCATCTAAACATTTACCTTTAACAAATGCCTTCATAAAGTTTCATTCGTTCATTGTGATCAGTCTGCAATTATATATATATATATATATATATATATATATATATATATATATATATATATATAATGTCTCCTTTTCTGTATATATTGGTCATAACGTAAAGGAAATGTAATTTAAGTATGCTGTGATGATCGCATACCTCTATTCATATGAGTGGTACTTTAATTTAAGTGTCGATACCTTGTTACCAAACATATGTGACTACACGTATGTAAACAAATACTGTTACTTTTATTATGTATCTTTGTCTGTATCTATATAATTAATTTGTACAGGATTTGGGATCCAGACTGGGCATTTGTGTTGCCATGTATTTTTGTTTCTTGTAGGATAGTAACTCTTGTACAAGTTAATGTAGCCCAACATAGCCATACCTGAACCTGTTTCAAAGGCAATTTTCGAAAGGTTAGGATGATAATAGACCTAGTTACTAACTTTGTGGGTTTTTTATATACGGAAAATATTTCGACAAATCCTTATGCATTTTAGAATTTTCTCTAATTTATTTTTCAACCCAACCAACTTCATTGATGCAGGGAGCAGAGAATGTAACCGTATTCATGGGCTTTTCCGCTGTGAAAGCATTAAAATGCTTAAGTTTAGCACAGTACCTAGGGAGTGAAATGTCTGCTGATTATCATTTCATTGAGATGAATCAAATAGATTCTTATAAATTAATCAATTAGTCGTTGTGTTTGTAATCACTATGTAATACCAGTCCAAAAATGGTTATCTGGTGAATCACAAACATGTTGGAATGTAATTATGATACATGGTTTCCTTCTTGTGTTCAGGTCTTACCTATATAGGACAGGTATGTGAGGTTGGTCTAAGAAATTCTGTTATTATGATAGATGACTTTCATGCAATGATGATGGCCGTGACACATGAACTTGCACATAGGTAAGTCCACTTGGCGCCTCTTGTCTGCTGCATTTATGTCCACTCAGTGATTTTGGTCTCCCGTGTACGATTTTATGACTTCTACGTGGGCAGCTATCAAGTTATCATTTGCCGCCAATCGAAAACATGTTTATTAGTCTGAAATTTCGTTATCCTATGTCTCAATCACCCAATTACTGTACTATATGGGCAGTTAAAATTACTTTACATCCGATCAATGTAAAATACAGTGTTATTACACTATGGTCAATATCTGAAGTAACAGAAAAGAAGCCAACTAACACGTTTGATAAAACTGAACAAACAATTCAATTATCAATTATAAATGAAAAAATAGAGAAACTTTCAGTATTATGAACAAATTCTAAACTAGTATTTATAAAGTTCAGTGAATGTTCAGAATCACTGAAAAGTCCGTATAATTTTAAATGCTATAAATCTTTACTTGAATTCAAAGAGCCATCACGTTGTCAAGAAGGGGTTGCCATGAATTAATTTGAATAAGTTAAGACAGCCCTGATTAACATTATTGTCTAGAAGACGAGCTCTTTCTTTTTCCTATGAACTATACAGAAATGTTTGTCCTCTCGAATAATATCGTTGTACAACAATCATCACGTATGCATACTTGCAACGGGAACACACTAGGTGTGAATAATTCAAATAATCGGCATTTATATGATTGCTTGTTGCTTGCTATACACACTGTATATTGTGAATGTAATATGCAATAGACCCCAAGTGGCAGCATATACTATTGATCCTGTTTCGAATTAATAATATTCTCTTGTCCTCCTGCAAAGAAGGTAAGCTACATAATTATTCTCAAATTATCGGACTCCCATCAATCCCTGGGAAAATATGTCATCGGCGCCACTTAAATATTGACATTATTATTAATATCTCTATGTTCATAAGCAATTATTTATAGATTCTAAGCAATATAATACTCTTAAGAGATTCCAGACAAGTAGGTCAAATTTGACTAAAGATATTTTTTATATACAACAACCATGAATAAGAATTATGAAAATTAGATACATCTACCTGAGTACAAAACAAACCCACATATACACATAAAATAATGTTACATTATCATCTGACATGTAAAATCTCAGTACATTTTGGTAGCTATTATTGTTGTAATTTTCGTTTTTGCTCTCAATAGAACAAAATATTTCAAATAATTCGAAACAAAATTTTTATCAATTTATTAAGTTTTCCGCATCTATACTGGATATTCAGGATCACGTGATATTGTTATGGAGTGCTTGCAAGGATGAAAAATGTTTTGTTCCAAGGTCACTTTAGGTAAAACTTTCTCTCCATGAGCAATGTTAAAAACAACAAGCTTCCCCACCGCCAGCCAGATGATTACAATTGAAATAAGCAAAATGCCAATTAAGATACTTATAACTGTGTAATAGTTTTAGTATCATCCTCAAGATAGTCGTTGTTTTGCTCCCGATAAAACGAAAGAGTTGTTAGAGACATAGGAATACACTTGTAATAATTTGTATCATAATTTGAGTTGTATGCTTATAATTAAAAAAATTTTTTATTTTGAAAAAAAGATGTGTGGCATACAGCAGTAGGCTGGTTTTCAATGATTTTGCAATGTCGAACAAAAATCAACGTAATCGGAACTAATTCTTAAATGTGAATATCTGCAGCAATCCCATGAATGCATTCCACATTTTTGTAATGGTGTAACCTATAAAATACTAGAAGATGGAACTATCTTATATTAGCCACAAGTGTGCACATAACAGTTTCTTTGTTATAATATTGATTACATATTTGAAAATATATGTTTTTTGAGAACAATGTTAAAAGTATAACTGTGAAACTTTAGTAACATAACATTACACACACACACACACTCACATATATATATATATATATATATATATATATATATATATATATATATATATATATATATATGTATAGTTTATGATCATTCGCCATGTACGTTTTGTATTTCCAGTCTTGGAGCAGATCACGATGGAGAAGGGGAAGCCAGCGATTGTAGGGCTGAAGATCATTATATTATGACTGCCGAAATACATGCACCTGATCCACAAAAACCATATTCAAAAAATCCATGGCTATTCTCCAAGTGTTCTGTGCGATCGATGAAGCACACGTTGAAAGACAAGTATGTACAATGTATATCAAAACAGATAATATGCGATTGTTACTTTTTTCTATGATACCTCTAATTGTCAAAACCTGTATCAGTTTAAAATGAACATATTTTTTAAAAGTGTATTTGATTTCATAGTACGTATCGGAATGTAACCTCCGTCATTTAAAAGTAGAGTCTAAATAATGTTATAAAAAACGATTTGACCTACTGAGGAATATATATTTCTAAGATATAGTTATGTGTGCGTATGTCGTGGTTGCATATGTTAGAGAATTTATTGATTGATTGATTCAATGATTTTTAACGGCGCACCAGCACTTTTAGGCGATTTAGCGCCATACAATAGGTTGTATTTATACATGTTGAAAAATACTAAAAGGTTTAATATCGACCAGCGGTATTAAAAACCAAATAGTTCAACATAAAAATGATAAGATGTTAGCAACAGTAAAATATGAAGCTTCCCAATCAGCGGGATATGTAAATGGTGTATGTTGATGAGTACAGTTGAAAAGATGTTGAAAACAAGGGGCGGTACTTTCATGAGATAAAAATGTTCTAGGTGATGGTATGCAAATTATAGTTTAAAAAAGAGATTTACGTCCTTCAGGAAATCTAAAATACAGGTGATATATATAGTATCAAAATGTTCCATCACGTCATGTACATTATATATGTTAGAACAAATACCTCACCTATTTTATAGATGCATGATTTCAGTTGCAACTAAGGAGATTCTTTACTATATCTTTTCTGTTTTTTTTTGTCTCTTTAAACAAAAAAAAATAACTTTTGTTTTGCAATTTCACATCATGCAGATGACTAGAGCTGTTTCTAGTTCATCCAGTAGCAGTGGCTCAATTCTATCAATGTTCCATGAAGAATAAACAAACCTGATAAATTAAGGATATATTCATGTAGAGTTGATCAACTTTGATGTCAAACATGATCAAAATGTGTTAAAACTTAACTTTATGTTAAGCTTGCGAGACGAAAGATTGGACGGCTCTGAGCATGTATTAAATCTCTAAAATGTTTACATTCATTACAATCGTATTGTAAAACTCTTTAGTTATTTAGCATTCATTATTTAAGGAACGTTTAAATTGACAAATTCTTTAACTTACACAGCGCACGAACATTGCATTGGAATTCCAGCTTTATTATTAAGGTTTACGCACAGTTATGTCTTAAGAATACGGTCCATGTCCAATACCTTCAATGGATTGTTTAATTAAAAATATGCGGCGAATGCATTTGTCCAGAACAGTTTCTGTATTTCTCATTTGCTGTCATAAAATAAATGCCAAGGCAAAATGCTCTATTGAGGCGACGTTTGACTCTCCTATCTTACAGGATGAAACATGATGGGTTCACTACATCCAGTTTCAAATAATGCACACACATCGTAATGCTTTTCAGTGGCAAAGAAAATTCGTGCTGCCCTATACACCTACTTTTCAGTCTGTATTTCTCACTAAACATTCCATCATAGAACAGTGCATATTACACTTAAGGCGTATGTAAGGTTAGTTTGGTGACCTTACAAATACCGGAGTAATCTTGGATAAGGTCAAACCTTTCATACATACAAGTTTTCATATTTTAAAGGTATTGTTTCGACAGCAGGAAAAATGAAGATGAATTTTATTTTGTTTTGCTTCAGTAGCATTGTTCTACCATATCATCAATCTAATTGATAATTGTGAAACCTAATGATACATGGTATTTGACACCTGTTAAGAGTTCTGATCGTTCCTGTTATTGTGTTTCCATCAATTGTATGTTTGCATTCAAATATCAAATAATGTGTTCGCTTTGCATTTATCTTTATTTAGGGGCATTCGTTACGTACATTAGGTTCTTAATTCAATACTAAATCCATTTTATATCCATTGGGTATATGCTGATTGCTAATTCTTTCGTGGCTTGCTCACTTCAATGCAAACATTAGGAGTGGCAATAGTTGATCTTAAATTCGGATAAATTCAAATTTGTAACTTGGAATGTTGATATCTGACGCTACCTTGTTTGCCGTCCTATGATTTACTCTTTATATGTTAAACATAAACTTGTTGCTCGTATAATGGTAATTCCCTATAAATCGGATCGAAATGAATCTAAGATACATTTGAAACCATGTCAAGATCTAAATATCTCATCCATCTTTGTGTATAAAATGTCAAAAAGTCTTGAAAGATACATTGCTCTATGGTTCATCAATTTTAGCTAATATAAACAATTGTCCGTTCGGTTCGGTCACTTAAAGCATGTAATTTAAACAATATATTCAAAATGGATGATTCATCTCCTTCTTACAAACGTGATGACCATTGACTGCGATTGTTACAATATTTCGAGCACTTACAGATGCATTAGTAAACGCGTGATTTGCCAGTCCTTGGTTAATTATACAAAAGAGCAAATATTATTTTAGATATAAGGATAATACAATGTAGGGAAGATCAAATGGAAGCAAGCTAAATCTTAAAGTGATGATAAGGCAACATTGTCAATATTCAACATATGCTGTTTATAGAAATAGCTCGTTGTTAAAATATATGCTTTACACAAAGTTATGAGTCAAAACTGAGTACATGGGGTAAAAAGAATTCTGTGATTGCTGTTTTTTAACATAAATAACTTACTTATCGTTCTAGATCTTCAAAGGTGTATGTTTTGGATTTCGTTATTTTAATAATCATGTGATACCAAGATAATGTGTGCTTAGTTTTCTTGAGCATTGCTCTCTTTATTTGTGTGGAAAAGTTGTTGGTTTTGGTTTATCAAAGAATATTTCTGTACATATGAAGACCCGTTTGTGCTTTATAATCCATATTATGGAAACGTATTTTGTGTGCTGTACAGTAACCCATTTGATCACTTTGTTGCAAGAATGAAGGCAGGTTTTCAGTCTTATTCTGTAGATACAACGCACATATACAAAACCGACTGGTAACTTAGGTAAGTCATTAACAATTTTGAACGTTTAAGCATCACTCTTGTATTTTCCTTTTCTGTATAATCTATAAAATATATCCCAATTTAAGAACAAAATAATATATCTACCTGTAGAGCTGTGTTTTGCATAAGTGTTCTGCGTATGTGGGGTCAATATGCATTAGTATATAGTTGTAATGTAGAATACTCATGTTGGTAGGGTAGGATTGAAATTTCCTCTACCTCGGACGTGATGGAAAACATTCTAGAGTTTACGTTTAACTTGGCTATGCAGTGGCATATTACTTGACCATGAAGATGGGTTTTCCGTTATTTTAAAAGAGTGAAAAAAGGTTTGTATGTGACTGTTCCTGTTTTTTAGTTACTTAAGATGGCCCAAGGCCCATATAGATGTCGCTGATAAAAGACGTTTTAGTTTGTAGAGTTGAAGCCTTGGCGACAACAGTTTTCACGAGTGGGGAGCATCCCTTGTTTTGATTGGCTGTGCATGTGTAGATAGTGTGTTTAGTTGTATTTTATTTTAAAGTTGAATGAAAGTGTGAATGCGAGTTCTAATTATTGCATATATTTTTGACAGGAGATTAATGAGGTTATGGTGGTTGCCCTAGGCATGTCAATAACCAAATCATGTGATGGTAATGAGTTGGTCGGGTGGTGGCCCATGCAAGAGATTTCCCTAATAAGCCTGCATTCCTTGACCCATTGTCGGATGTTCTGTTGATCAAATTAGGCGAGAATGTAAGTTGTTACCTGTATAGTGAGATTATCCAATTGTGCTCTATGGTGTTGAAAGTATGGGTGCGGTTCGTGGTTGTGAGTTCGTTGATGCCATGGGAACAGTCGAGGGGGATGGCACGGTCAAGGTATCGGAGCGGAGTTCGTGCAGGAATTGTCAAGAGTTTGTTAGGAGCTTGTATATATGGACACTGATGCACGGGGATGCCGGTGGCTGTACACCAGAATTTTGTTTCGCTAGTTGAGACATTTTAGATTGTAGAACTTTATTCAGATCTGAGAGAGGACAGTTTTATGTGTTCCTTGTTTTATAAAGAGAATAAGTTGTGTTTATAAAGTGATATTGTTTATTATGTATAAAATGATCCATCAAATGAAAATGGTAGTTCTTGTGTGTAAAATTCCATATGTCAATAGGGAATTCCATCCTGATGTCCTATTACATGAAATCCTCATTATAACGGAGAAAACTACTGAGCCATAGTTTCGTACGAAACTTGTTATGTGTCTTCTAAGATTTATGAGGGAGGTGAAAATAGCAGGGATGTCCATGTTGAGGTCCTATTTTAGGTATCATTTACACGGCATACTTAAAACATAGAGACCACCACCATTATTAATGGCAAATCGCTGTGGAGCGCATAAACGTAGTAACAATGCACCGTGTGTTTTACCGTGGTAGTGGTTTTATTCAAAGCAGGAATACATCAAGAAAAAGTAGGGATATTCATGTTAAGGATCGTTTTAGGTATCAGTTTCATGACATACTCATGTCATAGACATCGTGGCCTTTACTTATTGTAATCTACAAAGTATATGTTATACTGGAAGGGTGTGATGGAGAGATTGGTCTATGCTGATCTGGGTGGTGATGCCATGCAGTAACCAACTGGTGGTGTTAGCTCGCTGGATTAAAATTCTCCATCACGCGGACGTGATGGAAATCATTTCCACTTGGGAGAATTTGTGAACATGCAATGTATAACTTCTTGTATAGGGAGCGCATGCTTAGGGAGTTTCATTGGTGTCGGTTGACCAACCTATGTAAAGTAAAGAAACTTTGCTATTTTTACAAAATTAGACATAAAGAAACCAAAAGTGAAGTAATATTTGCATATACAAAACTGCACAACTTGTATAATAGACCTATAACAGACTTTGATAACCGTTTTATGTTTACATAATTTCTCACATTTCCAAAAATTTCAATATTTTATTTGGGATTACAGTCTTAGTGTTTTGAGAGGCATTCTTTCGTGATATTCTTAGTGTCTGTTTTATGCTTTACATTTTTGTAAATAATCTTACAAGGAAAAAGTATACACATTTTAAACAATTTCATGTTGTTCTATCTTGCCCCCAGTCATTTATTTGTTCAATTATATTTTAAATTAACTCTTCTTTTGTGTCCTTTAATGTTGCTTTCGGTTATAAAATATTTCTTGTTTCGGGAGCCCTATGTGGCCGAGTGGTTTAAATCATTTTCTGTTACGAATCACTTCCATCTCACCTGTCTGCGTGGGATCAGTCTTAGATTCGGCTAAGGTAGCTTCTCGTGGCTCGGTGATTCTTTCTGGGGGTGCGGGTTTCACGGATTCTGCCTCCACAATTAATAATGGCTGCCATGTATAGTCAATCGTGTGCTGAAATTTAGCGTTAAACCCTACAACAACAACTTCCTGTTTCTTTCTACGGCCTTTCAACTTATTCAGATGAATAGACCCGGTGATGTGACATGTTTTGTTCCCTCGATTGAATGAACACAGCCTTCCACATAGCAGCTGGTACGATTTTAATTTTAAAACATATTAATGTGCCAATCGGTTCACTAATATCATTATCTCATGTATATTATAATAACCTTGCTCCAAAGACATTTCTTAAGCGCTAGTGTGGGCTTGTTATCCATCAAGATCATGTGATTATATGGATGATTTCCAAAACTCTCTAATGTTTTATTTCAAGGTTGCACGTTTGCATTAACAAATAATTAACATTTCTTTCAATTTCCACATTTCTTATTATTTATTGTTATTTTCACATAGTTTGAACAGCGATTGAATTAGGTGGATAAGAGCATATTCTGTGTCATCAAAGACTATAACACAGTGTCAGTATATTTTTTGCAAAAAAATTGGTAAATTCTACAAGTCATATCGTCTATTTGTCTTAATCGATTTTATATTGTTTGACTCGGATTTAAAGACCCCATCACAGATTAACTGATATTCCCTCGGAAAAACCGAAGTCTGTTGGAGGATTCCGTTTTCAAGATGCACGGGAAATTGCCTCATTGATCTCGTTTCCATTCCACCAATGTACTTGATGGTCTGCTGTGTTCTTTCGCAGTCCCAATGCTGCCTTACTTTCATCTTAGATCAACCATTTTCAGGTTCATAAAGTTACCTATACATGCTAACAGGTGTAATAAATCATGCCAGGGATAGCCTGACACAGACTACATAAAGAACAACAGTTACGAGCTCAAACGACCTACACTATTATGCTTTGTTTTCCATAGTTCGAGTACATATGTAACCCCTTCCAAACATGGTTCTTAGTTTTGTTGATTGAAAATATTGTTGATTTTGAAGCACTTAGCAAACATTTTAAATAAGCGACGTTAACTCAATCGTAGGAAAATAAACGAAGAATATGGATTATGGTAAGAAGGTCATGGACAATATCTAAGGAAACATGGAAGTCTGTTGGAGGATACCGCTTTGCAGATGCAAGAGATATTGCCTTATTGACCTCGTGTCCATTACACCAATGTACTTGATGGTCTGCTTTGTTCTTTATCCGTCCCAATGTTGCCTTACTTTCATCTAAGATCAGCCATAATCAGGTTTACAATTTTACATATACATGCTAACATGTGTAGTAAATTATGCCAGGGTTAGCCTGAAACACTCGCTAAACGGAGTACATAAAGAACAACAGTTACGAGCTCAAAAGACAATATTATGCTTTGTTTTCCAGAATTCTTGTATATTGGGAACCCATTCCAAACATGGTTCTTACGTTTGTTGATTGATAACATTGTTGATTTTGAACCAATAAGCAAACATTTTAAATACACGACATTAACTCAGTCGTAGGAAAAAGAAACAAAGAATATGGATTATGGTTAGAATGTCATGGACATTTTCCAAGGAAACAGGCAAAACAAGTAAAACGTACTAATGCGGGGGGAGGCGTGATTGTCAAGTACGTTATGACGTCCAGCCAATGAAGGAAGTATCATTTTGTCATTATGCAGCATACGTTTCGCAGCAAAAGAAGTGATCATCTGAAGACTAAATATCTTATTTGCCATCGCTTAAAGAGGAATCACGTTCGTAATGATTCCATAAATAGAAGACAGCATTAATGAAGAAACTACAAAAGATTCGTTTAGACTCATTCGTGTCTAATCCTGGCAGCATCAGATTACTTTAGAGAGGATTACGTTTTATAAATGTTTGATATAAATCTGAGAGCGGAAGTAATGCATATGAACAATCATTTTCAAAAGAATGGTTTTGGAAAGTGAAGGTCATTCTCGGTTACAAACCTCATGACATAAACTCGAACGTCTTTATGTTTTGACGAGGAAGTTCATTGTAAGAATAAAACATTAAAGCATTAAACGGAATACACAATTCTGGTCTCGAAGATTTGTTTATTAATTTTCACAGGTAATAACAAGTGATTATTGGCACATAAATTAGGTACTTTTAAATATCTGTAAAATCTATCAAATAACTGAAAGTTTCAGTGGTCAGTCAGAAGATAGCGTTGATGATATATTGGTCGTGCTATTTGTGACCAGGATAACCATCTTTAAAACCATAACACGAATCTCTGGTTTAAACTATTATTATTCTAGTGGCGAGCAAAACAGACTTAAAAAAGAGTTATCATTATTCTAGCAATCATGACGTCACTGCTGTGTCGTTCTCGACGTTTACACTTGGCATAGTGAAATGACTGTCAAGGTCTCTCGGTCGTTAGCAAATAACAAACCACATCGGTTTTAAATTGTTATTTTACATTGTTGTGTTAATCAAGAGACAATGAAGGTTTCGACTTTCGTCGTAGAGTTTTGTTGGATGTGGCTCAGTTTACAGCGTGACTAATGCTGTTAACAGGTATTGCATATAAAATCTGCTCTCTCAAAAATAGTTTTGTACTATTTAATGTTTGCTATCAATTTTAACACGTTAATACGTATATTTAGTGTAAGGTTTACATCCACGTTGTAATTTTGACTTTTTCAATATACGTCATATGGAAGAGGATAGCATATGTCGTAGTTTCTCAACCATGTTGAGATTGCTGCGAGAATCTGACCTACAGCACATCTCTTTCTTGGTTTAGAGTGGTGTTTATTTTGATTCCTGTTTGAGGGAGGAGGATATATATATATATATATATATATATATATATATATATATATATATATATATATGTATATGTATATATATATATATATATATATATATACTATATACTATATACTATAATCTTTTGTCGTCTTTGTTTTGTATTTATGTTTGATTTCCGATTCCTCTTCTTTCTTAACTGTGTATCTCTCTTGAAAGCTTGTTTCCATTCGCTTTCAAGTGACCGTGTTTATCGTTTGAGAAATCGAATTTTTATCAACCACAAATTGTGTTTGAGTACGAATCTGAATAAAGCAGTAAATAAGGTGCTGTTCAATTACAAAATATCAATACATATCGAGACTGGCTTCGTAATAATTTGACCCCACTTGTATATTACTTTTGTCCTTGTTTGCAATCTGCCAGAAAGACGAGATGTAATGTAAGTCATATATAAATGGGGGGATATTCTGCAACTCTAATAATACATTTTTCAGAAATTGTGTGACTATTCCTGGTGAATACTACAACGCTCATGAATATACCGAACATGTTAGTAAAGATGCAGGAGTGGCCTTCCCTGCTAATACGCAATGTGAGCTCGACAATGGACAGGGATCTCGCGTTTGTAAGGTACTACGTTTTGTGTGTGTATATGTGCGTTAAAACGTGCTTCTAACGAACTATAGGAAAGATGACGGCCTGTTCAGAATTAAGTGTGTATATATATATATATATATATGTATATATATATATATATACATATATATATATATATATATATATATATATATATATATATATATATATATATATACATTGTTGAGCATAATTTTATACGTGTGTTCCGCCTTCATCCTGTCCAAAATACCGACACTGAATAACATGATTTTAATACTTAATATGACTTCTCATTTGTGCAGAAATGCCAAACTATTCCTATCTGCCATAGTTTAGACGTAAGAACACACTGATATTGTTTTGTAAGCTGAGTTTTTGTAAGAACATCTGATGGATATCTTCAGGCTCCCAGCGTTGACTAAGTTTGCATTTTGTGCCAGAAGAAAACGTTCCTGTGCGCTAATGTTCATGATACTCCTCGATGCTTCAGAGGCTATGTTTTATTTGGAAACTAGAGCGGACTGAACCATTTTAGCATGTTTATCCCCATCATGTAGGAGTTGTACGGGATTGGAAATTTACGGTTAAACATGAACCACAATGAAACGTAGTCGAATGAAGTAGAGAAATGAATAGTTGCAGATATAAGCTCGTTTTCTTAGGTTTGCTTCGATGTAACACGTGTGACCGAAAGTTAAATAACTGCCTAACCGAACAGATATTTGCATTGCCACTTTTAATGTATCAATGATCTGTTCCTGTAAATGTTGTTATTATAATCATCAGAAAATCGATAGTATTTTATCTATCTCTGAAGATCTTGCATAAATACTACAACTCAGATTACCTGCATGTAATGGTTAAACACATTAAAGCCATATTAGAACATATATCGATTACTAAGGTAAGATATACAGATGCATATGTGGACATTATATAATACAAGTTATATTATTACAGGAACGTTGAAAACAAATACTTTAATGTATCATTACACTGCAAAAGCAAACAAAATTTATAATTGACTGCTCAAACAGAACACGCAAAACATCTGTAATATATCGCATCTCATGAATATATAATACAGACCAGACCATTTTTAGTACAGTGAACATACAATTAAACATAGATGTTGCAAACAAACGTGCATAACAGACAATGTAATGCATAATTTACAGATCTGAATTTAAAACAGAGAAGATTGACAGCAATAGTGTTGAGGGACACATAAAAACTCGTAATGATACCACACAAAACAATACTTTTATACATAATACGTTCAATGATATAATTCAAGCTGCTACAAAACTGGAGTAACAGATTCAGGAAAGAGTATGGATATGACGCCTTAGAATACCGAAACCAAACTGTTGCATCCAATGCGACGTTATTAAAGCACCTAAACGCCAAAAGTTATGATATATTAATTACCATTTTTATTCAGCTATAAGTTCAATTCGTTCAATTCAACACTCACGTACATATTATTTTAGTTGCTTATGACAAAGGCTTTATCAGAATTAAAACAGCATTTAATCTAGTTAAAATTAGTGTTTCCACTGATCGTTTTCCGTTACATACAAATAATAGTTCATGAGAAATTGTGAGGGGAGGATGTATCTTGACGCGTCCTTCGGTTCAAAATCTTATCACTGTTACCCACGTTTCACGATTCACATATGTTTTGAATGTTGTGTTTACAGATTATTTATCCAGTTCTGCTTATGCTTAAATCATACCATTCGAGGCATGGGTCTCAGTTAGGACCATACTCAAAAGAAAGCCATGGATACCTACGTTTCGCATAATTTAGTTCATAATCAAATGGTGTTTTGGAACTTGCTTTCACATCTTTACTGTAAAATGTTTTGAGTTGTATCATTACGAGTACTATCGAACGATCACTAAAGTGGGTGAATGTGTTTCACGTTTCATACCACCTGTTTTGACTCATTAACTGAAATGGCAGCATCTTTGCAAAATAGACGACTGTGACCTACATTTGAATAATGGACATTTTATTTGTGCATTAAACTCGTCGCACGTAGGGCTTTGGTATACTAATATCCGTGTATAACCTCTCTGATTATACACGTAGCGAGGTCGTTCTTGATGTTCAATACTACCCCATGTCAGTAGCCTGAGTCATATTGAAGGCCTCGCTAACATTCGTTGTATCATTCTTGTCTAATGTTGATTAAGCAGACACGGTTAGTGCTAGCATAGCGAAATAGACATTGACATGCATCTCTCCTACTGATATTCTTTACATACAGTCATAGGGAATATAACACGGCTTGCGAGTTTTGCAACGATAATGACATAACGCAAAGCTGACTACATCTAGTGGCAGGTTTGTGATCTTCAATATATGCCTAATTTTATATTTCTTTTAAAAAAAGACTCCCATTGAAACCATCTGCAGATTCATGAGATGTACGGATCCAAAAACAGGCATTTGCAATACTAAATATTATATTGCAGCTACAGGAACCGCATGTGGACCAAGTAAGGTAATTAATCACTTTCTCTTTTTATGTACAGAAATTCAAATGGTTTGTAAAGTTATACAAATCTAATTTACCTTATGTACCGATGGCATTTGCATGCGAAAACGAAATTCCATGAGAAAAATAAATTATACTTTTAGATCGAATAATGACTAAGTGTGAAACAATAATGACTGCAAAACATTGCATGATGTTTAAAAAAATTCACACTCAAATCTGGTTTGTTAGTAGCCACTTGAACCTTTTGACACCTAATCCATTAAGATCCAGTTAACAGAAACAGATAGGAATTCTGAAATTAAGCTTTCTAGTACAATTGCAGAGACACACACACATATATACCATGAATGCAAATAAAATGGGGAATAACGATCCTTTAGCGTGCACTGGATCCACAAAGCGATCACGTGTGTCAGGGAATCATTAAGGGGAATGCAACAAAATGATAACGTCTTAATAGTGTACAACTCATAATATCTCAGATGCAAGTACAAAACATGGACGAAACAAATAAAACAAAAAGATGCTTGGTTTGCAAAACCTTACACGACAGTTTCTGAAGATACTTTAAATTTAAATCCGCTGTTTCAATTAGGATATTCCCATCCCGTTGCAGATGCTGGAAAACACTCTTCTTGACGTAGAAATCGATGAGCAATAACGACATCTGTTCTTTGATATAAGGTTGTGCAAGTGCAAATTATATCCTGGATATTTCACTGTTATATTTGTAATAATTGACTGTTATGCAAATTTAGATTATTATTGAAAAGAAACTGTGTCGCCTGCAAAATATAACTTTATTTGTGCATGATTGTGGCGATAAATGGTGTTAAACTTCTCTACTTATGATATAGACCATGACATTTGCAAGCACAGTGACTAGAGAAAAACTACACATGCATGGTCCAAATCAAACAAGCAACAGAGATAATGCAATACATCACATAAAATTTAAGATATGTAGGCTTCAGTGTGTTGGATAAACTGAAACGCTACACAAAGGAGTCGAACGTCACATATCTAACTGGATGCCACAGAAGCTGTACAGAAGTCCGGTCACAGAATATTACTCCTCCCCATGCCACAATTTTAGTGATATAACAATTATTGCACCTGCTTACAACCCGAACCGGAGTTCCGAAACTAGGAAAGAAAAAGGAATCTTACTGGATACGACGCCTGAGAACATTGAAACTAAACGGTTTAAACCAAGAAGACTAGAAAAAGACCGACAAGCACAAATAAAATTATATTTTTTAGCCGACACAATTTCTTTCAAAGAATTCTCTAAATTCGCTTAATAACCTTTTCTTACTAAAATAAAAATTAAATAGTTGGGATATTATTTGCCTCTACATAATTTCACATAAACATATGTCGTTATGGATCATCGATTTCAATGTCGATAAGAGTTTGATTATTTGATTGATTAGGATTTTTAACGTAGCTTGTAACAATTTTTCAGTCATATCGCTACGATGTCTGCAGTGGGGCAGTTTTAAGTGATGTCTAGCACTGGGGCATCATGCCGCAGACATGTAGCATGATGTCCCACCCAGTCACGTTATCCTGACACCAGGCCTACCAGTCCTAACACTAACCTCTTAATGCTGAGCGTCGAGCGAGGCAGCTGTTAGTAAGATTTGTGTAAGTCATTGGTATGACTCGGCCGAGGATCGAACCCACGGCCTCCCGCTTCCGGGGCGGACGCTCTAACCAGTATGCCACCTGAGCGGTTGGGTCGATAAGAGGTTTTTTTTTAGCATCCGCAACGGGTTGAATTAGGCTAGTTGACATAGTAGATTTGAAGGGTTAATTCCCGCAGAAAGAGCCATGTAAAGGTTTTCAAACACTACGGTTTTTTTTACGGTTTAGTATATATATATACCTATTCTTTTTCAAGCGGTGCATTGAGGGAAGGTGTGTTTCCTGATCATTCAATTAAGGTGAGTTGGAGCCAACATTTCTTACCCTACCAAACTTGCAAGCATTTTTAATATTTAAATTTATATTCTTCTCAGACCAGGGAAGATACGCAATTGATAGGAATTACATGGACAAGGAAATCTGTTCTATGTAATATAGCTTTGCAAGATCTTATGTTCATATATGGAGGACACATATACCAAACACAAAATTATTTAAAAATTAGTTCAATTTCTGATAGCGTAATTCGTAATTCAATAATTAATAAGTGAATTAGATTATAATACTCAGGATTATGATTATAATCCATATAATTATTATTATTATTATTATTATTATTATTATTATTATTAATTATAATAATTATTCTACACTCTTGTAAGTTTGAAAGATAATTACACGAACGTTCGCCTAGATTTGTTCGAGAAGTCAAGATGATAAATTAAAGCACTTTTATTTTTCAGGACCAAGTTGCCTATTGCATGAATGAGATTGGGAAAGTTGCAGTAGTTCCATGCTGGATAATATATTTGAAATGCATTTATAAAAACAATGTATATTAATTAATATTATATTTCTATTGACACGTAGTCAATTGCTGAGAGTGGCATTCATTATCTATTCACATTTGGCACATTACTGCATCGTATATACCGCTGTTATGTTTCGCTGGGTAAAAATTTGAAAACATTGCTAACCTATCAATTATTGTTACGTAGTCACTTTATAACAGGATTGACATGATGGGACGCTTTTATCAATTGACAACACAACATAATATGATGGAGAAAGGAACTTTATGAAATAATATATATATATATATATATATATATATATATATATAATACATAAAGTAAAGAACAATGATATTGCTAGCTCTCATACTGATTGGTTCTCTGACGTTCTATCGAATACACTTATACAATCTACAAACACAGTCATTCTCTTGCGTTCTCAACATACGATTCATTTAATCTAATTACATAAACATTCACAAATAGAGAAACAAAAATGTAATTCATATATTAAAATGTATGACGTATGGATTATTATAATCTCGCGAAATGAAAATACGATTCAGTGAAAGTGAGATTAAAAAATCACATGTAATGAAAATGACTTAATTGTTCTCAATTGAAACAACATATGACTAGCAATTTAGTCATTTTTTGAACAGTATGATTCATAAATATTTGTTAACATTTGCAAATGTGTCCACATATACAAAACACATTTTTCCTAAATTCTCTGGTTGGACCACACTTGTGTCTGCCACACACACGCTTCATAGATCCACCATGCACAGAAAGTTAAACACGGTTTTGTCTTTTTATGACCTTGATTGCTAAAACTTACATATCCGTATAGAAACAATGACGGCCAGAACGACAGCCTGATATACCCTCAAACACATAGATACAGACAGCAAGTATCAGAGAGGGCGAATCCGACAACGTTTATAGAAGCGTCTATATGGCAAACCAAGGCTTCCTCCAAAATCGAAAAAAGATTTTTACGTCCATAGTGTTACGTGCTTAGGCTCGAATAAGCAGCAACACAGAAAGAGTGAAAACTAACAAGCTTGTAAAACTTTAACAAACAATTTATTAAATACAACTATTTTCATAAGAGAAAATAAATAAACTTACGGTTTTAGAGAATCAAGTCCAAAAACTAATCCAATATGGAATTCACAAAAATAATACACTAATGGAATTACAGGAGTCCTGATAAATAAATGTTCTAATAGTTCCCGGTTCGAATCTTGACGATGTAATCCAATATGGACGACGATGTCACGTGATTTTGTCAGTTCTTGTTTTTATAATAATCGAAATGAAAATCTATGAGCACATATTCTTTTCCGGATAAATAAAATATTCCTCTTGCTCCAAACGATTTGAAATAATTTACAAGCAAACAATTACACACATATCCCAAAGTCCAGACTAACTACTAAACTGTTCTCTCCCAAAAAATAATTTAAAAACCTGTTTTTACGTCAACAAGGGATCACGTGATTTTCTGGAACGTCATAGAACAAACGTGCGATCATTTAAACACGTACGCACGGAAAGATCCAGATAAGAATCAGCCACGTCTCATCCCCAAAACTAAACATAAAAAGATTTCCTTGGAAAGCAACCAATCATTTCTAACTCCTGTTTTTCACTCTGAAGCAAGGTCAGAAAATGAAGCTAACAAGCAACGTCAACACCTGTGTTTACAGATAAAGTATAGATCAATCTAAAGTTCCAGAAAACACTTCCCAATGTAATGAATTATAAACCCAAAAATGACAAATTTGAATTTTACAATGATAAATAAATTATTTAAATTAAATATACGTAACAATAGCAGAAGAGGAGAGTGCGAATCGAACAACGTTATAGAAGCGTCTATTTGGCAAGCCAAGGCTTCCTCCAAAATGGAAAAAAAGTTCCTTTGGAGACGCAAAGTGGTTATCACACCCCTCTGCTGCTATGGGGGTAAAAATCGTTTTTCACAAACAGACTAATTTGTAAAACCTCACATCGTAAATCAATGAGATTGTTGGACTGGTCAGTGAGTTTAAAATGAATTCTCGTTAACGAATCATTATGACATCGCAGAAAACTAGATTAGTTGGATCCACAATTATTAAAAATCGGGGTGGAGCTGTTGGTGCAAATGAGTATAAAATATACCCTTGTTGAGCTTGATTTGATCTTTCGAGATTTATTTGGTAAGTTCCTTCGATAACATCACATACTAAATTCACTGCAGTCACCGAGGATATATTGACGTTTAGAGGAGCGATATGTCGCCCACCAGCATCTGGATCAATATTATGATTGAGGATTGTTGTTGTTTGTGGTTGTGCTATTTTTCCATGCCTCGTGAATCCTTTTAAAACCATCATCGATGGTGTCATTGTGAGATTTTGCCATCTCTAGAACGTTATATCCTGGTAATTTAAAATTTAATAACTTTTCTTTTGTTACATTATATGCGGATATTTCACCTCCTCGCTCGTCAATAGATTCATCAAAAGATTTTATAAAAAATTAATTTAAATTTTCAATTTCCTTTATATAAGTGTTCATATCATTTATTATTTCTATGATATTATCACGTGAACCCGTTACATCCAAAAGATATTTTTAAAAACTTTGCCGTAATCTCTCTCTACCAGATTCTAGAAATTCATTTGTTGTTTTCATACACACATTAATATGTTCATGTAATAGAATCGTTTCTGTACTTTTTTTATCACCGTGTTTAAATTCAAAATGCTACCTAGAGAAACCCTTCCTATAGAATTCAAAATATATTTTCTTTACTTTTGTTATATCTTCCCCTTTTAGAAGATCTAAAATTATATCACTATCATTATTAATCTCATCTGTGCTAAAATCAGATTGTTTCGGTTCAGGTGGAGGTGTTTTATCCAGACCAACCCAATATTGTCCTTATCGAACTCTGATAGATATCTACGACATATCCGGGCGAGTTTATTTCAATGGCAGATGATAGTGTTGGTTCATGAACCGTTATAGCGATTTTCCATTCTTTTCCAGTAATGGATTTTTATTATACGCTGAAATTCATTATTGATCTGTTCGATTTGGTAGGACCCAGATGGTAGCGAAACAACATTACAGTCTTGAGTACCATCTGGTTTATTCTTACTCGCAAACACCAAGGGATTAATCATTTGCTGACCACCGAATGGTGCTAATATAATGTTAGGCCAACTGTGATACACTCGTTGTTTTGCTAGTGCTATCTCCTTAACTGGAACCGCAGATGGGTTATTCACACTGAATTCAGGATTGGTTCAGGTTATTGAGAACATGCTGGTTTTTACTGGGGTGGTATTTTCCGATATTCGTTGAAGTAGTTCTTACGGTGATGCAATTGTTATTATATTCGTGTTTTTTGTCTTCTAATTTTGACATCACGGAATCATAAACACGTACCATCGCTGCAAACTCACTATCTGATATTAATGTCATCGAGTGAGGATGATATCATCGAGAATAATTGCGAGTATGCGATTGACACAATATGGAACTTAACTACGTAATCCTGCAGTTTACGCTGGCTACATGATGATATTTTTTTTGTTACAATTGAAATTATAACCTTTATTGTTGTAGCCGCGGATATACAAACTGGAACAGCTATCGGGGCAATCATTGTCACCGATGAGAGTATAAAACCGGTTCCGGTAGTTACACCTGATACATGAGTTCAAGGTAACATCAACTGCGGTAATTCTTCGTCGGTATTTTTTTTTACTTTTACTTTATATTTCTCAGTGATTTTTTTAGTTTAGTTTGAAATTATCTGACCTGATCATAGCGATACCATTGTGACGTTGCCAATGATGACATTTTATTTATTACAACAGGTTTTAAATTGTTGGCGTTAAATTCGCCAGCGTTGAAAATCCTATGGATTTTTAATTGTTGTTTATTTAACTCCGCTACGAATTCCACATACCATTTTACTGAAATCCTAGCCAACTTTTTATCAGTGGATGCTATTGTGAATCCTTCAGTTATTCCTGTGTCGATGATCGTTGATATCATATTGTTGACCCCAGATGAACTCCTTGATGAAATATTAAATTGCGTCGGCAACACTAGTGTTAATCGATAAATACCTTTGACGGCCGGGGTGATATTTAATATGTTTGTGGACGGTGTCCACGTAAATGATCCTTGTCGGATCGCGTGCACATTATTTACGATATTTTTTTTGTTCGTGAGGGATTTGTATTTTTTCAAGCTTTTCTATCACCATCGGTAGATCAATTCTGATGACATCGTTGGTCGTATTTATATCTTCGCAACAACTTCTATTCGGCGAATAATCGCGGATTTTTCATCGAGTTTCGTGATCATACAAGCGAGATCTAGTTTGATTTCTTCGGGTTTAGCATTTTTAGCAAAAAATTCTCTTTATAAAAGAATAGGATTTTGATAACAGATATTTATTATTCCGAGCGCTATCATCAATATCTTGAAAATCAGAAAGAATCCGATCACAATCTAATTTATCTGACAATTGAATTTCTTGCTTTTTGACATTTGAAATCCCGTTAAAAATGACCTTCATATTTTCGAAATTCATTATATGAAATATTATATATCTAATATGATAAACAAAAAACTTGGGGGTCAATTTTGACCCGTTTATATGTTTGATATATATATATATATATATATATATATATATATATATATATATATATATATATATATATATATATATATATATATATTACATATTTGATATTTACATATTTGCATATATAGATATTTACATATTTTATATATATTTACATATATACATATATACAAATATATATATTTCGAAATTCATTATATTAAATATTATATATCTTATCTGATAAACAAAAATATTTGGGGTCAATTTTGACTAATTTTCTTTTTTGATACATTTTTACATATTTACATAAATACATATTTTCATATTTGATATAAACATATTTATATATTTGATTTATACATATTTACATATATTCATATATACATATAGACATATAGATATAAAAAGGTATTTAAAAGTATATACATAATGGTATTTACAATGAAATGATATGGTATTTACAATGAAATGATATGATATATACACATCACATACACACACACGGGGCTGTTCTACATTCAAACTGAAACTGGTACTGTCGACATTAATGCCTGCCACGAGATTCGAACGATGGGACCCAGGACGAGATTCCATCCGTGTGCAATACACTAGTATTCGTTTCGTGACCTACAAGTATATAGTTTTCAATACGATATATAGCTAAACTGCTGTATATGTCGTAAAGAATTTAAAGAATTGTAGATAAAAATCGTGTATCAATCGTAGATGGAAATCGTAGATTTAACTGTAATTTACTATAGTAGACAAAATTGTAAATTTTCTAGTCAAACCAACACAAAAAAGCCATTCAGTCGGACTATCAGTCATCAAAAAATCCCATTGAGATCCGTGACTACAACAAAGGAGTTACCGTTCTTTCAAAACCGTATACACACAAGCCCACACGAGTTATTCCCTTTAATACTACATATAATAATTTATATGTAAACGAATTGAATTCTGTTTTGAAATGTTTTAGCTAAAGCGGATTTAGTTATATTCTCTGCTACTTTTCATACTGAAGGTTCGCAAATATCGAAATACATTCCACCTTCAATCATTGATTGAAATACTCTTTCTTCGTTAATTTCTGTATTAAATGATTTTATAGGTTTCCCATTTTTCGAGTTTTTTACAGTCCCTCCTCGTTTGGTGTTTTCACTTTGTGTTATAGTTCGTAAATTATCCAATCTGTTATTTTGATGACATCCATGGATATGATCAATAACAAGACTATCCTTGATCAATCCGTTAAATACCTCATAGACGATTCTGTGATTAAGATGATTTTTTACTCCAGCTTCAATCAAACACCCCATACCATAGTCAACACCAACTGATTTATTCAGCCTGCGGTGTCTGACAATACCATCACGAGATGCTTCATAATTGGTAATCATGGGATGAAGTTGAAATTCTTGTTTCATCTATATACTATAATACTATTTGTCTAATTCATTATTTGGTTTAATTATAACTTGAGAATCTATCAATGTAGTATTGAGGTGTTCTTATGATTTTGTCATTGACGCTGTCAGGGACTGAGTCAGAGTCATTGATGGAGTTTTTAACTCTATTATCGTAATAGCGCTTTAACTCTCTGTATCGCTTACCACCGCAATTGAGACATAAATGCGACTTACCACGCACACCTACCCCACATCGTGTGCAGGGTAACGGCCCAAAACTTTCACGACGTACGCTTTGTAAATGATATCCACAGAGTTCATTTTTGCATGATTTGTTACTATCGGTTACTGATCATATCATATGCCAATTGCAATGATTCATTATATAATAAATTCTTTATTTAAATACTTGTTTTAATGATAAACCGATTATTGAAAAACTAAAACCCATAAAATTGTCAGGGAGGATAAAATGTGTAGCAGAACGAATAATAGAGCATTTAATAAATGCGCTGCTTGGAAACAAATTGACGGATCTAAGACACAAAAAAAAATGAATGGGGATTAGCAGTGAAGGAGAGCGGAGGAACAATTTAAGATTTAGCCAAATTAGAAACATCATTAAGATACCCAAACCGTAATGACGATAACAGGAAAGGTATTACACGAATCGAAATATAAATCAAATAGAGCTCCAATCAAAATTATTGACCTTAATCAACACGCGTGAACACCTGCGGTAGCAATATTTCCGCGGGATAGAACCATAAAACATTACACGGGAAATTTATTTGATGTTATTTACGAATTAAGTAAAAACAATCCTGTGTCAGTGTGGTTATTTTACAGTTTTGAAGACGAAGAGGGTAAATTCGATCAATTTGTAAGACCCAATGGCGAATTATACCGTACTGAAATCCTCCACAACGAGCTGAAAAAACTAGTTAGTAGTTTTTCAACGGATTACGACGAACAATTACCAACAAACTGTTTGACAATTCCGTCAGTTGCAGCTCATTTTACGAGAAAGACAAAGCTATGGAAACCAACACGCGCAGAATTTCTCTGGGATATCGAATCAAGCTGTTTGACATATGGCCATGGTGGATTATGAAATTCAAAATATGACCCGAAAAGTATTATTTCGGTTGATATGATTGCGTGTTATCCAGGGAGTTTACTGGGGTACGGAGAGTGTTCTGAGTATTTTAAACCATTTGTACATCCCACACATGAGATGACCCGTGTTGCGATTAATGGACCACTGCCTGATCTTGATTTAATCGGATTTACTCGTGTGGTATCATTTGAATTGGTTAAAGGAATGGTCCAAAGAAATTTTTGAAGTTAGAAATAAACACACAAAAGATTTCGGTAGAAGAATAATTGGTATGTTCACACAGGGTGGAAAATACGACTACAAACGATATTCTTCGCGGTTGATTATATATGACGCTGAATACGATTTTATAATCGCAGATGCAACATCTAGGGGTATATACGTCGATCGTAAAGACGCTTTCTTATCATATAGAACCACATTAGGTACCATTGTTACTTACACAAATGGAGAAAAATCCTCAATATACTTACTTAAGGTCGTCTATTCTGGCTTATGCTTGTATTAATTTACTTTCGATGATAAATAAATTTCCTGACACCGCGATTAGAGTAGCCACTGATTCATTTTATATAGAAATAAAACATAAAGAATCAGTGGCTGAATTCACTAATTGAGACGAGAGTTGGGGTCCAAGGAGAATTAAAAAGGAAATATTGCGTGATTATTCTAAATCAGCAGATGTTACGATTGAAAACAATTACTTGAAAAATAATCAGATATCAGAACTATCTAATTAATCGTCGTGTTCCGATCCAATGTGTAGATATAAAACAAGTTACTTAAACGCCTGTGGTGGGTCAGGGAAGACGACTCGTTCGATTGAATTATTTCGGGGGAAATCAAACATGATTGTGCTGACACCAAGAGACTTGCAAGAGAGATGAAACAACGAGGATTTAACGCTTGCACTTATCAGTTTTTTTCTTCGATGGAAAGGTGACGAATGGACTCCTGATCGAATGGGTGAGAAATATATTCCTGAAATCATTTTTGGGATGAGATATGTACAGTGTCGTTAGATGTATTACAAAGGTTTTTCGATAGGTTATTGCTAGCGAATACAAAAGTGATAATGTGTGGCGATTATGGTCAACCACCTCCATTTGTCGCTTTGTCTCCACATAATTGGCTAAAGTATTTTGTAGCCTATTATGAAGAAATTAGAACTGATCAGAGAGCACTTGATAATTGTTTACGTGAGTTCATAAAACTAATCAGATTACAACCGGATAAAATCCAGTGTGAAATAGCGTGTGAAAAAAATTCAGAAACCTCATCAAATGATTTTTGGGAAGCGTGGAGACCAAACGATTTGATAGTGGCAAAAAGAATGATAGAGACACACTTCAGATGAAGTTATTTAACACACACACAAAGAAACATTTGCAAGACTTCCAGTGCCACTGGATACACAAAAACAAAATATCGAAGTTGATATTCCAGGACAAAGTGAAAAGCAGATTCTCGTGTTAAATGATATTGTGTTGGTTGATATCAGTGTTGTCGAATATGCATTGCGTGCTGATAATTCCCCATGGAAGCTAGGATACGCAGCGACGATACATTCTTCGCAAGGGTTTACTATATCCAATACAATTGTTTGGATCATAAATAATCGTATCGAGTGGTCGAATCTGATTTATCTTGTAGTGTCCAGAGTACGAAGAATAAATCAACTTTGAAGAGTTGTTTAAGACTATAATGACTCAACAATATGTGATATTTTCAGCGATGATATAATCAGAAAAAAAACTCACTGGTTATAAACAACAGAAGAAAAAAAAATAACGGAAAAATTTGATATTGATGCCGATTGTATAATCACACTGAAACAACAATATAATAATCCCTGTGGGAGTTGGAATTGTATAATGCGTTGGTGTTGGTCGGATAAGGACCCCTGCCAATTTACCGTAGACAGAAAAAATAGCAGTGTTGGTCATACCATAGATAATGTGATGTTGAATTGTCTTGAGTGCAACAGACGCAAAGGTGCTAGTTTAAGACTATCCGCTGGTAATTGAGTATCCTCTGGTATCAATTGTAGTTGTTCATGAGTAAATCCTCGCTGTGGAGCAGTTGAATCCAATCTATAGGTTGGCGGTCTACCCGTAGATCTCGTTATACTAGAGATTATTTGTGCAGTAACACTCCAAATAGGATCAGTAGCCCTTTTTACCGCCTTCGAGCTCTCCTGATCCATATAAATATATAACAGTGACATTGTCGAGTATTGGTTGTTTTGAAAAATCATTTTGCGGTTTTACGGGTATATACGTTTTTAAAATCGCGTTGTTAGGTTTCATATTAATTGTTCGAGTAATCTCAGCGCGGTAATTACGCCTGATAATCTCTTGACCCATTCACGAGATCGTTTATCCTGAATAAATTACTTCGCGTATTGAGATCCAAATAACCGCTCAGCAAGTGTCCGATTAAATCGTTCAACAATTGCCTGATCGCGATGTAATGCAGTATGTCCTCATCTGATGGTGACATTATGATGCTTCATTGTTGATAACATTGCACCCTGAAATTCCTTGCCAGGATCAACTTGTAATAGATTTATCCAATGCAGAGGACCTCCACGATGAATCCTTTCAAACGCATAAGCTACTTCAGTTGACGATTTTGTTTTTAGAGGTTCTGCTTGCTTGTATGTACTCGCAACATCAACTACGGTTAGCGCAAACTTGTAAACACCTTAATGCGGCAGAAATAATATATCGGCCTGATGAACCTCATTAGATGCGCTGACATCAAAATGCTAGACGTTTATTTGCTTAGGCGGTGGTAGATAAATTTGCCATATCGCCTGTTTGGATAAACAATCCGCTGCAGTGATATTTTTCACCTTTGCGGCGCTAGCGAGTTTACCGATTGCTGTTTTACCCCTCCAGTATCCTCTTGGAGAATAATAAATAGATTCCAAGATGTTAGTAATATGTCACCCAACATAAATTTACTTTTCATCGCCAATTTTATCAACGATGACGCCAATTTTTCTTTCAATGATTTATCAGTGAGAGAATTTAACGCAGGAATCAGTTTTACATATGCGATATGTCTGTTTTGCTGATTGCTGCTTTTATAAGCAACATCATGAGCATGACACGCCATATCAATGGCGTTTATTGGGTTTTCAACGGGTCAGGTTTGGTATTGATCATCGAGTGTGATATCGAGTCTGTTCCCGGGTCCATAATAACTATTTCCTGGAACGTGTTTTCTCCTGGATATTTTGTTCATGGTGTTCCTGGGAGTTTTACTAACGTGGCTGCAATATCACCTCCTCGTTTCTTTTTAAACATCTCCAGATTTTATATAAACAAATCTAAACGTTTTATACCACATTTATACACTTACCCACTTGTGCTAGTACGCTTCTTACATTTCACACAATATAGATCCATAATTTATTTATAATAGCATGAATGTAATTGATTTTTGGCGACAAAACACTAGAACCAGTTAAGCATCATGCAGCTCTACCAAATTCTATTCGCATGATTATAATCGGACCATCTGAAAGTGGCAAGACAACTGCTACTTAATTTAATAACGAGATGGATGAAATGGGATAAGTTGTGTTTAGTATCCCCGAGTAAAGACGATCAGCGATGTTATGCGGTGTTATAGGATTTTAACGAGAACGCAAAATCGGAAATCGATGAGGATATTATTGAGTTTATAACCGATATCGAGGAAGCACCGAGCATTGATAATATTTATGGAAGTATTAACAATTTAGTCGTATATGATGATGTCATGTTAGACAATCATAAGTATCCCGCTAGGATATTTTCCAGAGGTAGGCATACAAATACCGATGTGATATATATCACTCAACGATACACTCAAATATCAAAAGTGATCAGAGATAACTGCAAAATTCTTGCTGTATTTAACGGATTTGACACACATACGCTACGAAATATTTGGCAAAACTGGTGCGGTGGTGATATGGATTATAATCTCTTTAGAAATTTTTTAGTCACGCTCAGTCAATTCCACATGGATTTGTAACGATAAATTTGCATGATCCTAGATCAAGATATCGTATCGGACTTGATCAAATATTCCTATGAAATCGTAAAAACGATTTTTACCCCCATAGCAGCAGAGGGGCGCAACAACGACTTTGCGTCTCCAAAGGAAACTTTTTTTTATTTTGGAGGAACCCTTGGTTTGCCAAATAGACGCTTCTATAAATTTGTCCGATTCGCCCTCTCCTCTTCTGCTATGAAGGTAAGAGTCTTTTTTCGAGTTTGGAGAACCCTTGGTTTGCCAAATAGGGAAACAATTATCCACCCTAGGTAACATTGTACACATGTACGATAAAAATGTGAAATCGATCTAAGGCGAATCCAAGTTATATATTGCCTTATTTTGTGGCAATGGTAGTTTAGCTGATCCGGATTTTACTCCCGTATCACCTATATGACATAATTAGTTACATGTTCAAGTTCTACACCCAATTTACGATAATTAAGGAAAACTTGTAATAACCTAACCTTTCAAACTCATTGCATAGTAATATATACAGTATACCAATATGCAATTAGCGTTATCATGCCAACTGATGCGCACTTGTTATTAAAATGTTGATGTAGCTAATGTATTTGGCGGTACGTCCGTATTCAGATCAAGGTAAGTAACTGGGTATATGATAGCCTCAAGAGACGAGCCGCTTGCTATTATTTCATGCTTGGAGGTACATCGCATGCTATCATTATTCCAAACTCGTGACATGTAAATCCCTCCGTATCGTTGATTAAAGGCTAGTAAATGTTCAACGTGGATTAAACACCTGAAATTTCTTTTATAATTAAATCAAATGGAATAAGATTGGCTATGAGTAGCACACCTGACCTTGTTCCAACTGTAACGCACGACATTTATCTTAATAGCAATAATAGGATATATATATATCTTTATATATATATATATATATATATATATATATATATATATATATATATATATATATATATATATATATATATATATAGAGTGGTGATTCATTTATACAATAGTTAGTTGTGCCAACGATATTTATGCAAATATTTTAATATAAAGTATGTACAAATGATGTTAATAGGTATTAATCAAATAATGTAAGCCAATAATGTAAACCGTTTCCTTTTTTTAAAACGGCTCCATTGGCCTAAGTGGTGAGAGCGTCCAACAATGAATTGAATAAACGGTAGTAGCAGCTGCCTTGCTTGGCGTTCACCATTAAGAGGTTAATGCTAGAACAGGTTGGCTTGGTCTCATGATAATGTAACTGGAGGTCGGGACATAATAAACTGCCACACTGCAGATATTGTAGCAATATGACTGAATACATGTAAATACTACGTTAAAGATTCTAATTTCACGCACACTTATATTTTGATAACTAAGGCTTTCAGCTTTGACATTTTTGTTTGTTAGTCGCGTTGTGGAGCTAACAGAGTGTACTATATCGAAAATACAGGATTGGAACAAAATGCAATTACCTATAACACTCAGCTTCATTAAATAGAAATGTAAAAACATTTTTCGTGAATACTATGTGGATGAAATAGATTAAAGGACAATTAATTCAAAGTATTAATTAATCGTAACCAAGTGTTAAAACATGTCATTTAGAATTTTTATATTAAGCACAAACATGAGCAACGAAAGTGTTGGCAAAGATGAGAAGAGACATAGAAAGATTAGACAAATATAATTGAAACGTGTTGGGCATTGTGTAAATTGTTGACAAACGTGAGTAGTACTTAAATGTCATTAAACGTTATGCTTTGACTAAGCTATACAAGAACGTACATTAACATTACAATTTCCTTAATCATCATATTATTTGGTCGACAACACAATACTATCTACTATCTACTAACTTTGTACACGTCTCAACGGCAACGTTAAGTTGATTGACTAATTACACCATGTTTAGAGTATTACAATAACATACATATGACGTTTAGTGTATTCAGCAATGTATACCAGCACGTATCACAACTAAAACGCTTTACAGGCAAATATTCCATCATAAATACAAATTAAATTAAAACAATGCAGGATATACCGGTATATTTCCCGAAACAAATTATATAAATAAATAAATTCAAAGTATAAACGTTGTGTAAAGTCTGCTGATAAGATGGTAGATCATCCTGCCCATTGATTACATTATGATACATTTATATACATTTATATATTTTATGTTTGATTCAAATTGGAGCAGAAATATGACCAACAGAGTGCAGCTAATTTCGGCCAATCAACTTCAAGAGCACTTCACTGTAAAGTATTGATCGTGTTAATTTTTTAAATCGTCCATGGTTTAAGGATACCGGCCTACAAAATATACATATATACAAAATAACAACATAATTTGTTTCAGAAATATGGCATCCAATCAGACATGATGGTTATTCAACCTGATGTAAAAATAACCCATTAAAATGTAAACATCTTGTTTTTATACAATTTTTATTTACGTTATTATGTTATTACCACATAATTCAAGTTTCGTTAAAAATTGATGAGAAGTATGAATTACACAGCAGTACCATGACAGTTTGACCAGCTAAAGTTACGAAATAGACATCTGATGACTGACAACGCATTAAACATGCTCATTTCTTTGAAATCAATATGATAATGTGAATTAATTTTCTTCTTGTTTTATTGAAACAATTACATGTTCTAGGATATTAAACTGTGTGGAGTGTGTATGAGGTCTTATACTTTTGTAAATAATGAAGAAACAAAAACTCCAGCTGCACATAAGAGTAAAACTTCAAAGACGGTTGTGTGTGAGAATGCGTAATGTGTGCTGTATTTGCCATATGTATTGTGGTAGAATAACGTTATACTCTGTATATGCGATGGCAGACCATTGATGTTGAGTCATACATTTTAATGTATTTTTACAGTTATAAAAATAAAATGTAGCTAGTAGAGAAGCACAAGCATATTTTTTAAAAAAAAGAAAAAATGAAGTGGTTGAAACTAGCATGTAAAAAAACAGCACGACATTTTAAAGAACTTTTAAAACATTTCTTCCTAAAGGTAACACTTTATATAGCAAAATACAATCAGGGTGTAATGGTAAAAAACTCTAGTCGTTTGAGCTAGAGAAGAACTATGTTAAATTCAGCTGTTTTTACTTTATCTTGCCACTCTTGGAATCAAGAATGACAACACACTATGGCATGCAGTATGTGTATCATCAGTGTTTAGTACTAAATGCATTAGATAATATTATAATCTTTCTTTGTGTTGAATCTTTATGATTTGAAATAAGATTCAATCAAATATTACTTAGAGCGACATGTAAATTATAATAAGTATAATTGTTCCATTTTCATGCAAGCTCGGACGACTCGTGCAGTGTATTATATTTGTGTTGCTATACACTTTATTGACGCAATACCGATTCGAAAAGCATTTATATTTGACCTTTCATAACCAGGAGTAAGTTCTAAGAAATATTTCCATTGTTTTCCTATAGCTCATCAGCTTGTAATAGTAGTTTCCTGCCGTTTCTTCGAGCTGTTTTTTTGTGAGACACTTCTTTAGATATCATATATGACACTAATGCTGTAACATCCGTACGTTTATGAGTTATCTTGTAGTGCTAGGAACTCTCGTATACTTAATTTGAACTATGTGAAAAGTGAACAGTTATCGTACGACAAGATGGTCAAAATAAAAGAATGGGTGGTTAATATACATTACTCTAGGACAGAAATAAGCCGATTGTTTCAACTTTGCATATCAAATACATAGTTTGTTTTGATTGTATTTACAAAGCAAGCCATTGAAGAAAGGTGTCATTGGCTTAGTACTAGCCCGGAAACCGAGCGTAATTTCTTCGTACGTTTATTTCCAGTAATTTCGATAATAAAATGAAAAATATAGGAATAGTTTATGTTCTAAACGTGACATTTTGAATATCATGTGAAATCTATTGAAGGATTTACCAGAACTGAATAGGTTTCAATCGTGCGACATCGCAGGTACAAATGCTGTTAACTGAATGTAGCACTACTTGGTAATGAGGATGTTATCACAAAGGTCAGATGATTTATTGGCGACAAATAAATTAAAACATATCTTATATTTGTCAGCAAGAAGAAGGAGGGGTAACAGTCATAATAGTTCCAAAAGGCACGGCATGGTATCCATATTGGTTACACGATTGGCACCATTCTCATTTAGATGGAATAAGATATCGTATGAAATCTGTATCAATTACCCATAGTTACGTGCCACCCATTCAAGAATCGTGATAACAAGATTTGCAAGATGTCCCCGATAATATTCATTTGATTATTCATTTTGAACATAAACAAACGAAACGTTTTTGAAGGTTGCCATATTAGATGTCAGATTAGCAAGTTTGTCACACTTATCCAAGTAAACGTCGTAAGAAGTCTTTTGGTATCATAAGAGATATTCAGGAGCAATTAAGGAGCTTTCTGCTGATTGCCATATATCACATTAATTGGCAAATATGACTACAATTGGGTAGTATGATCCGTTACGTGGGATATATTGCGAAATATTGCTGCTTATTACTTTGTTTGTAAAAAAAAGGTAGTAACAATGTTCATGAAGGTTGCCCTGGCAGCCATATTGGTCGTCAATGACTGCTAACATTTGGGACGAACTAGACGTTATCAAGTCTTTAGGTGAAAAGCACTTATTGATACTTCCATCCATTTAAGAGCATTAATAACAACGATTTTTACTTGGATTCTGTGTCACATTTCATGTCAAATCTCCAAAGAGCTGAGAAGCAGGTATAATAATCGTGTTGCCAGTGGACAACAATCCATCCTACGTAATTAATATTGTGAACAATATCTGTATAGCCACATATAATATCAAATAAGACTTTACTTTGTGTTAGCGATACTATATGTTCATCTCGCACCGTTTTCATTTAGGACTAGCTAGAACATGGAATGACAGTGTGTCAAGTTTCATAACAATTAACGTTGTAATTTACGAAAATCGTGCTTATTGATTTACTGATTACATGCTATCGAATTAGCGTTCCTGACTATAACCAGTCGAGATTAAACCTTCGGCTTAAAACTACTCTTTTCTTCTCAAATGTATAGTTATCATTAATGAAGTTAATTAAATGTTGCGTTATTGCCATCATTAGATGACGAACATGGTAAATCACTGAAAGCTCAGACTGCTTCCATCCACATAAATAAACGCCAGATTGATTGACAAAAGGGATTTAAGGTATACTAGTAGTCTGTCTTTTTCACACTGCATCCACTTCATGCTCATTAGATTTGATCTTACGTTTTTGGTAAGATGCTTCGACGTTGGTTTTCAGCATACACCGATATTCTGCTGGTTGACCTGTAGACTCAAGACTGACACTACAACCCAATGCTTTGGAATATACAAGATGTACTGGGTATGGTTTATAATGCTCCTACTATCATATCAGATACTTCAGTTCCCTAACTCTGATTCGTTTCGGATTCTTATAGGGAGAGTTTGCATCGGCTAAGTTGTATAAGCTGATTTCTACCAAATTCGACACAATACAAGAGAAGATCGTATATTTCATTCAGCATCATTTGCAAACAACCTAACCATTAAACGTAAAAGTCAATCCACAACAAAACTTCTGATACCAATATTTGTTTCGCTTCATTACGTGTTTGAAAGATTGTTAGAAAATGTACTTGTTTTTGTGTTTGCTACGTGTTATGAACTATATTTGTATTTACACACAAATGTGTCATAATCACAGGGGTTATAATACAGTTTATTGCTAGATTGGGGTCTAAAGGAATTTCTCAGCGTGAGATGTGAGATGCATGGAAGTCACTATAAAATGTGGAAGAAGAACCTGGCTAAACACCCGTAAAAAACAATATATAATCGAAACGACTGGCAGTTTAATTATATATATATTAACAGCGCTTGAGACTCGAACCAAAGCATACAGATGAGATGATAAGCTAAGACGAGCTGATGTAGACCACTGGACGACCCTGCCACACCAACGCAGATGATTATTAGGATGAATAGAGGTATTGTATAACCATACGAATTACATGGAAAAATCATGAAAAGGAATATCATATACATGAATGCATTGTTCATTTGTGCAGCAGTGTTTGATCAGATATATAGCAGTTTTGCAGAGTATTGCATTGACGAATGCATCCTTTGAAAATGAAAGAATCTCGTTGCCGCAAAACCAAAACAACACAACTGTCAGACAACGTTACATGTGAAACCACTATATCAAGATATTAGGTTTGATAATATCTGTTTAATTTGGAAACCCACTGTAGATCTGATCTTACTACCACTATTTTCACCCGGTATTGGCCCAGTTCTGTTGACAGGTGTGTATTTCATGTAACACATCTGTTGGAGTAGAGATTTAAATAGTTTCGTTTCATTAACTTGGTCCCTGACATTAATGTGCATTATTCACTATATGGTCTTTACAAAATGAGTACATCTCGGCAATTATAATGAGAGGATACCTTGTGCATACAAATCAAACTATTCTAAGTTATGTTTGTCCTCCTTTCTATCCAAATGTACCAAATAGTAAAGACGAATTCGTCTATTTTATGCGTTAGCCTCAATTCAAATCTATGCAAAGTTGTATGTGTAGGGAGTTCTTTAATTTCTTGCTCATTGTATGATTCGGGTAGAGATACGCAATACACATTCTCAGTCCAAATATGAAAATGTACATAATTTTAGCGGCAGCTCGCTTAGTAGTGACCCCTTTTGTACTCAACAGATCATGGGTGTTGATTCCTGGCGAGGCGAGCCTATCTCAACTGTGTCGAACTGTTGTTTCGCAATTAGGATTATCTTGGGTGACATTATTAACGATTCGACCAGGAGATATTCATCCTTTTTCAAGATACGTTCTGCCAGTAATATGTATTTTGATAATGCCATAGATGATAGACGGTGACATATTGAAATACATAAAGGGGATGTGCCGGTGTTGGTTGGTTCACAAACCGTAATATTATGAAACTGGTATGGGACTGTGATTACGTAACTAAGCTTACAATTTATTTGTATATTTAGCACTGAATAGCCCGAAGTCCTAATAAGAAAAACATGAACATACCATTACCTAATAGAATGAAGTTCATGTCGTTAAATTAATTAATATTAACATTCAAAAAATACAAACGTTACTTTGCGTATGTAATATGGGAATTGGATAACTCATTTTAGTTCTATGTTTTTATTTTTACATCTAATCAAATCTTAGTTTACTTTGGGCGTTTGCAAATACAGACGGGGAAGTGGATTAATATATATATATATATATATATATATATATATATATATATATATATATATATATATATATATATATATATATATATATATATATATGATCCAGTTATTTAAAACCGTATACAGATAATGTGAAGTAGACCTAGCCTCGGAGCATTTAGAAAATGTCTCTCAGATTTCGTCTTCTTACACTCAGACATATCGATATAGTCTTATCTGCTTCGTTCTTTTGAGAGACTGCGTGTACTTTATGTAACACATCTGCCTCCTCATTGAAACAAATGAACCATCGCATTAATACAGACACATATACATCAGTACGTGCTTTAAGTCGTCGACACACGCACACATACATACATACATACATACATACATACATACATACATACATACATACATACATACATACATACATACATACATACATACATACATACATACATACATACATACATACATATAGATCTATTATATAGATATATAGATTATATAGATTAGTATGCATACTATATTTTGTAGTAGTAATAACAGTTCTAGTTTCTAACAGCATTAGCTGTCTAAAGACGCATCTTGAAAACAATGTACATAGATAAGTGTACGAAAGTCATCCCTATTTTTATATTTTTTTTCCTTGTATTTTCATATTTAAAAACTTTTTAAAACCAGCTCATCTCATCATCGGTTTCTATTTTACCCAGGGGCTAGGGGTAGCGTCCGATTAACCTAGTAATTGCTAAGAAAAAACAGTTCTGGGCTGTAAGCAGGTAACAAAGCACACGTTGTCCTTCAATATATATATATATATATATATATATATATATATATATATATATATATATATATATATATATATAGCGGATAATCCAACTTTTGTTTGTAGAGTCCATTGACGATGATGTAAAATATGTTATTATGAAGTCTATTTTATTCCCGATGTTATTCAACATTTAAGTGATGCTATTAAATATATGCAATTCGTGCCTGCTGTATAAACATTTGATTTGCATGTCTCATTTTTATCCAAATATGTGTCCAGTTGAAAGGTGTTACCTAGTGGAAGACTTATATTCGAGGAGTAGACGAGAATGTATTAATCTGGATAATCATGACTGGAAAGATGAAAACGTTCTTTTTTAATGATCAAGGGTCATTTCACTAAGTACCATACTCAGAATAAATGTCGTCACGCACTCTGCAGCTGATGCCGAGTGTACTTTTACTGAACGTATACGTAAATCCGACACAACTTGCACACGTGCGGTAGTTTTTCCAAGTCTATGTGAGAAAGGGCTAAATATGAATATACAAAATACAATTCCTTGCAGTATTTGTACAATAATATTTACACTACGCGCCTGTTCATTCCCACTATATGACGGAGAACGGGAAGGAAGACATTCTTCAATCAGACTGTTATCGATTACTCTTGCAAATGCTAGAAAGTCATGAACCAACGTCAAATATTGTAACTGTTATATGTATGTATCTATGATTATTTCAATTAAAAAATATATTCTATACCGTGTTTTTTTATTCATGTCGCATATATTCAGATATTTGTATTCTATCGAATTACATATACGTTAATCTTATTTATTCTCCAATTCCATTGCGGCTTCCTATGAACATCAAGTTAGCATGTAAACAACTTTACCACAGGAAAGATAGCAAAAGTATTTATATATGTTTAAAACTACCAGTTATAGTTTGAAATGAACTGTGTTTATTATTTTGTTCCAATATGTGGCACTGGTGGACATTATCGCTAAAGATTTAATATTGAAATGGAGCTCTGTTTCCTTTTTGCAAAAGGAGTGTATTAATTCCTATATTTGTATTTTTATAGGATAGGATAATATATTAATCTTGATGTGTACACTACAGATGCCCAGTATATACGAACTTTACATTTTAGCCTTGCTGGGTTTGATCATGGCGATCATCATCCAGAGTCGTAGTGAGTACATTTTGTAACCAATGAGCCACACATTACCATAATTCTCCATATGTCTACTCAATAGAGATATTTCAAAACAGCTGAATCTATATGATATCTAAGCAATTTATAAAATATATTGCTAGATTCTTTGTCAAAACCTAAATGACACACGTTTAACTTATTTTAAGGACCATTGCCATCTCCCCATGTCCAACCCGGAACCCCGAGTCACTCAAAATAACTAGATCTACTAGCATGTATTTCTGTATTTTTTTCATTGCATTCTGATCTGTTCATCTTTATATATATATATAGATATATATATATATATATATATATATATATATATATATATATATATATATATATATATATATATAATTAGTCTTTCCAGCAATGTGTAGATCTTTTTTGTTTCTATGTATTCTGTACAAGTTTTTAGTGTTTCTATAAAACTGTAATCATGCAGAAAATTAAACAAAAACATTTACGATTGTGGATTAATAACTCTAGCCTTAAATTACACATCCCATCCGGTGTCAAGATATACATACATAACTAACACATCGCTAAATATACAACTGGCTGCTTCATGCTCTTACTGTCACTCAAATGAACATCTAATAGACCAAGACAGGAAGAACTGAACTTATTAAGTGCTTTCACACCAACTAATTGTACCAGTATCAAATTCAACGTTTTGAAATATTTTGTAAATGCAATTAATCATTTTGACTTGTGTAAGGTTTCAGAGGTCTTAATTAGCTATTCATTATATCGATATTCATGATACAGCTCTATGAATCATTTTTTCAAATTTATTTTTTTGAAATGCACGGAAATATTTTATTCTTCGATATATAAATACGATATATAAATAAAATCGTTAGCGTTATTAAACCAAATCGCTAATTTAAAAGCAAATGTGCCCGTTTTGAGGTAATACTATTAGTTTCATACATATAATATTGGTTTTGTTAGCATTCCGAGTTTTAAAATATTAGCTAGTATAGCTCTCCAACGAAAAGATTGTTCGTTGCTTAAGTATAGACTAAACGTTCCATATATATATATAATTTTGTTACGATTGGCGTTTATCACATTACACAAATACCTGGCAATAGGTAACTTCTTGCTGTGTGAATTTGTTATGTGCCGGGTGCAGGTAAAGTAGGGCACGTGATCTAAGTAATCAAGCAGTTTGCATCAGAGGGTTTGGCTTGAATTAACGGGCCGATCTCCTGAGTCGAATCGACGATACCTGTATTAGGTACTCCTTTTTTATAGAATATATTGTTTTTAAACACGCCTTATGTTATGATTACAGCTTAGCCCTTGTCTGTGTGACATAACGTTTGACCAATATTAACTGTTAGCGTATAACACCATCAGTATTCTACTAGTCGTCAGTCAGTCATGACAATGAAACAAGGTGTCTATAATTTTGCCATTGGTTTGGCGATACACATTCTATCCGGTAAGTATAGAACCTGAAAATATTTATACAAACTACTAAACGTATTATTAATGCTTGCTTTATATTTACAACTTTGTGTTCTTGTACGTCGTGTCATTTAGTGAAATTCTTTAGCACTGGTTTCAAACATAAGAAATATGGATAGTGGATAATCAATGTTGTCCTTATAGATTTACTGATGTCCCTAGAAATAACAAATTCTTGTTGTGGTTGCCAAACAAGTACTGCATTTATGAAAAATAAACCAGAGAAATATGAAGTAAAGTGTTCTCATCTACTATGCTTTGTTATTAACTACATGGCGCTTCTTAACTGACACATTTTGATTTATCCCAAGGCTTCGTGGTATTATCCACATGCATACTTTGAACAATACACAAAATGTTGATTGCCACGCACTTGCATAGTATGACCAAGAGATAAAATGTTGATTGCCACGCACTTGCATAGTATAAACACTAGAGAAAATGTAAATTGGCACGCACTTGCACAAGTTTAAAACAATGGGGAAGACCATGCCGAAAGCTACATATTTTTAGGCTTTTAGTTCCAGTACGGTTTACATGCAGTTTATGTGCACATTATAAGTTTGACATTTGTATTATTCCGAATATTGCAACACATGGAAACGACAAGCATATTTGCTGTAGGAACCTATTTATGTAATAATATTTGTACGTCATAGTAGTATTATCATCCGTAGTGATCATGACACTGATACAAACATAGTGCCGAAAGAGTTCTATGTTTGTACTACATAATCTGATTCTTGTGGTGACTTTATAACGTGATACCTTTAATAGGTCTTGACTGTATATAGATAAATGTTGTCGTGCAATTGTGTGAAAACGTAAAACAAATGAATGATTTTACCTTTACAAACAGCTAATTGTACTCAATTTCTGAAGTAATTTTACTTACAATTCTTCACTTTCGGAGAGAAACATGTCTTGAATGTCCGTTGTACTACATCAACAGAGGCATGTCGTATTAAGCCCATTACAGTTTATTGATCCGAACTTTTGAAACTTGAAAATGGCTCAAATTTCAGACTATCATCTCTTTTTTACACAAATGTAAAATATCCATACTGAGGCAATTAGACAACCAGGTCTGACAATTCCATCACCAGGCTCAAGCAATTACATAACCCGATTGAATTATTGCATAATTATGAAACAAATACTGAACCAAACTGTCACAATGTCTTATTTTGTTTACTTAACGTTTGTATTTGAAACATGAAATGAAGAAGCAGGAGAATAATTTTGATACAAATAAGAATTATTCCAATCTTCATCTTGTAAACTTATTTATGTAGTTTACTATAATTTTATTCAGATTTTACAAACGATTATGGTGCATTTATTTGTTTCTGGCACCAGGCATAAGGTTGCTTGTAATACGTCATGATCTTTGACGTCCATGCATATTTATGTCACAGAGTTGGTTTTCACGTAATAACTATCTTGTTTACATTTACAGTTTGCACATTGTACAGATGGCTTATAAATAAGCTAGGGTTCAGAAAGAACCCTACGAATCTTAAATGTTGAATGATTAAAAGTGAATATGGTTTGATAAATAAGAATCTGTTTCTGCACAATCACTTGAAATCATTTCCATCCGCAGTTACTGACTTTGTGAATTATATCCGCTTGTAGTAAACCAAAACAAGATATGCTGTCAGGATTAGGTGATTAAAAGTCAGTCATCGTAACTAATAAAAAAGTGGTTCTTTAAATAAGTGTAGATCTCGCCATTTACAATTTACAGCATCCGTATGTTGCGGATACCTTGCACTAATGACTCAAAAGGTCAAATGATAAATACAGTATACATCGACGTTCCCATAGAATAGCTAGAGGTGTCCTTGAATAATGGTCAAAAGAAATGTATGTATTTCTCTTCTTGTAATATAAAACCCTAATGCGTATTTAATCAACACGCCAGTGGTCGAATTGGCTGAGAATGACAGACTAAACAATTAATTCACGTTAATAATGTCAGTTTGATATGGATGGCTATTGATCAGAGGTCAAACGTCAAACTTTTACAACCATTACTACTAAACACAGCGCAATATTGGCTTAATTTATCGTCACAGTGGCAATATCACGTTTGGAACAACAATTAAGGTTGTAGTAGTATATCTTGTTCTATATGTTATTCAGATATTTTACATATTTACGCCTTTTTAATTCTGGATATTTCTCGCTCCTTACGTTCCTCGAAGAAACCATACAAAAAGGCATTTAAAGGTATCTAACGTTTCAAATTTAGACCTCTAGTGTATATTTAAGCAATCGATCAGAGTCCTTCAACATGTGCCAGACTGCAAAACGACGCTCGGCCAGTGCGTCTTTTACAGCTAGAATGCAAGATTGCCACGGGCACATAACAAGTTACGTTTGAATGTAGAGATGAATTAAATGGAGAACTAAATTCCTTACAAGTAAACTCATAATCACCATTTACTTTATGTTCTAAGATCATGTGCTATTAAATCTGGCAGATGCAGCCTATTTATTGTGTTTCTGTTTTTTTATTACCTCACACAGTATCAAGCAATGCATATAATGTGTTAAAGTAATATAAAATATCAAAAATTGCATAAGGACAGAATACACTGTTTGAAGCATATGTACAACATAAATTAGTTTTAAAAATTGACGTTAAAAGATTATTTCAAACTGTGGAAACTGTTTTCTTTTATAGATTTATTTGTTGGTCTCAGTCGCAAAGAATGGTGAATACATTTCCAAATCGACGGCATTTTACTCTAAACTATATCATAAAAGAATTCCAAATTTTATGAATCAATATATGGAAATATGAATCTTTTGTTGAGAACATATTTTGTATTTTCACTATAGGCGAATACAATGTTTCTACTTCATTGTTGAGGTATTTCCCTAATCTAGTAAATACACATAGATTATACTTTGTGTGGCAGTAATATAAACGTTCTAATGAAACTGGCAATACGACGTGCCTTCAAGAAGTTTATACAATTTGTATCCCCACATTGAAGAAATATGTTATTTCGTATATATTCCTTGGGTTATTAGTTGTACATGAATGTAAGCATCAGCGTTCAATGTGACGTTTGGCACAATAATGGTCACACGTTTCAAAATAAAAGTGGATTCTTGTTGCCATCATCATCATCATTTTTATTTGATTTAATATTATTAATATTAACATTAGTTTATTATTTACAGAATTTATTGACTCGTTGTTAAGTTCAATATGAATATGACTGGTAATCATGACTGGTAATCATGATAATGATTATGACTGGTAAATATGGTAATGACTGGTGAATATGACTGGTAATCATGGTAATGATTATGACTGGTGAATATGGTAATGACTGGTGAATATGACTGGTAATCATGACTGGTAATCATGGTAATGATTATGACTGGTGAATATGGTAATGACTGGCGAATATGACTGGTAGTCATGACTGGTAATCATGGTAATGATTATGACTGGTGAATATGGTAATGACTGGTGAATATGACTGGTAATCATGGTAATGATTATGACTGGTGAATATGGTAATGACTGGTGAATATGACTGGTAATCATGCAAATATTTTCAAATGTTTATGATTTTGTTTTATATCGGCTAATAAATAGTAACAGATCTGTATAGTAATTATATCTCGTTTATCTGCTCGTTCGCTTGTTTGACGTTGTCTCTACAGCATTGTATTCTTTTCATTTTAGTAGAGGCAACAACTTCGGAAACTGTCTGGGTTAAGGATGCAACTGAAAAACGTACACTGAGTAATATTGATCTCCCCGATGAGTTAGCATTTCATCTCACTCGCCGTTCAGAAACTCTGAACTTGAATTTGAGAAGAAACCATGACATAAATCCTAATGCTGGCGTCTATTTTGCACGAAAATCGCAAAACGGTAAATTCGTTTTGGGGAAATCACGCCATATAGAAAAGGAGGTAAGCTTTCAGCGTTATACAGCAAACGAGTTTGGTTGTATTAGTCGCTACAATATAAACATATTCGAGATGGCACCACTATATTTGTTGGGCTTTCGTAACTCTTATAAAGTTTAGTAATTTTGGTTACGAATGTTGAAAAACCTTGTAAAATTAGATAAAGGGATATAATCTCGTGCTGCGGATGTATTATTGATTCAAACATTAAATAATGTCAGAGGAAAACCGTTGATATAATGAGTATTATCAGTAATAAATGAACATGCGTTATTTTATGCGAGTTTGAACCAAACTTAAAACACAGGTTAAAAGAAACGTAGGATTTAAGTAAATTAAGACTACACATGTATCTGCCTCTACATTATGTATACTAATTTCAGATAGACCTGCATACTTTTTATTATATATGAATCAAACCCACATATTGATCTGACACAATATATACAAATTGATGTTTTTTGACGATGTATATTAGCGTAAAATAATCAATTACACATTATCTCCATGTTTAATAAGTAGGCACGATGGATTCAGTTTCTGCTAGCTTGATCACCGGTATACATGTGGTACCATGTCCATCTCATATTGTCCACACCAAGTATATATATGCATTGTTCAGAGTATCCTTGCCAAAATATTAAGTCAATGGTATCAAAATTCACGTTATTCATACTAGTGTATCCATTATCACAGTATACATGGCCCTACATCCATTGTTTGGAGTATCCGTGCCACAGTATCTGGGTCTATAGTATCTATGTTCACGTTATTCATTCTAGTGTATCCATTATCGCAGTATACATGTAAATATTCTCCTTACCAGAGTATCCACACAAATATTAGCTATGCCACAGTATCCACGCATATCGTTTCCATGCTCAGAGTATCAATGTTCTGGATGATTTATAATGTGACAGCAATACATATCTCATAGATAACGATCAACCAATAACAGCAACATATAAACTAGTTCCGTTAATATAAACTAAATAAACAGGTATTATTATATTATGTGTTTTACAAAGGATCAAATAGACGTGTAATTACACGGTTACAAAACCAAACGACATGAAAATACAAAGCAAGTTAATGGTGACAATATATAAGATAATGAACATGACTAAAAAGTCATTATGTCTGCTAATTGTAGTCGAAATTGGAAATTGAATGAGATCAAAGTCTTCTTAAATGTAAGGCATATGGGCAATACGTTTCACGTAGCTTGGCCATACTAAGCAAAGAACATTGACCATTTGACCTCATGTTAACAGGTGCAACAATACAGATATGAAGTCTGAAGAAAAGCGTTTTTCTTTGATTTTGTTTTGTCGAATTTATTGCTAAACAAGGCTTGATGGGGGTGGGATGCTTCATTCATCGTTCTTTAAAGAATATCTCAACATACGTTATTTGAACGATTCACAGTTTCTGTAGTAGATACTTAGATGAACAAGAATTAAGTGAACTACACTAGTCCAGTCTTGAAAGTAATACTGAACACATGTGTTTTAGAGGCATCAAGCGAAAGAAAAGTTACACTTAAGCTGGTGAGCCTCAGCTTCAAATATGCAGCCTCATTACATGCTGATGAATGCAGAACGCAATGTCGACATTGACAAACAAAAGTTTTCTACTAACTGTGTGAATTTAATATGTCCATTGTTGATAATTTTTGTTGGAGGTAAAGGATATGAATGAGAAATTAGCCCCTTTAGTAAATTTATCAACTAAAGAAACACCTTTGTTTTAGTAACATCACCATGTTTATCTCCAGCTATCCATTTTAACAACGGGATAATACTCTTTTTTATATCTTCTTCGTCAATAGTTTCTCCCAAAATAACCCTCTCAGTAGTTGAAGTGATGGGTTTAAATAACTGTTCAGTATCCGTTGTGCAATCAGATTGAAATTGTTGTCTTGCTTTTAATTTGTTTCGAACGGAATCACAAACTGGAATATATCTCTTAATCGCAGCTAATCGTTCACGTGCTAATGTAGTCGTTAGTTCTTCATTTACCATTATAAATTAATGTACGAATTAAATTGTAGTGAAAAATTCGTGCATGTTTCTGTACATTGAAATCTAAGTTTATACTTACGATGATTCTGTCACATTGTTCATCTGATTTTTTACACATCGGACGGTCATGAATGCCCCATTTTTCATGTCCTGGTAATACGCAAGATTCTGTTCAAACAGATACGCATTCATTTATAATCTAAACAGGTACATAATGACGATGTATATATTACCACAGAGCAACATGTATATTGATGGGTTATATATATATATATATATATATATACAAATATATAGAAGTTTCGTATTAGGTGCGTAGGTGGGCAGTTCGTTTGCGGTTAAGCTGTGAGTGTGGAATAATAGGACATAATAATCGTTGACTAAACTGTTATGAAGTGTCGTGTATGGTGTCAATAGTATACGAACGTTTAAGAAGAGACGTGGTAACTGTCATGTGAGACCGTGTTCTTGTGCAAAGATCAGAAAGAATTATGTATATGACAATAAGGCAAATAACAAAACCTTGAATATAAGTTGGCCAAAATATCAAAGTGATATTGCCAAATAATGTTGATCACATTTGCAAAGTCGAATAGAAATCAAATAAGATGATATATAAGATTCAGCAGCAATCGATATCTGCATTTAACGAACAAGCTAACATAATAATGCAAGATTCTACAAGTCCCTTACCCAAGACCATATAATAATGCAATAATATAAGTCCGATACCTAAGATCAAGTCAGTCAAATAACTCTATTGAAACAATAATGTTTTCGTCTACGAACTTTCCTAAGGCAATTGGTATTAGAAATGATGAAACCAAACCTATGGCAAAAGCGTTTACAACTTCTTTTACATTTAAATGAATGCATAATCGATCCCGTCTGCTTAAAGGGGTAACATTTTGTACGGAAATATCAAATCACGAATTAGGTATCCAAAAAGCTTGAAACGTCTACCTATAAGGAAAACGAAAGGATCGTTTGGGGAAAGGTTCATACAGCTTTAAAGAACATATTTGGTCTGTCTTTGAAGAGAATGTAAATTACGTAAATCCTATAAGTAACACTCCTACGAAGAGAAGCAAGCATATATGTCAGATAAATATGTTATAAGGTATTCTAATACCGATAGACCATTTAAAATTTGACTATTAAATCAAGTTAGTTTACATGTTCCACACAGTGTGCATTTAAACATTAGAAGGCACTCTCACTTTGATTTAACCATTCCTTGGTTACTAAGAAATATTGCAAATCTGATCTAGAAACGTTTACTTGAAATATAATCCTCAGGTTATTGAAAAGCAGCCATTGTGTGCATATGAGCACATGTGTTCTACTTTTTGAACACGGACAAATACAATATTATCAAAACCTTGAGATTGTACATTCTACACGTCTGAAAGTACTTTTAAGAGATGAATCCCCTGAAGCAAGAATATTTTAGAAAGGATCCATTATTGTGACTAAACCAGATGATGCATTCCGTATGTGTAATGAATATTAAAAATCTCTCTCTCGTTCTCTCTCTCTCTCTCTCTCTCTCTCTCTCTCTCTCTCTCTCTCTCTCTCTCTCCCTTTCTCTCTCTCTCTCACTGATTTAGTTCCAGCTGCAAGAATAACTGACTGCATCAGCAAAGTTAAAATGCGAAATCTGATACCAAAATTAGCTATATAAATGGAATTTGACAAATTCCAATCTCAGTTTGGCATTTGTAACTCCAGACGAGCATAATTAATATGACTTATTGAGAAATGGTATGAAAAAGTCTTCATCAATATTCCAGTTTTACATCTAATTAACATGATTGTCAGGTGTAGAACGATGAGGTAATAATTTATCTCTTTATGATGGTATATGTTATACATACTTAACTTATATTGGATGAGTAATATTGTGTCTCTTATTGATGGTTTTGGACATAATCGTGTGTCTGATATAGTATTTGTGGTAGAATTCACACCGAGATATGTTGATATAGCATCTGTGGTAGAATTCAAACCGAGATGTGTCTGATATAGTATTTGTGGTAGAATTCACATCGAGTTGTGTCTGATATAGCATTTGTGGCAGAATTCACACCGAGTTGTGTCTGATATAGCATTTGTGGTAGAATTCACACCGAGATATGTCTGATATAGCATTTGTGGTAGAATTCACACCGATATATGTTGATATAGCATTTGTGGTAGGATTCACACCGAGATGTGTCTGATATAGTATTTGTGGTAGACTTCACACCGAGATATGATGATAAAGTATTTGTGGTAGAATTAACACCAAGATATGTCTGATACAGCATCTGTGGTAGAATTCACACTGAGATGTGTCTGATATAGCATTTGTGGTAGAATTCAAACCGAGATGTTTCTGATATATCGTTTGTGGTAATATTAATACCGAGATGTGCGCATATTTGAGAATAATTTAAGAGTAGCTCTTGTAGAAGCTAAATACTTTAGTAAATCAGTTTTTTGTTTTCCTTTGTTATTCAGTATGTCTCACGCATCTTCAAACAGAGACAAGATTGCCGTCAATGTCGCCTTCAAGCTGCACAGCATGCCAATCAGTGAAATCGGCCAATACAACATCGGAACATTCTTTTTGCAATTAATAATACCGTTAAGTAGCAAATTCATTAGCAAGTTTACTTTGGCAGATCCTGTCTGAGTAGCAATAAGAGAATGTCAATTGGACAGTTCGTTGACATGTTGTGCTTGATTAATCTCTAAGTATCAAAGTTAAATATTAGCATTAATGGCTTTGCCATTTTAGATTTTATTACCGCAGAAATGTGTGTGGCAGAAAAGCAAAAAACGATGGATTATTACACGAATTTCGGAAGTAAATTAGTCTCTTTGATATATTTTATACTATAAACGCAAATGGTAAAGTTTATTTATCTGGGTATTCATAGATAACAGGCGATACAATGTCAGTTAAATTGTCGATGTGAACCCAGAATGAGACAGTGTAAATCTGGATAAACCTGGAAATATATATGCAGTAGGTAATGCTCTTCAAACATCTTTCGATGATAACAAAATAGACATGACTGGTCGAACAATTACAGGTGATTTAATAAGGTCAAGTACAACATTATAAACTTGGAAACAGTATATCCGACATCAAATCTAAATCACCCAAAACACAGTACGTTATTTGCAGATGTAATACAACAAACTTGATAAAATCAGCGGAACAGTTACCTGAAAAAAATTGTGTCCTGCAAATATATTATCGTGTTTAAACAAGATTTTTCACCAGCAAAATTAAACAAACGTCAAGCAGCACGTTATAATGAATTGAAATATGTTAACGATGCCAGAGTAAATAAAACAGGCAATATAATAACGGGAAATTTAACTTTGTTAAACAAGGAAAAATAACTTGATTATCAATAAACGCACCTCATGCTGATGGTTTGCAGCATTTTACACAATAGACCATGATATATTACTTCACCGTCTCCAGCATATATTTGTCATTCAGCATATATCCTTACAGTGGTGCAAGTCCTACATAGTCAACAGGACACACATTGTGTCTTCAGATGAATTACATTCCAGTCCTGTGGATCTATGTTGTGGTGTTCCACAGGTGTCTATTCTTTTATATGTTCTCTTTATTGTCATAGATCATCACCCACTGTCTCAACAACTGTACGTTGATGACACCCAACTATACAAGTCTTGCCACCCAACTGACGTTGATGGTACCGTCCATGGAGTAGAGAGGTGCATTTCTGATGTAAAATCATGGATGACGTGTAACAGGCTTCATATGAATGATAATACAACTGAGGCTTTTCTGATCAATACACAACGACCTTCTCATTTACATTATTTACCTCAGACAATAAAAATCAGAAGCACCAACACTAAATTATCACAGTCAGTAAGAAACTAGGTGTTACTCTAGACAGTACTCTCACATTGCACCAACATGTCTTGAACTGAGACGCATCAGTTCCATTTGCAAATATCTTTCAAGTGATGCCACCGAAACACTTGTTTGTTCATTAGAACTTTGAAGACTGGACTATTGTAACTCAATTATGTCTGGTCCTTCACAATATCTACTCGATCAGAGCACACCTCATCACGGATCTGTACCCCACTGGCTATCAATTCGGTACAGAATGAAACACAAAATATTGTCACGGTGCTATGTTTCACTGACAGACACCAGTCCAACATAACTATCCGGCCTCACCCGTGTATACACCAGCAATGTACTTGCGCTCCTCTTCTTTATGAAAACAAAGCCATTACAACAACGTTTATTTGCATACCAGGGTCCGTTGATGTGGAACGAATTGCCGATTGAAAGTAGACACAATGACATAGTGGTCCTTTTACGGGTGCTCTTAAAACTCACCTTTTCCGACTGCATGACCTAGTAATGTTTTGTATCTTATTTGTTTTCAACATGTTGCATATTTTTCCAATTTCATGGTTTCTGTTATTTGTTTTTCTGTAGTGTTGTCATATCATAATATATGTTGTAATGCGCTTAGAGCTTCTAAAGATTAGACGCTATACAAAGTCCTTATTATTATTATTATTATTATTATTATTATTATTATTATTATTATTATTATTATTATTATTATTGTTATTATTATACGGACAGAATCAGTTTATTCTATAGTTATCAGGATTTTATGATAATATGTTACATATTTTCTTACTTTATATACAATGTTTGCTGAAGATGCCATGGCCATCCATTGACGGGAATATTATATTTACAAATCATAGTGTCGGCATACGTGTTTCCTTTGAAGTGCCGGAAAAGGCCATAAGGGTCAAACTATTACAGATGTATCTCCTGCAAACCTTTTACATGTTAGAAGCCGATACACATTTGGATATTCATGATGATAATGTGTCATGCGTTCGAATCATTTGTATATATACGTAGACATCGTCACACATCGACTGTAAAATCATTGTTAAACAAATGTTTTTAAATTGAGAATAACCACTGCTGAAATATCCAGGTCTGCCTTGTTTCAATACAGGTGAGAGATAAACATTATTAATGATTTGAGAGACAATATCTGAACGGAGTAAATATGATTAAACAACCAGGTATGTTCAACCATCAGTTCTCCTGTAGTTGATTACCTTAAAGAGTGAGGTGGGGATTGTGTGGAAATTACGACAGAGACATAATGAAGCCAGATTAGAAGCAAAACGTCAATTGAAGATACTGGAATGTTATGCCATCTGGATGTATTTGTAGAGTAGCATTCGTTTAAGAACAGTACATTTTACTGAATTTCATTTGCTAGGATATAATGATTTGAAATCTATTCGGTGCTTTGTGGTTTTATTTTAGAAATTTGGTAAAAGCTACGATGACTATTCAATGGATGGTATGCAAATGTATAATTTGTGAAACTAAGATATTCTCGTTTGTCGTTACTCTTACTGCTTGCCGTATAATATGCCTTTGTATTAAATCCTTCCCAAAAGTCTCAAAATCAATATAAAATGAAGGATATTTCACGAGAATTCGATAGTTAAACATTATTTTCATTACTGACAATTATTCACGACATTTCTCTTATATGACATAAAATAAACATACAAAATTTACCATAACAAAACGACAATAACAACACAGACTGATCTTATTCAATGATACCGCAATATATTCCTTAGTGATATTTGCTTGTCTCTGCGCAGCATTTTTGTTGTATAATAAGATGTTGTACCTATTGAGTACAAAATGAATTTCAAAATCTATCTATCTATCTATCTATCTATCTATCTATCCATCTATCTATCTATCTGTCTATCTATCTATCTATCTATCTATCTATCTATCTATCTATCTATGTATCTATCTATCTATCCATCCATCCATCCATATATATATATATATATATATATATATATATATATATATATATATATATATATATATATATATATATATATATATCTGTGTGTGTGTAGAACATATAAATACGAGAAGTGCGTGCAGTTGTTTGCATGGGTCAAATTACTGAAGGCTATATACCCAGAGCCTTTTCTCTAAACTGTGTAATTTGTTAAGTGAAATAATTATAGTGTGTGTTAACAGACTGTTGTTTAGTGGCCAGAAACACTTTATTTGCGCGGTGAATGCGTTTGAATTGAAATATTTTGTTGTATATCTCAGCTTATACAACTCCCTTAAAATAGTTCTAGACCATACGTACCTCATACGTCCGTTATGGAAAACAAAGATAAGTGCAGATATAATTTATGTATAAGGCGGTAAACTGAGTGTTTTGAGTTTGTTACAACAGTTTGTATTTGTCATATTGCCCACAGTACCCTGATATATAACCACACATCATGAGGTACATAACGATGTTATAGTGCATAACGAAGAACACAGTATTCATAAGTAACAATAAACATAAAAGTAGAAATTGGTGCTTTTTTCGGATATATATGGGATACAAGTTTGTGCTGCATTATACTCAAACAAATGGATTTAATGGTATCAATAAAACTTGTTTGGAGTAAGATTTGAGACACTGACCTAATTCTGATAAGCAGGAAACAGATATATGAACGGTTTATCTAATAGTGAAGGTCCCTCTAATGAACATTGCTTAATTAGTTATCAGAATAGTACTGGATTCATTTTGTATATAGGACGAAAAAGATCCAATTGTTTTATACAAAGGTGGGTGAATTTTGTCTCCGTGTTATCCACATAGTGAACACGTATTACTAAACTGGACTTTGTGTTCGATATTAACGTTGGAAATTGACATAATATTTCCTCGCATCAGTTAATTTCATATATTCCCGTTTTACCTTGTATTGGCACATTCCACACTCAGAACATAGGGATTGTAAAACAAATATGGTTATTTTTCAAAAACTTTAGATATTGTGTAGCTTATATAAGGGTAGAATAAAGGTTGTTTCATAATGAACGGGATGCCATGAATCGAATTGTATAATAGTATGAACATGCTGAAAAGAGTAATAATGACATTGTAATTTATCTGCTTGAAACAGGCACAATGCTTTTATTATTCTATCTATAATGACTGTATAGCTTTACCATGTTGTCTGTTATTGTTTGCCCCGACTACCACTACCTCCGAGTGCAAAATCAATAAAAAATTAAAGCTATAAATTACATTCAACACTTTTATTTTATGCAACTATCTCTGAAGGCGATACCATGCTTCGATTCTTGTATGAGTGGCATGTTGCATTTGATTAACTTTGTAAAGATATATGTAACATAGGTCTCCCTTTGGTAAAAGATACTACACAGGTAAGCTGAGTTAAAGTCTTGGCATTTATCGTGTTGTATATATATATATATATATATATATATATATATATATATATATATATATATATATATGAACGTTTAGGTGCCGTCTTCAAGATAGGATTCATGCATTAACATAGATCAATGAAAGGCATTTAATTTGAAAGAGTATCCTAATGTTAATAATAATACTAATAATAATACTGGTAATAATTATAATTATAATATTAATTATACTAATAAGGATTTTCTATAGCGCATAATCTCTAGAAGCTCTAAGCGCTTTTCAACAATTGAAAACATCTAGAACATGAATTATATATAGAAAGTAGAAACAGAAACAATGTTGATAATATTTAAGGTTCAAAACAGGATTAAGTCTTTAAGTTTGTTCTTTCAGCAGCAGAGAGGGTGAATCCTACAACGTTTTTAGACAAAATTTTGATTGAATCATTAAAACGAGCCTTCCTACGATCTCATTTTAACCAAAAGAAATGTCTCAGGAGCAAACCCTACAACGTTTTCAGACAAAAAATTGATTGAAATCTTAATGAGCTTTCCCTACGAAATCTCATTTTAACTAAAAAAATGAAAACGGAGACTTTTACGATTTTTTAATCAATTTTGGTCGCAACTTGTTGTCATCCACCCTCTCTGCTGCTTAGTGATTTCATCACTGGGTTAACAAAAAATAATAAATGATTTTAACCGAATATTTGATCCAGTCCGATACGATATCGTGTCCGAGGATCATGCAAATTTATTGTTGCGAATCCGTGTGGTTTTGACTGAGCATGACTAAAGAAGTTTTTAAATTGATTGAAGTCCATATCAGAACACCATGTCTGCCAAATATTTCTAAGAGTATGAGTATCAACTCCGTTGAATACAGAAAGAATATTGCAGTTATCTCTGATGACTTTTGGAACCTGAGTGTAGCGTTGAGTGAAATATATCACGTCAGTGTTTTTGTGACGCCCACGGGAAAATATTCTAGCAGGATTTTTTTGTTTATCCAACATTATATCGTCGTATACGACTAAATTGTTAATATCTCCATCAATATCATCAATACTCGGTGCTTCATCGATATCGGTTATAAAATCAATGGCGTTCTCACCCTTAATTTCTGATGCATTCTCGTTAAAATCCTTTAACACTTCATAACATCGTTGATCATCTACGCTAGGGGCAATTAAATACAACTTATCCCACTTCATCCATCTCATTATTAAATTGAGCAACAATTGCGTTTTACCGGATCCAGATGGCCCGATTATAATCATCCGGATAGAGTTTGGTAGCGCTGCATGATGCTTAATTGGTTCTCTTGTTTTAGTCGCTGAAAAATCAATTATATCCATATTTCTATACATAAATTATGGATCTATATTGTGTGAAGTGTAAAACGCGTACTGGCACAGATGATGTGACGACGATTACAACAAAAAATAACCGATCAGCGCTTTCTGGTAAATGCGTACAATGTAGTACAAAGAAATTTAGATTTGTTTCTAAACCCAAGGAACCTTTAAAAAAAAAACGAGGAGGTGATATCGCAGCCAAATTAGCAAAACTCCCTGGAACCCCATGGGCAAAATACCCCGGAGAAAAGCACCTTCCAGGATATAGCTACTGTGGACTGGGAACCAGACTTGATATCAGACTCAATAATCAAAATCAACCCAACCCCGGTGAAGAACCAATAAACGCCATTGATAAGGCCTGTCACCTTCATGATGTTGCTTATAAAAGCAGCAATCTGCAACACAGGCATCTAGCAGATGTGAAATTAATTCATGCGTTAAATGCTATTCCTGATAAATCCTTCAAAGAAAAATTGTCTTCATTTTTGATAAAATCGGCTATGAAAAGTAAATTGATGTTAGGTGCTGGTAATTAATAATATGGAATCAATTTATTATTCTCCGAGGGGATACTGGAGGGGTAACGCTGCAATCAATAAACTCGCTAGTGCTGCAAAAGTGAAAAAAACCACTGCGGCTAATTGGTTATCCAAACAGGCACTATGGCAAATTTATCTACCACCGCCTAAACAAATTCAATTCTCGCATTTTGATGTGACCGCTCCTAATGAAGTTCATCAGGCTGATATATTATTTCTGCCACATGATCGTGGTTACAAATATGCGTTAACCGTAGTTGATATTGCAAGTCGATACAAAGAAGCAGAACCGTTAAAAACAAAATCAGCCACTGAAGTCGCTTCTGCATTTGAAAGGATTTATCGACGAGGTCCTCTGAACTGGCCAAATCTATTGCAGGTTGATCCTGGCTAGGAATTTCAGGGTGTAGTGTTATCAACAATGAAACATCACAATGTCACAATACGACGAGGGCATACTGCGTTACATCGCGATCAGGCAATTGTAGAACGATTTAATCGGACAATTGCTGAGCGGTTATTTGGATATCAATACGCAAAAGAATTCATTCAAGAAAAAAGATCCCGTGAATGGGTTAAAAGATTACCATCTGTGATTCCTGCACTGAATAACGAGATTACTAGAACAATCAACATGAAACCTATCAACGCTATTAAAAAGAAGTCTATACCCGTACAACCACAAAAAGATTTCAAAGAACCAATTCTTGGTAGTAGAGTCATTGTGAGGTACTTATACGAACCAGGAGAGCTTGAAGGGGGTAGAAAAAGGGCTACTGATCCTATTTGGAGCGTCACTACGCATAAGATATCTAGTATAACACGATCAACTGGTAGACCTCCAGTCTATAAACTGGATTCAACTGCCCCTCAGCGGGGTTTTACTCGACAACAACTACAAGTGATTCCCGGGGATACTCAATTGCCACCGCATGGTCTTAACTAGCACCGTTGCGTCTATTGCACTCAAGACAAGTCAACATCACATTGTTTCTGACATGACCGAGATAGTTATTTTTTCTGTCTACGGTGAATTGGCGAGGATCCTTATCCGAATACTGCCAACGCATTATACAATTGCAACTCGCGCAGTGATTATTCTGTTGTTTCTTCAAAGTGATTATTAGTTCAGCATCAATATCAAATTCTCGTTGTTTTTTTTTTGTCCTGTTGTTTGTAACCGGAGAGTTTTTTATTAATGATGCTAACATCAATATCACTTATTGTTGTGTCATTATCATCACCAATGATTTCATCATCGAGGACAACTCTTCGAAGTTGATTTATGTTTTGTACTCTGGATACTGCGAGATAGACTAAATTTGATTAGCACGCAATGCATCTTCAACGACATTGATATCAACCAGCACAATATCATTTAATACGAGAATTTGTTTTTCACTCTGTCCTGGAATATCAACTTCAATGTTTTGTTTTCGTGTATCCGATGGCCTATAACAAAGGGGTACTGGAAGCGTTGCAAATTTTTCTTGATGCAATTCAAATAACTTCATCTGAAGTGTATCCCTGACTATTTTTCTACTTGCAATGATCAAATCGTTTGGTCTCCACGCTTCCCAGAAATCATTCATAGGGGTTTCTGAAATCACTTCACGCGCTATTTCGCATTGGATTCTATCCGGTTGTAATCTAATTAGCGCTTTGAACTCGCGTAATCGTTCATCAAGTGATCTATAATCAGTGGTGATTTCTTCATAGTAGTCTACAAAACCCTTTAGCCATTCATGTGGAGATGCACCGACAAATGGTGGTGGTTGGCCTTGATCACCGCACATGACGACTTTTGTGTTTTTGTTTAACAACCACTCAAGAAATGTTTTTAATACATCTAATGACACTGTGCATATTTCATCCCAAATTATGATTTCAGGAATGAATTTATCACCCATACGCTCAGGAGTCCATTTGTCACCCTTCCATCGAAAAAAACTGTGATAAGTGCAAGCATTTACCCCTCGTTGTATCATCTCTCTGGCGAGTCTGTGAGTCGGTGTTAGCACAATCATGTTAGAAACGCTAGCGTTTCCACGACGAAATAATTCAATTGCACGAGTTGTCTTTCCTGACCCACCACAACCGTTTAAATAAACTGTCTTATATCTACATACTGGATCAGATACCGGTGGTGCATTAGAAAATTCTGATTGAATTTCAATACGGTTACAACAAAGATATTTATCATCCATGGCAACGTCTGCGGATTCACAATACTCATGTAGCATCTCCTTTTTAAATCGCCAACGCCCCCAATTTTCTGCGGGATCTGTGAATGCCGCTACAGCTGATTTGTACTTATTGTGTATATACATCGAATCAGTGGCCACTCTAACCGCGGTATTAGGAAATCTATTTATCATCGAAAATAGAATAATAGAAGCATAGGCTAGCATTGAACTTCTCAAATGTGTGTACTGGGAATTATATCCATCACAGTAGGTAACAACCGTACCTAATTTCTCACCATTGGATAGAAAAGCATCCTTACGGGATACAAGTTTTCCCTGTTTCATTAAATCCGCTACAATAAAATCGTATTCAGCGACATCTATGATCAACCGCGAAGAGTATTTTGCGTTGTCGTATCGTCCACCCTGGGTAAATTTACCGATTATTCTTCTTCCGAGATCTTTTGCTTGTTCTTTTTTAATTTCAAATAACTTCTTAGACCAATTTATGATTTCTTCTTCACTGAAATCTGGAAACTGTTTTCGTAGTTCGTTGATTATTCTATCTAGATCGGGTTGTGGTAGCCAAACTTCTTTCTGAGCTCGATAGCATATAATAGCCTCGGAAACAATCAATGATATTAGCATACCACAATCAATCATATATCTCAATAGCACTATTGGCATCCAGTGTTTTTCAGATAGGTGTCTACCGAGCCAAACATAACTACACGGATGTAACCCTGTAGCGAATTCAAATGATATCACACGAGCGAATCCAGTTAAATCAAAATCAGGTAATGGTCCATTAATCGCAACACGAGTCATTTCATGCGTGGGGTGTCCAAATCGTTTGAAGTACTCAGCGCATTCCCCATACCCGAGAAAACTTCCGGGATAACACGCGGATATATCAATTGAAATCATACCATCACGTGAGTATTTCGTATTCCACAGTCCTCCATGACCAAATCGACGCAACTCAATTTAACATCCTCGAGAAAATCATTTCGTGTTGGACGCCATGAGTTTTTTTCTCTTGCGAAGTGAGCTACCACTGATGGAATAGTAAAACTATCCGTGAGTAGTTTTTCATGGGAATTCTCCGGTGAAAAATCACTAGCGATTTTTCTCATTCTGTTATCTAATTCTTCAATGCGATATAATTCACCATTTGGTTTTACAAATTGATCGAATTCTTCATCACTTCTAAGTAACCACACTGACACAGGATCATCCTTACACAACGCATGAATAGCATCGAATAATTTCTCTTCATAGAAAACATCCCCGACAAACTCCTTAGGGATATATTTCACGGTTCGTTCTCGTGGAAATATTGTTACGGCAGGTGTCCACGCGTGTTTGTTATGATCAATAATCTGTATTGGCGCTCCATTTTTGTTATATTTCGGTTCGTATAAAACCTCTCCGGTTATCGTCATAACGGTTATTGGGAATCGTAATGATGTTTCTAATTTAGCTATATCAGAAATCTTTGCACCATGCTGTTTCACTGTCAGTTCCCACTCGGTTATTTTCCTACGTCGCAGATCAGTTAGTTTATTTTCTCGGGATGCATTTGTGAAGTGTTCTATTATTCGTTCTGCTACACAATTAAGCCCTGACGAATATTTCATAGGAGCTAGTTTTGCGATATCGGGTTTATCATTTAACGGATATATCCCATAAACCATTGCTGTTACGGGATAAGATCTTTCGTAGTATGGTTTGTCAATGCCGGTTAGAATCCCTGGTTTGGAATCTCTACTCACAATGACAGCTTTTTTATTCTTGAGGATTGGTTCAAATTTATCCTTAATAATCCATTTGCCATCGACTTCGATAATGAATTTGATTCGGAAAAAAATGTCTTTTTTCCCCAACACGTGAAATTATCACTGCTGCTTTTTCATCATTCATGGTAGCATCAACAACACCATCAATTCGAAATGTTGACCAACAATAAGATGCTCCATCACGCTTGAATTCATTAAAACAGTCTGTGATTTTACAAATCATGGCTTTATCAAGAATTGTATTCTTTGGTGTATTAGAAACTATATCGAGATTGAATTGAGCATCTTTCCAGGGATAATCTCTCTTGGACGTTTTTTTGGTTTATCGAGATTAAATCTAGGATTGATTTTCAATAATCTCTTAAACTCTTTCATGTTTCCGTCTCTTGGACGTTTTTTTGGGTTTATCGAGATTAAATCTAGGATTGATTTTGTTACGTTTTTTTGGTTTATCGAGATTAAATCTAGGACTAATGTTTAATAATCTCTTAAACTCTTTCATGTTTCCGTCTCTTGGACGTTTTTTGGGTTTATCGAGATTAAATCTAGGATTGATTTTCAATAATCTCTTAAACTCTTTCATGTTTCCGTCTATTGAACGTTTGTTACGTTTTTTGGGTTTATCGAGATTAAATCTAGGATTGATTTTCAATAATCTCTTAAACTCTTTCATGTTTCCGTCTATTGGACGTTTGTTACGTTTTTTGGGTTTATCGAGATTAAATCTAGGATTGATTTTTAATAATCTCTTAAACTCCTTATCAGCATTTTTCGAAGGCAATCTCTTGAACTCCCTCATGCTATACTAAAAACAAGTGTCTAAATGAAAGGTTTATGTATAACGAATCACTGCAATGGATCAGTCAATGAATTAGACAAATAGTATAGTATACTAATGAACCAGGAATTCAGACCACACCCAGTGAGTACAAATTATGAAGCATCCAGTGATGGTGTTGTAAGACACTGTAGACTGAAGAACCCAGTTGGTTGGGATAATGGTATGAGGTATTTGTTCTTTACTGTTGGAAAGAAGAAATATTACAATCATCGTTTCGTATTTGAATGTTTCAATGGATTGATCAAAAATGGTTTTGTTATCGATCACAAGGATTCTAATCCAAGGAACAATTCTTTATCAAATCTGCAAGCTATCACACAAAGTGAGAATTTGAAAAGAGGAGAGACTGGCATTTGCTCAAAAAAAGCGAGACCAGTAAAATCTTTGAATACAACAACTAACGAAGAAAAAATATTTAAATCAATATATGAAGCCGGCAAGTATTTCAATATTTGTAGAGCCTCAGTACGATTCGTTGCAGAGGGGGTTTTTCGATCGGCTATTTCAAAAAGGACGGGACAAAAAATTCAATTTAGTTATGTCTAATGCGTCATATTTTTCATTTAGAAATATATCATTATTATAGAATAATGAATTCTGAAAACATGAATAGCATCATATCCGAGAATTCAAAATTGAAAAGTTGGGATATTGAACTATCAGATGGGTTAAATCCTGATCAAATCATGTCTGATTTTCAGGATATAGAATACGGAGTTAGCACTAACAAGTATATGCTACCAAAGAAGTATGCGCTCATCAAAAGAATTCAGAATTCTATTAAGGACTCTCTCGCATTTTCCAGTGACGTAAGTGTGTTCGCTCCGTTGTATACCATCGTAGAACGAATACGAAAAGAATTGGGGTACGAATACGAATTGAAAAAGGAGGTTAATTCTAAAGTTAGAAACCTACGGGCGTTAATTCAAGAAAATGAACAATTTTGATTGACCAACCATTTATCATTATTTGATTGTGACCGTCCCTCATAGAGATTTTAATTTTTTTTTAGCATTTTTTGATTAAAACTGTTGAAATCAGTGAATAAAAAATTGATGGCTGGTTCGGATTGATCAAATGGAAAAGTGGGGAAAGTGTGATATTAATTATTTTTATATACAATAATGACACTTTCACCATCATTGATAGAGATGTTAAAACACTTCCACGATGGTGTTAGGTCGGGATTGAAAAATTGTTTTGCAATTGAAAAATTGTTTCTGATTTCAAATAATGGTCAATGAAGCATTAACAACCCGATTGGCTCGTGAACGACTGGATGCAATCAGGAGATTTGTACCAATTCGTGACTCTGTACGAAATAAACTGCAACAACGACAACAAGCGCAGACTGACTTTTCTGTGTCAAGTGAACAACTGTTTACTCCGATAACAAGTGCGACCAAAGATGTGAAAAGTTAACTGAAGCAGCGATATACGGAGATATTCCTGAGCGAGAACGAGTAAAGAAGGCGCCGCTGCTTGATACGCTTGAAAAGATAGCAGCAGAGACCGGACAAACACGCGCAGGGATACAACAGCTATCCAGTGAAATAAAAACTCAAAGCGAGTATGAACGATTAGCTGATATTGATGATTCTGCGCCTGAACCACAACCTGTTGATGTCGTCACCCCAAAAGGTATCCCCTTTATAGACAAACTCACCGAAGAAGCTATAACAGAAATCAAACGACATCAATTAATAAAGCCCAACGATTATGCGGACTTTGGCGTTTTCGCTGCCCAAAAATATTATTCAAGGGAAGAGTTTTTAAAAGACGAGTATAAAAACAGTAGAATTAAACGAGACGACTGGGTAGATTGGTTATATAAAACGAATAAGGGGATTACTGGTAATTTGAAAAAGGATACAGTTGAGTATAGATCTTTTAAAGTAGGAGTTGATAGCTATGGTATACAAAAACAACAAAGTCGAGGACGACAAAGGAAATTACTTGATGATAGTGAGGGCGCAACTGGTACAACTGAGGAAACAAGCGGAAAGGGATATTCGATTGGAAATCCAAAGGATGTCTTTGACTCTACCACGACATGTCCTGGTAGTGTTATCAATGATATATCACGATTAGAAGTTCTTGTAGGAGGTTTCCGAGCTGGAAATAACTCACCGGAAATAATTAATGAAGCAGCTGATATCTGTAGACGATTATTTCAGGGTGGTATCATAGATATCAGCACATATCGAGATTTCATTGGCGAGTTAGTGGAGGATTATCACAGTGATTAATCACCGGGATTGAATAAAAACGCTAGCGTTTCCAATTGAAAAATTGTTTCTGATTTCAAATAATGATCATACACTACAATCATGATAAACCAACCCCCGTCTACGTAGTTAATTCACGGTTTCCGGTTTATAGAGCATACTACGGAGATGGTTTAGGCAATACCATTGCAGGGTTATTTGCGAGAATGGCTCCAAAAGTGATGCCGTTGGCTAAACAACTAGGAATGAAAGCAATTGATGTTATTCGTGATAAGGGTATTGGTGATGTTGGAGATCTTGCGGGAAAAGCGTTTTCAGCTGCGAAGAATAAATTAACATCATTAGTGAAATCACGAAGTGATTTACGAAAAAAGAAACCGTTACCATCTACAACGGAAATGCCTGCAAGTGTTAGTAGAATTATAAATAACGCAGTAGACGAAAAACTAGCGTCGATGGCTTTAACTCCCGACGCAAATATGATAACAGGAAGCGGCTTTAAAAAACTACGTCGATGAAAATCGTTTATGATTTCACGATTTAGACTCTGATAAATAGAATAAAATGTTCAAAAAATCACATGATCCGGCATTTGATATAGACGCCCCAGTTGGCAAGGATGATTCTGTACGCGATTATCAATATTACGCTTATCATGCAATAGACGCAAATAGTCGATCGCGAATTGAACTTCAAGTCCATGATACCAGTAAATATTTTTTGCCTTGTGAAGCGTTTATCGAAGTAGAAGGAAAACTTGTAACAGCTGCTGGAGCACCGTATCCAGCTGGTACTCAAGTCGGTTTTGTCAATAATGGTATTATGGCGTTATTTGAGAGTGCAAGATACCTCATTGATGGAAAAGAAATCGAGTCGATAGATCGCGATGTTGATGTGGCTACAACAATAATCGGGTTAGCGAGATATTCTGATGATTATACAAGATCAGCAGGACCTTCTATGATGTTTGCAAAGGATGTAAAAAATACCGCTGGAGGAATTCAATTTGTTGTAAGACGACCAAAAAAAGCCAGTGCTGCTAATGATGATGCTGATGTCGAGGCTGTAGTTATAAACAACGACGTTAATTTCAATCTAGGAGCCGCAACACGTATTTCAATGTTGCAAGGGGCTAGTAAATCATTTTCATGCGCTATTCCACTGCATCACATATTTGGATTCTGTAGAAACGTCCGAAAAGTTATCTACGGGGCGGAGCATACAGTAGCGCTTGTACGAAAGGGTGATGATACTGACGCAATTAGGAGGATTCCAGCAGATGCTGCAAATCCCAATGCTGATGCCGGTAAAGTTATTTTAACAAAAATATCATTGTGGATGCCAATGTTGACTCCAGCAATCACCGCAGAAGAACGATTACTATCATTTATGGACCAAGGAGGAAAGTCGTTGTTAAGTTGGTTAACCGTGAGTACAGATGTTAAACAATCAAATCTGAACGGGTTATTCACGTGGAATCTAGCATCAAAACAAGGTGTTTCAGCTCCACGTCATATATTTGTAGCGCTACAGGATAACACACGAGTTGGCGATCAACGTTTCAGTCATATGATATTTGATCCATTAGGTGTGAAAGACGTCTCACTGAGAATAAACGGTCAGCAGGAACCATCCGAAGATGTGCAACTCGATTACACAGAAAATCATATTGCACGCGTGTATCATAGATTGCTGTCGTTCATGGCACGTGATCAAAATGTTGATACTGGTTTGCAAATATCACAATTAGATTTTAAGAATCTATATCCGATCTATTACTTTTCGCTGGAACATCTTGATTTAACAAGACAATCCGTCGTTGATATACACTTTAGAGCTAATGTAACCCGTCCTGATGCTATTGATAATTATAGAGCGGTTGCTGCCATTCTCAGTGATAAATCAATGCTACTCGAAGGTGTTGGAGGAAGAATGAGAGTGGTAGATGCGCCAGTAGAAAATCTTTGATTGATTTTCTCGATTTTTCATTGAATTAGAATCAATCAATTATATATAATGTCATATAGTGTTATTAGTGTTGCGTTAACTCCTGGTCAATTAAAAAAATTCCAATCGGAATCAGCTAAAAAATGTGGAACCACAATCACGTTGAAACCCAACCAAATGACTGGTGGTGCAAATAAATTATCACTGACAACTCGTCAAATAAAACATTTCAATGATGCACTTGCAGCAAAAAAGGGTGTTCAGATTACTCTCTCTGCAGCTGCTATCAAAAATATGATTAAAACAGGCGGTATATTTCCGTTGTTAGCTGCGATTCCAGCATTAATTGCAGCAGCAGCCCCAGCGGTGGCTAAAGCGGCAGCGTTAGGAGCCGTTGGTACTGCAGCAGGAATGGCACTAAAGAAAGCAACTGGGAAAGGATATAAAAAAAGGGAAAGGGTCTAAGACTACCAGGAACCCCGTATTCGTGGTACAGCGGAAAGGGTCTAAGACTACCAGGAACGATTTATTAATTGAGGAATCGAAGATTCCTATGTCCAATTTTGATTTAATGGATGCTGCTAAAAAACTAGCGATTACAAACTTCAGAGGTGTCTTTATGAAAGATCAATTACCACATCAACCAAACAGCGTTGAAACCGGAATCATTAATTTAGATAACAGCACCGGACCCGGAACTCACTGGGTTGCATACGCTATTGATCCACGTGGGATTGTTTATTTCGATTCATATGGATTAGCCCCACCAAAAGAGTTTATGCGGTATATAAAAACCCTTCCAATGAAGACTTGGTATTCTACGCTACCAACACAAACGATGATTGACCTACCAATATCCGGCAGCGAAGTATTAAATGTCCTTGACGCTATTTCTAACTCCTTGAGTAACCCAAGCGGAAAACCACCACATGTTGTCGTGAATGAATACACTAGTAATCGCTGGCAACGACGAAGTCGTCAAAAACGATTTTAGAGAGAGAAAGAGTTTTACAATAACATGATTGATATTTGGGGGAGATCTTTGAAACCCAAACCCGATGACACTGCACCACCTGATTCTGTCAAGGATGTAAAAAAACTAATCAAAGATGAAATAGCTGAGACGTTGCACTTAACAAATGTTGATCCTAATGAAATAGTTGTATTTCAAGACAAACAGGGTAAATTGAAATCCAGTGATGTGTCATTGGATGATATTTTAGTTAAACAACGAAACGCAATCGAGAATACTATCGCGTTATTTTCGGATCAGGGTAAATTGAAAACCAGTAATATTTCTCTGGATGATATTTTGGTTAAACAACAAAACGCAATCGAGGATACTATCTCGTTATTTTCCGATCAGGGTAAACTCAAACCGGGTGTACTCGTTTCGACGATTACAGATCGATTAAAAACTCTCAACGATGAGTTAAAAAATTCTGTGTTTGTACTAACAACACTTGAATCTAGAATTGAAGAAAACGGAAAACAGTTTACATCATTTCGTAGAAATATCATTGATAAATTTATTGGAACCCCGTTAGATAAAATTGAAATAAAACTCCCGGATATTAAAACATCCATCGATGAGACGAAAACTTTCATCGAAGCCGTCAAAGGTGATTTTTCGAGGATGATAACAATCATTGAAAAAACAAAAATTCCTCATGAGAAAACCAATAACGTAGTATTTACAACCCAACACGGATCATTTTTGTGGACACCTACAAACAACAAATTAGATATCACTGCAACCGTTAAGGGTATTTATCGATTAACACTAGTGACAACGACTCAATTTAATATTTCATCGTCGAGTTCATCCGGGGTCAACAATACGATTTCAACGATCATCGACAAGGATACAACTGAAAAGTTCACGATAACATCTACTGATAAACATTTGGCTAGAACTCCGGTATCATGGTATGTGGAATTCGTAGCGGATTTAAGTAAATAACTAAATCGTTCGGATTTCACAATTGAAAACGCTAGTGTTTTTAAAATAACAATGATTTCATCAACTCAATGTCGCTATGATCAGGTCAGAGAATTTCAAAATAGACTCAAAACCCTCACTGAGGAGTATCAAATAAAAATAAAAAAATACCGACGAAGAATCACCGCAATTGATATTACTGTGTACTCTTTGTCAAGCGTTCTCGCTGGCGCCGGAATAATACTTGCATCGGTTACAATGATTGCCCCGGTCGTAGTTCCAATTTGCATTTCTGCGGTGGCTACAATCGGGGGTATATCAACCGGGATAGCAAAAAAGATATCATCATGCAGCCAGAGTAAACTGCAGAATTACTTACTTCAATTTCATATTGCATCAACCGCATACTCGCAATTATCATTGATGATATCGTCGTCACTCGATAATACAATTATATCAGATAGTGAATTCTCAGCGATGGTCAGTATTTTTGATTCCGCGATATCGAAATTAGAGCGACAACATGAGTATAATAACAATGACAACACCGATGGAATCAGAAAACACGAACCCAAAAAACAAAATGATCTCAATAATATCAACATTACCAGATTGTGAGTTCTCAGTGATGGTCAGTATTTATGATTCATCGATACCAAAATTAGAAATAAATCATGAGTATAATAACAATGACAACACCGCAGGAATTACTTCAACGAATAGTGGAGAACACGAACCCAGTACAAACAAGCATGATATCAATAACATCAACGAATCCAGAATTCAGTGTGAATTTCCCCTCTCCGGTCCCAGTGAAGGAGATAGCGCTAGCAAAACTACGAATGTATCACAGTTGGCCTAATATCAGATCAAAATCATTTGGTGGTCAACAACCCAATAATTCTTTAGTGTTTGCAAATAAGAATAAACCCGACGGAACCCCAGACTGGAAAGTTGTTTCGATACCAACAGGGTCATACCAAATCGAACAAATCAATAATGAATTCGCGCGTAGAATAAAATCGATTACTGGAGTAGAGTCAAAAATCGCTATAACAGTTCATGAACCGACGCTATCATCCGCAATTGAGATAAGCACAGAAAGATACGTCGTAGATATCTATAACAGCTCGATAAGAACCGTACTAGGATGGCCTGAAAACCCACCTCAGGGAATCGTTGTTGTACCACCCAAACCTAAAAAATCTGATCATGTCACAGACAGGATAAAACCTGATAATCCAATAAAAAGTTATAAAGAGTTCAGTGTAGAATTTTTTGGGTCAATGCACCAACATTCTGTGGGGAGTGGACAATCGAGTGTGTATCATTTTGTTGTTGAATCTAAAATCGATGAAAATTTCACAGCGATGAATAATGATTTTTCACTGTTGTTAATATCTCTTAAATCCGGCTCTCTCACCCGAGATGAATTTATCAGCGTCGTAGAAACATGTAACAAAATTATCGACGATATGGAAACATTTAATTTACGAATTATTCGATTTATACTCGATCATGAAACCCCCACAACGAGAACAGAATTTGCAACGAAGTATAATATACGCGTAGAAGATATTCATGCGTTCAAACTACCAGGATATAATATCTTAGAACTACAAAAATCTCTCAGTGATGCCATCGATGTTGGTTTCAAAATAATCTATAACGCATGTGAAAGGAAACTAATGAAAAATTTATTAATCCTGACTCACAATAATGACCCAGACGGTGGCGGCAGACATATCGCTCCGTTCAACGTGAATATTTCATCGGTGTTTGCGCTTAATTTAGTATTTGATGTTATCGAAGGAAGCTATCAAATTAATCTCGAACGATCAAATCAAGCTCAGCAAGGATATATTCTTTATTCGTTTGCACCAACAGCTCCTCCAGGATTCCTAATTATTGAAAACCCAATTAATCCTGTCTACATGCGATGCCATAATAATTCATTAACCAGAATTAATTTCAAACTCACCGACCAGTCAAATAATCTGATTGATTTACAAGAAGAGGTGTTAGCGATTAGTTTGTTTGTGAAATCATAAATGATTTTCATCCTAAAGACTTGATCAAATATTCGGTTAAAATCATTTATTATTTTTTGTTAACCCAGTGATGAAATCACTAAGCAGCAGAGAGGGTGGATGACAACAAGTTGCGACCAAAATTGATTAAAAAATCGTAAAAGTCTCCGTTTTCATTTTTTTAGTTAAAATGAGATTTCGTAGGGAAAGCTCATTAAGATTTCAATCAATTTTTTGTCTGAAAACGTTGTAGGGTTTGCTCCTGAGACATTTTTTTTTGGTTAAAATGAGATCGTAGGAAGGCTCGTTTTAATGATTCAATCAAAATTTTGTCTAAAAACGTTGTAGGATTCACCCTCTCTGCTGCTCTTTCAGTCGAAATACGTTAGTTTTATGAGCACTCTTACCAGGACTCTGTATCTTTATGTTTAAGTTAAATTGGCAATTAGGTCCAAGTTGCATGGCCCTAGATGCAAACAAATATTGTCTAATGGACTTTGTTTTCATATTGGGAATAATGAGTATTCATTTATTTTATGAAGAGCGTAAAGTATCTTGCTTTCCTTTACACACTGGTCAGGCCAGATGAGTATCTTGGACTAGAATGTCTCCGTGAAACGTAAAACAGAGAACAAAGTTTATATTTGGTTCTGGGTCGAATTGATAGCCAGTGCAGGGTACAGAGCAGCAGGAAGGTGTTCTCTGAACGTGGTATTCTAAGAATGATCAGAGCAGCTGTTTTGAACTTTCTGAGTTTTCTAGAGTAGATTCTGAGACGAACCAGATATAACTGAGTTGCAATAGTCCATTCTAGAAAGTACTAATGAACACACAAGCGTTTTAGTGGCATGAACTGAACTATTTTTGCGAACATGGCTTATGCGTCTCAGCTCACGATATGCAGCAAATCATATGTTCAGTTTGATATATATCATTGATGATTTCAAATCGGAAATGCGATTTCGATCCCATAGATGGTATAATCAAATTCACTTTGGTGGCTGGAAATGTAGGCGAAAGGTCTTTAAATCGTCAATGTCATGTGATGCTTTCTTTAGCAGTTTCCTGACAATGGGAATTTTGATAAATGATGGGAATGATCCGGATGCGAGAGATATACTGATAATATGAGCCAGTGGAGGGAATAAGGTATCTAAGCACTGCAGCAGCAGTGATAATGGAATTGAATTAAGTTCACATGTTATTTGTGGACACTTCATCACGAACGTGCGTGTCAAATGAATAGAGACAGTTTCAAACGCTGCTAACAGTTGCCGCTGAAATTATGTATCGCAACTGTATTGGAAAATGGTATTCTCATGCTGTTATCTAATTGTGTTTACTTTATCACTTCATAGATTGGCGTGTGAAGAATTAGTCTGGATGAAAGCCAAAGCCTCTCAGCTTTACGGTGGTATGTCTGAGCAATACGAAGCTAGTCCCTAACACTGCTATAGCAAAGATAACACTTTTGACTACACACACCGCACTTGGTGGCTAGTGCATGTTTTTGTGCAATGAAAGCTTGCATTTATTGTGTTTTTCAACTGTAGGAGGTAAGCAAGTTGTTTGCTTGGTTGTATGTACCATTCGGATATTTTTCATAATAGTTAATACAGTTAAAGAGTTAGGGATTGATACGACCATATTACATACAACAGCTCTGCCCACTAAATGATTTTAAGGCTGTTTTACAATTTGCACCACCACCATCACCACCACTACCTCCAGCGGGAACACATGCAGCCCCGCTAATAACTGAGGAAGAAGAGGCACGAAGCTATTTCAAACTGCCTATGCACGTTTCATTCCCAGTAAGAGTGCAACTTCATTTTTGACCCCTTACCCCACTCCCAAACGAGAAGAACACACACTTTAGTTTAAAAAGATGTTGTCCACTCCTCCTTTGAAAAGCAAAGTGGAAAAAAAACAAGAGAAACCAGAATAGATAAAAAGGCAAAGACCAAATAATCTTCTTACCATTACTATCAACACTACTCTCGACGTCTACTCCTGTGGCACATCGGACACGTACAACATTTTCCAAACGACGATAATTTCGTCCCATCCAAAGTAGCATCAGAGAAGAGATGTTATCACGACTGAATTGTCAGGGTTTATCTCAAGGGCAACGATGGTTACAAAAGCCCACAGCATTTCAGCTGGAGCAATGCAAAAATGCATCGAAGCTAAGATGGTCAAGTGTTAACCTAAATGTTAAATTTTAAAAGTTTTTTAAAAGTAATAATTTTTAAAAGCTTTTAATTTGAAGTGTTTGATAATTTTGAATGTTCTTGGAAAATAAATCATATATGACAAACGTAGCGAGAATCCTTTACTCATTAGTTTTGAGTCAAATAAATACTTTTTCAATGTATTTCCAGACGCCTTTACTGCTTCCACGGCACGTGTGTGTTACATATCCATGCGCACGACTACATATATATGCATACATACATATATATATATATATATATATATATATATATATATATATATATATATATATATATAATGTAGGAATCTTGAAGGAGACAGCCGCTAAATTCACTTTTTGTCAGATCCCTTCCCTTTATTGCCTTTCATCGCGATAGTTATGAATACATGTATATGCTTTTTAGTTAGGTACTGTTTGTTCACTTATTCCAGTATCCACAGTTGCAATAAGGTTTTCACACTTTTTAGTTCCTTCGAGGTGAACATAATAGTTATATTCCTTAGTTGTATAACCACATCGTTCAGTTGGTATGTTTGTCGACTCAGACACAACTGTAACACACATCATACTGTCGGCTGTAATATCTCATGCGGACAGTTTTCACATAAATCATAATGTCGTTTGTGACAATACATATTTTCGGCCGTAACATTAATCATACTATCATTTGTAACATAAATCAAGCTATTGGCTGTAAGATAGATAATAGTGTCAGCTATAATACATATGACACTTTTAGCCGTTGCATCACATATATTACCAGCTGTATATACGTCATGATGCTGTGGATTTTAAACTTTACTAGCCGGAACAATTACAAATTAAAAAAATCAACATAGGAGCATTTATTGCATGTGTTTTGTTTACAAAAGTGCCGAACATTTGCAATATTTATTATAACATTACCTTAAAATAGGTTTAAAATGATATATATAAGACCTAAATAAAATATCTAGTATCTTAAATTATTCGAGAGATACATTTATTTAGAAGGTGAACAATTCTCTTGCAAACTATGTTTTTTTTATAAATATCGTGGGTACCATATTAGTACGGGCAATATTATCAAGCATGCTAAAACAAATCAATGTAACGTTATACAACTTCATATTTTTAAGTCAATGTTAGTAGTAACGATACGTTGTTGAAACATTGATACTGATGATTACAGGATTATACTATTTACCACCCGTCTACTCTATTTATAATATGATATATTAAAGAGATAATATTAAGACAAGAAATTCGTCTTATAAATAATAATGTTTATGTATTTAATGATAAATTATCAAGCAACATATTGGTTCATAAAATATAATGTAAATAATGATACAGTATTAACAAGGTTAGTAGCTATAAAACAAGAAAATATGCAAGTTTAAAGCAAGAAATCGTTCTAAATTAAAGGCAGAATGGACAAATGGATGATAATAGATGTGAAAATTAAAAGTAATACATATATGTATACTTATGTCTAAGTTAACCGAACATTTCGGTGCATGATCCATACAAAAAGATACAGGAAACGAAGATGTTTCATTAATATACTATGCAATAATAAAGGACAAATATATTCATAATTTGCTATACTACATTATTTTATAGAACTAGTATTCTACAATTAAACAACATATACAACTCTAATATGAAAGCTTGAATTATTCCTTATGAGTCTAAAGTCTCCTTAAACATATTTAAAATTATTTATGTTATGTTTCTGGTTTTTCACGGTGAATTTTTGGTTTATTTTCTGGCAAGACACTACATAAAGATACTGGTTTTCATTTGATATATTTCATACATTCCAGCCAGAGTTAAGTCTTATATATTTCATTTTTCGAACCAGATTTCAATTCCATATATTTCATATTTTCTAACCCAATTTAAAGTTTGTATTTCATATATTCCAGCCAGAGTTTGAAATAACCGATAAACAAAATGATGTAGAATATATATCAATTGTTGATATAAAGTAAATAAGTTATTTCATCTGGACCCAAACGGGACAATGAAATTTGATTTAAAGATGCTAAAATAAATCTACCTGTTGGCCGTTTATCCTTATTATCTCTAACAAACTTATAAACTTTCATATTCGGCTTTCGCAAATAATTTTGTCAACAAATACATATGTAAAGTTTAGCATCTATGATAGTCATATTGTTTCTTTGATAAAACTGTACCTGAAAACATGGTAGATCTAGCTTAACTTTGGCATATTGGGACCATCCTTTCTCAGGATCTTTTTAGGTGGATAGAGAGCATGTATGCACGTATTCAAACGATTCTTGGTTCTAAACTATATACAAGAAAATATCGAAACCATTAGGTTTAGTTAAATGTAAAGGAAACTTACATTACTTTTAATTATATCACAACTAATCCTACATGTCCGATTACAAGTCCAAAACATAATTTTGCGAATGAATTACAATAATCGTGAATGACCTAATGTACCACTATAACGTAATCCAGAACACGAATGAGTTCTCAATATTTATACGGTAGTGCTTGTGTCCAAAACAGTCAAGGAATATTTACATTATAATTCCAACGATTAATTTATGTACATACTTTATCTAGAATTATATCTGACTTCAATTACAAATGATTCCAGTGACACATCATTAAACATGAATAAATAATTGTATTTAGATCCCCTTAAATACATAGATACATATATGTATATATATATATATATACTGACAGGCTTCACAAATGGGTCCCTACGGAAAACCAACTAGCTTGTATTCAAGGTCATATCATGAGTTCGATTTCAATTTAACACCTCGTTTAATTCTTATAACGATGTCAAACGCCTGGTACTCATTAGCCTTAGTTAATGAGGCCAATTAAGCATACAATATAAATAAATATTAAATTATACATAATTTACATCTGGACCGTGAACAATTTGTTGAATATTCGCCTTCATAAAGGCAAACATGATTTCGAATATCGTGTTACTCTGTGAAAGGGAACGAAGAATTAGGATTTTCTATAAATCAAAACCATTCACAATTCGTCACATTAAACGTTGGACAAACTCGATTTACGAAACGAAAATATACTGCTATTGAAAACTGCATATCAAGATTATTCCATAAAAATGAAGTTCTCACCAATATGTTTTTTTGATATGATTTGTTTTTATACATCTTGATACATTTCTTGCGAAGAACGTCTCTAGTGTTCATATTAAACAGGATAAGAACAGCTTTAATACTGTATAGTTACCATGTTTGTATGGGACTATGTTAGATATTTTCTTACTTTATATATACCGCTTGCTGGAGATGTGTCTCCAATCCATGACCTTCATATGACGGGAATAATATATTTACAAATCATGTCGTCCGCAGAAGTTTTTCCTCTGAAGTGCGGGACAAGGCCACTAGGGTATAATAACTTACAGATATATCTGCCGCAAATCAACAATTTTACATGTAGGACGCATACACACTATTGGCTATTCATGGTGATACTGTTTCATGCATCCGAATCAATTTTGTATCTACGTGCACATCGTCATATATCGGCTTTAAAATCGTTGCTAAACAAACTTTTTCAAGTTGAGAATAACCGCTCCTGAAAAATCCAGTTCTGCCTTGATCCAATAAATTTGACAGGTAAACACTAATAACCATTTGAGAGACAAGTTATTAACGCAGCAAATATGATTAAAACGGCCAACCATGTTCAACTGTTTACTCACCTGTATTTGATTACCTTAAATCGCGGGTTGGTGGTTGGTTAAAGATTACTAACATATACATAATGAAGCCATATTAGAAACAAAAAGTCAATTAAAACCACTGGAATGTGATGTTGTCTGGATTTATTTGCAATGTAGCATTCTTTTAAGAGTAGCACATTCTACACTCTTTGGTTAAAATCCTTCCCCATAGGTCTCAGCCTTATTCAAAAGCAATATAAAACGAAGGATACTTCACTGTGATTCGATATTAAAACATTATTGTCATTACTGCAAATTATTCATGAAGTTAATGTGAGGTGAATTTAAATGAAAGACCATATTTGCCACAATAAACGACAATAATAAACATACTGATCTTATTCAAAAATACCGCAAGATTTTCTAGTGAAATTAATTTGGTGATATTTGCTGATCTTTGCACACATTTTTTTAAAATACAAAATCGTACGTATTGTGTGAGTAGAACACGATTTTGCAATATACATATATATATATATATATATATATATATATATATATATATATATATATATATATTTATATATATATATATATATATATATATATATATATATATATATATATATATATATATATATATATATCTATATATATATATATATACCCCCATACACACGCAAACACACACACACACATATATATATATATATATATATATATATATATATATATATATATATATATATATATATAAATATATATATATATATATATATATATATATATATATATATATATATATATACATCCCCACCCCCATATATATATATATATATATATATATATATATATATATATATATATATATATATAATGGATAAATACGAGCAGTTCGTGCTGTTGTTTGTTGAGTCACATTACTTAAGTAGAAATACACAAAGCCTTTTCTCTAAACTGTCTACTTTAGCAGCAGAGAGGGTGAACAGACCACGTTTTCAAGCAAAAATAAGGCTTCCAGATTATGTTTTCGAACAAAATATGGCCTATAGATAACGTTTTCGAACAAAATATCAGGTTTCCAACAAATCTCATTTAATCAAAAAAAAAGTCTCCATTTTTGCAAAAAACGGAGATTTTACGATTTTTTAATCAATTTTGCTCGCAACTTGTTGTCATCCACCCTCTCTCTGCTGCTTAGTGATTTCAGTTCTGGGTTAATAATTTTTTTCCGATTTCAACCGAATATTTGATCAAGTCCGATACGATATCGTGTCCGAGGATCATGTAGATTTATTGTTGCGAATCCGTGCGGAGTCGACTGAGCATGACTAAAGAAATCTCGAAATTGATTGAAGTCCATATCAGAACACCATGTCTGCCAAATATTTCGTAGCGTATGAGTATCAACTCCGTTGAATACAGACAATAAATTGCAGTTATCTCTGATCACTTTTGGAACCTGAGTGTAGCGTTGAGTGACATATATCACGTCAGTGTTTTTGTGACGCCCACGGGAAAATATTCTAGCAGGATTCTTTTGTTTATCCAACATTATATCATCGTATACGACTAAATTGTTAATATCTCCATCAATATCATCAATACTCGGTGCTTCATCGATATCGGTTATAAAATCAATGGCGTTCTCACCCTTAATTTCTGATGCATTCTCGTTAAAATCTTTTAGCACTTCATAACATCGTTGATCATCTACGCTAGGGGCAATTAAATACAACTTATCCCACTTCATCCATTTCATTATTAAATTGAGCAACAATTGCGTTTTACCGGATCCAGATGGCCCGATTATAATCATCCGGATAGAGTTTGGTAGCGCTGCATGATGCTTAATTGGTTCTCTTGTTTTAGTCGCTGAAAAATCAATTATATCCATATTTCTATACATAAATTATGGATCTATATTGTGTGAAGTGTAAAACGCGTACTAGCACAAATGATGTGACGACGGTTACAACTAAAAATAACCGATCAGCGCTTTCTGGTAAATGCGTGCAATGTGGTACAAAGAAATTTAGATTTGTGTCTATGAGATCTGATTTTAAAACAAATGAGGAGGTGATATCGCAGCCAAATTGGCAAAGCTCCCTGGAACCCCATGGGCAAAGTACCCCGGAGAAAAGCACCTTCCAGGATATAGCTACTGTGGACCGGGAACCAGACTTGATATCAGACTCAATAATCAAAATCAACCCAACCCCGGTGAAGAACCAATAAACGCCATTGATAAGGCCTGTCACCTTCATGATGTTGCTTATAAAAGCAGCAATCTGCAACACAGGCATCTAGCAGATGTGAAATTAATTCATGCGTTAAATGCTATTCCTGATAAATCCTTCAAAGAAAAATTGTCTTCATTTTTGATAAAATCCGCTATGAAAAGTAAATTGATGTTAGGTGCTGGTAATTAATAATATGGAATCAATTTATTATTCTCCGAGGGGATACTGGAGGGGTAACGCTGCAATCAATAAACTCGCTAGAGCTGCAAAAGTGAAAAAAACCACTGCGGCTAATTGGTTATCCAAACAGGCACTATGGCAAATTTATCTACCACCGCCTAAACAAATTCAATTCTCGCATTTTGATGTGACCGCTCCTAATGAAGTTCATCAGGCTGATATATTATTTCTGCCACATGATCGTGGTTACAAATATGCGTTAACCGTAGTTGATGTTGCGAGTCGATACAAAGAAGCAGAACCGCTGAAAACAAAATCGGCCACTGAAGTCGCTTCTGCATTTGAAAGGATTTATCGACGAGGTCCTCTGCACTGGCCAAATCTATTGCAGGTTGATCCTGGCAAGGAATTTCAGGGTGCAGTGTTATCTACAATGAAACATCACAATGTCACAATACGACGAGGGCATACTGCGTTACATCGCGATCAGGCAATTGTAGAACGATTTAATCGGACGATTGCTGAGCGGTTATTTGGATATCAATACGCAAAAGAATTCATTCAAGAAAAGCAATCCAGTGAATGGGTTAAAAGATTACCATCTGTGATTACCGCACTGAATAACGAGATTACTAGAACAATCAACATGAAACCTATCAACGCGATTAAAAAGAAGTCAATACCCGTACAACCACAAAAAGATTTCCCTAGAAACGCTAGCGTTTCCCAACCAATTCTTGGTAGTAGTGTCATTGTGAGGTACTTATACGAACCAGGAGAGCTTAAAGGGGGTAGAAAAAGGGCTACTGATCCTATTTGGAGCGTCACTACGCATAAGATATCTAGTATAACACGATCAACTGGTAGACCTCCAGTCTATAAACTGGATTCAACTGCCCCTCAGCGGGGTTTTACTCGACAACAACTACAAGTGATTCCCGAGGATACTCAATTGCCACCGCATGGTCTTAACTAGCACCGTTGCGTCTATTGCACTCAAGACAAGTCAACATCACATTATTTCTGACATGACCGAGATTGTTATTTTTTCTGTCTACGGTGAATTGGCGAGGATCCTTATCCGAATACTGCCAACGCATTATACAATTGCAACTCGCGCAGTGATTATTCTGTTGTTTCTTCAAAGTGATTATTAGTTCAGCATCAATATCAAATTCTCGTTGTTTTTTTTTGTCCTGTTGTTTGTAACCGGAGAGTTTTTTATTAATGATGCTATCATCAATATCACTTATTGTTGTGTCATTATCATCGAAAACAACTCTTCGAAGTTGATTTATTTTTCGTACTCTGGATACTGCGAGATAGACTAAATTCGACCATTCGATGCGATTATCTACGATCCAAACAATTGTATCCGATATAGTCAATCCCTGTGAAGAGTGTATTGTTGCTGCGTATCCTAGCGTCCATGGGGATTTATTAGCACGCAAGGCATCTTCAACAACATTGATATCAACCAGCACAATATCATTTAATACCAGAATTTGTTTTTCATTCTGTCCTGGAATATCAACTTCAATATTCTGTTTTCGTGTATCCGATGGCCTATAACAAAGGGGTACTGGAAGCGTTGCAAATTTTTCTTTATGCAATTCAAATAACTTCATTTGAAGTGTGTCCCTGACTATTTTTCTACTTGCAATGATCAAATCGTTTGGTCTCCATGTTTCCCAGAAATCATTCATTGGAGTTTCTGAAATCACTTCACGCGCTATTTCGCATTGGATTCTATCCGGTTGTAATCTAATTAGCGCTTTGAACTCGCGTAATCGTTCATCAAGTGATCTATAATCAGTGGTGATTTCTTCATAGTAGTCTACAAAACCCTTTAGCCATTCATGTGGAGATGCACCGACAAATGGTGGTGGTTGGCCTTGATCCCCGCACATGACGACTTTTGTGTTTTTGGTTAACAACCACTCAAGAAATGTTTTTAATACATCTAATGACACTGTGCATATTTCATCCCAAATGATGATTTTAGGAATGAATTTATCACCCATACGCTCAGGAGTCCATTTGTCATCCTTCCATCGAAAGAAGCTGTGATAAGTGCAAGCATTTACCCCTCGTTGTATCATCTCTCTGGCGAGTCTGTGAGTCGGTGTTAGCACAATCATGTTTGTGAAATCCGTAGGATTTTTCCCACGGAATAATTCAATTGCACGAGTTGTCTTTCCTGACCCACCACAGCCGTTTAAATAAACTGTCTTGTATCTACAGATTGGATCAGAGACAGGTGGTGCATTAGAAAATTCTGATTGAATTTCAATACGGTTACAACAAAGATATTTATCATCCATGGCAACGTCTGCGGATTCACAATACTCATGTAGCATCTCCTTTTTAAATCGCCAACGCCCCCAATTTTCTTCGGGATCTGTGAATGCCGCTACAGCTGATTTGTACTTATTGTGCATATACATCGAATCAGTGGCCACTCTAACCGCGGTATTAGGAAATCTATTTATCATCGAAAATAGATTAATAGAAGCATATGCTAACATTGAACTTCTCAAATGTGTGTACTGGGAATTATATCCATCACAGTAGGTAACAACCGTACCTAATTTCTCACCATTGGATAGAAAAGCATCCTTACGGGATACAAGTTTTCCCTGTTTCATTAAATCCGCTACAATAAAATCGTATTCAGCGACATCTATGATCAACCGCGAAGAGTATTTTGCGTTATCGTATCGTCCACCCTGGATAAATTTACCGATTATTCTTCTTCCGAGATCTTTTGCTTGTTCTTTTTTTAATTTCAAATAACTTCTTAGACCAATTTATGATTTCTTCTTCACTGAAATCTGGAAACTGTTTTCGTAGTTCGTTGATTATTCTATCTAGATCGGGTTGTGGTAGCCAAATTTCTTTCTGAGCTCGATAGCATATAATAGCCTCGGAAACAATCAAAGATATTAGCATACCACAATCAATCATATATCTCAATAGCACTATTGGCATCCAGTGTTTTTCAGATAGGTGTCTACCGAGCCAAACATAACTACACGGATGTAACCCTGTAGCTGATTCAAATGATATCACACGAGCAAATCCGGTTAAATCAAAATCAGGCAATGGTCCATTAATCGCAACACGAGTCATTTCATGCGTGGGGTGTCCAAATCGTTTGAAGTACTCAGCGCATTCCCCATACCCGAGAAAACTTCCGGGATAACACGCGGATATATCAATTGAAATCATACCATCACGTGAGTATTTCGTATTCCACAGTCCTCCATGACCGAATTTGACGCAACTCAATTTAACATCCTCGAGAAAATCATTTCGTGTTGGACGCCATGAGTTTTTTTCTCTTGCGAAGTGAGCTACCACTGATGGAATAGTAAAACTATCCGTGAGTAGTTTTTCATGGGAATTCTCCGGTGAAAAATCACTAGCGATTTTTCTCATTCTGTTATCTAATTATTCAATGCGATATAATTCACCATTTGGTTTTACAAATTGATCGAATTCTTCATCACTTCTAAGTAACCACACTGACACAGGATCATCCTTACACAACGCATGAATAGCATCAAATAATCTCTCTTCATAGAAAACATCCCCGACGAACTCCTTAGGGATATATTTCACGGTTCGTTCTCGTGGAAATATTGTTACCGCAGGTGTCCACGCGTGTTTGTTATGATCAATAATCTGTATTGGGGCTCCTCGCGATTGATATTTCGGTTCGTATAATACTTCTCCGGTTATTTTTGTTACTGATATTGGGAATTTTAATGATGCTTCTAATTTAGCTATATCAGAAATCTTTGCACCATGCTGTTTCACTGTCAGTTCCTACTCGGTTATTTTCCTACGTCGCAGATCAGTTAGTTTATTTCCTCGGGATGCATTTGTGAAGTGTTCTATTATTCGTTCTGCTACACAATTAAGCCCTGACGAATATTTCATAGGAGCTAGTTTTGCGATATCGGGTTTATCATTTAACGGATATATCCCATAAACCATTGCTGTTACGGGATAAGATCTTTCGTAGTATGGTTTGTCAATGCCGGTTAGAATCCCTGGTTTGGAATCTCTACTCACAATGACAGCTTTTTTATTCTTGAGGATTGGTTCAAATTTATCCTTAATAATCCATTTGCCATCGACTTCGATAATGAATTTGATTCGGAAAAAATGTCTTTTTTCCCCAACACGTGAAATTATCACTGCTGCTTTTTCATCATTCATGGTAGCATCAACAACACCATCAATTCGAAATGTTGACCAACAATAAGATGCTCCATCACGCTTAAATTCATTAAAACAGTCTCTGATTTTACTAATCATGGCTTTATCAAGAATTGTATTCTTTGGTGTATTAGAAGCTATATCGAGATTGAATTGAGCATCTTTCCAGGGGTAATCTCTCTTGGACGTTTTTTTTGGTTTATCGAGATTAAATCTAGGATTGATTTTTAATAATCTCTTAAACTCTTTCATGTTTCCGTCTATTGGACGTTTTTTGGGTTTATCGAGATTAAATCTAGGATTGATTTTGTTACGTTTTTTGGGTCTATCGAGATTAAATCTAGGATTTATTTTTAAAAATCTCTTAAACTCTTTCATGTTTCCGTCTCTTGGACGTTTTTTTGGTTTATCGAGATTAAATTTAGGATTGATTTTCAATAATCTCTTAAACTCCTTCATGTTTCCGTCTCTTGGACGTTTGTTACGTCTTTTTGGTTTATCGAGATTAAATCTAGGACTAATTTTTAATAATCTCTTAAACTCCTTCATGTTTCCGTCTCTTGGACGTTTTTTGGGTCTATCGATATTAAATTTAGGATTGATTTTCAACAATCTCTTAAACTCCTTATCAGCATTGAATTTAGCATTTTTCGAAGTCAATCTCTTGAACTCCTTCATGCTATACTAAAAACAAGTGTCTAAATGAAAGATTTATGTATAATGAATCACTGCAAATGGATCAGTCAATGAATTAGACAAATAGTATAGTATACGAATGACCCAAGAATTCAGACAGCACCCTGTGAGTACAAATTATGAAGCATCCAGTGATGGTGTTGTAAGACACTGTAGACTGAAGAACCCAGTTGGGAGGGATAATGGTATGGGGTATTTGTTCTTTACTGTTGGAAAGAAGAAATATTACAATCATCGTTTCATATTTGAATGTTTTAATGGATTGATCAAAGATGGTTTTGTTATCGATCACATTGATTCTAATCCAAGGAACAATTCTTTATCAAATCTGCAAGCTATCACACAGAGTGAGAATTCCAAACGAGGAAGGACTGGCACTTTTTCAAAAAAAGTGAAACCAGTAAAATCTTTGAATACAACAACTAACGAAGAAAAAATATTTAAATCAATATATGAAGCCGGCAAGTATTTCAATATTTGTAGAGCCTCAGTACGATTCGTTGCAGAGGGGGTTTGTCGATCGGCTATTTCAAAAAGGACGGGACAAAAAGTTCAATTTAGTTATGTCTGATGCGTCATATTTTTCATTTAGAAATATATAATTGTTATAGAATAATGAATTCTGAAAACATGAATAGCATTTTATCCGAGATTTCAAAATTGAAAAGTTGGGATATTGAACTATCAGATGGGTTAAATCCTGATCAAATCATGTCTGATTTTCAGGATATAGAATACGGAGTTAACAACAATAAATACATGCTACCAAAGAAGTATGCGCTCATCAAAAGAATTCAGAATTCTATTAAGGACTCTCTCGCATTTTCCAGTGACGTAAGTGTGTTCGCTCCGTTGTATACCATCGTAGAACGAATACGAAAAGAATTGGGGTACGAATACGAATTGAAAAAGGAGGTTAATTCTAAAGTTAGAAACCTACGGGCGTTAATTCAAGAAAATGAACAATTTTGATTGACCGACCATTTATCATTATTTGATTGACCGACTATTTATCATTATTTGATTGACCGACTATTAATCATTTTTTTTTAGCCGACCCTCAAGGGATGTCAAAAATCGATGGTGTTAGGTCGGGATTGAAAAATTGTTTTACAATTGAAAAATTGTTTCTGATTTCAAATAATGGTCAATGAAGCATTAACAACCCGATTGGCTCGTGAACGACTGGATGCAATCAGGAGATTTGTACCAATTCGTGACTCTGTACGGAATAAACTGCAACAACGACAGAGTCTTAAGACTGATTTTGCTGCGGGATCTGAAGAATTGTTTAAACCAGTAACCACAGCAACGAAACAGATAGTGTCTACAATCTCTGAAGAAGGAAAAAAACAAGAAGAGTCTTTTCTTCCTGTGTTAGAAAAAATAGCAAAAAGAACTAAACAAACAAAAAAATCATTGAAAACACTTCCTCAGGATATATCAACCGCTTCAGAACAACAACGAGAACTTCAAGAAGATATCCCCCTACCCGAATTTCAAGAAGAAGGGGAGGATACTACTAGTGGACGAGTTCCATTCAATGAAAAACTTCTTCCCGGTAAATTAGATGAATTGAGAAATAAAAAATTTGATTCTATGGAAGAATTAGCCCAATTTGTCACTAGGAGTTTTCATCAGAGAAGAAAATATATTTACGATGATTATAATCTTCCCCCTAAAAAAGATTGGTATAGGGGGTTATATCGTATATTATCAGGTTCCTCTCAAGCAAAAGGAGATGATAAAACATTTCAGGAATATATGGCAGCAATAAAAAAAGCTGAATCATCTATAGGGGAGCAATCGGATACCGGATTTCTTAGACTACCAGAACAATCAAAATTTATTGATATAACAGAATCCCCCCAACAGATGAAAATAACGAGAGAAGCTGATCATGAAAAAGGTGCAACCGGTATCACTGATAAAACCAAAGGATTTTCAAAAACAGGCAGTGGTTTAGTTGAAAACTCTTCGAGGAAAAATCCTTGGATTTCATGTCCTGGTAGTGTTCTCAGTGATATATCACGATTAGAAGTTCTTGTAGGAGGATTCCGAGCCGGAAATAACTCACCGGAAATAATTAATGAAGCAGCTGATATCTGTAGACGGATATTTCAAGGCGGTATCATGGATATCAAAACATATCGAGATTTCATTGGCGAGTTAGCGGAAAGTGGGTATCACAGTGATTAATCACCGAGACTGAATATAAACGCTAGCGTTTCCAATTGAAAAATGGTTTCTGATTTCAAATAATGATCATACACTACAATCATGATAAACCAACCCCCGTCTATGTAGTTAATTCACGGTTTCCAGTTTATAGAGCATACTACGGAGATGGTTTAGGCAATACCATTGCAGGGTTATTTGCGAGAATGGCTCCAAAAGTGATGCCGTTGGCTAAACAACTAGGAATGAAAGCAATTGAAGTTATTCGTGATAAGGGTATTGGTGCTGTTGGAGATCTTGCTGGAAAAGCATTTTCAACTGCGAAGAATAAATTAACATCATTAGTGAAATCACGAAGTGATTTACGAAAAAAGAAACCGTTACCGTCTACAGCGGAAATGCCTGCAAGTGTTAGTAAAATAATAAATAACGCAGTAGACGAAAAATTAGCGTCGATGGCTTTAACTCCCTTGATAAATCAAGGGGACCAAAATAACATGATAGCAAACATGATAGCAGGAAGTGGCTCTAAAAAAACACGACGATGAAATGAAAAATCGTGATTTAGACTCTGATAAATAGAATAAAATGTTCAAAAGGTCACCTGATCCAGCATTTGATATGGATGCCCCAGTTGGCAAGAAGGATTCTGTACGCGATTTTCAATTTTATTCTTATCACGCAGTACAACCAGATCTCCGATCGCGAATTGAACTTCAAGTTCATGATACCAGTAAATATTTTCTACCGTGTGAGGCATTTATTGAAGTAGAAGGAGAACTTGTAACAAATGTTGCAGCTGATACCCCATATGACAATAACGCAAATATCCGAGTTGGTTTCGTCAACAATGCTATAATGGCGTTATTTGAAAGCGCTAGATATCTCATTGATGGAAAAGAAATTGAATCCATTGACCGTGAAGTTGATGTGGTCACAACAATCATAGGGTTAGCGAGATATTCTGATGATTATACAAGATCAGCGGGTCCATCTATGATGTTTGCAAAGGATACCTCTGATAACGCTGATCACCTTCAATTCATTAAAGTGTTAACAGCAAGAGATAATGCAGAAGCCGATCAACAGGAAGCAGCTAATCCAGAACGTCGAACTAGACCCGGAGCTGCGTTTGATATTCTCGGAGGCGTTAATGGTAATCTCAATTTAGGATTTGCAACACGTGTAGCAACGTTGCATGGGCAGCGTCGACGATTTTCATGTGCGATTCCACTGCATCATATCTTTGGATTCTGTAGAAACGTCCGAAAAGTTATTTATGGAGCTAAACACACAGTAGCGCTTGTACGAAAGGGTACTGATGATGATGCAATCTGGCGTAATGCTGGGGCTGCTCCCGGTAAAGTCATTTTAACAAAACTATCATTGTGGATGCCAGTATTAACTCCATCAATCACCGAAGAACAACGACTACTATCATTTATGGACCAAGGAGGAAAGTCGTTGTTGAGTTGGTTATCAGTGACTACGGATATTAAACAGGACAGTGTTGATGGTACATTCACATGGCACCTGGCATCAAAACAAGGTGTTTCAGCTCCACGTCATATATTCGTAGCGTTACAGAATAATGCGCGAGTTGGTAATCAAGAACGAAGCCATATGATATTTGATCAGTTAGGTGTTAATGAAGTCTCGCTGAGAATAAACGGACAGTAGGAACCATCCGAGGATATACAACTTGATTACGGTCAGAATCATATAGCACGTGTCTATCATAACCTGTTGTAATTTATGGCACGTGATCAAAATGTGGATACTGGTTTGCAAATATCGCAATTGGATTTTAAAAGCCTCTATCCGATTTATTACTTTTCACTTGAACATCTTGATTTAACAAGACAATCTGTCGTTGATATACACTTTAGAGCCCGTGTAACCCGTCCGACTGGTCCACCAGTTGGTGGGGTACCTCCTATCCTTATCCCGAATTATAGAGCGGTTGCTGTCATTCTCAGTGATAAATCAATGCTACTTGAAGGTGTTGGTGGAAGAATGAGAGTGGTAGATGCACCAGTGGAAAACATGTAATTGAAATTGTAAACGATTTAGAATCAATCAATTATGTATAATGTCATATAGTGTTATTAGTGTTGCGTTAACTCCCGGTCAATTAAAAAAATTGCAATCGGAATCAGCTAAAAAATGTGGAACCACAATCACGTTGAAACCTAATCAAATGACTGGTGGTGCAAATAAACTATCGCTGACAACTCGTCAGGTGAAACATTTCAATGATGCACTTGCAGCCAAAAAAGGTGTTCAGATTACTCTCTCTGCGGCTGCTATCAAAAATATGATTAAAACAGGCGGTATATTTCCGTTGTTAGCTGCGATTCCAGCATTGATTGCAGCAGCAGCCCCAGCGGTGGCTAAAGCGGCAGCGTTAGGAGCCGTTGGTACTGCAGCAGGAATGGCACTAAAGAAGGCAACTGGGAAAGGATATAAAAAAAAGGGACGATCCGTTCACGGATTGGGTCTACGACTACCAGGAACCCCGTATTCGTGGTACAGCGGAAAGGGTCTAAGACTACCAGGAACGATTTATTAATTGAGGAATCGATGGTTCCTATGTCCAATTTTGATTTAATGGATGCGGCTAAAAAACTAGTGATTAAAAATTTCAGAGGTGTTTTTATGAAAGATCAATTACCACATCAACCAAACAAAACTGAAACAGGTATTATTAATCTCGATAACAGCACCGGACCCGGAACTCACTGGGTTGCATACGCTATTGATCCACGTGGGATTGTTTATTTCGATTCATATGGATTAGCCCCACCAAAAGAGTTTATGCGGTATATAAAAACCCTTCCAATGAAGACTTGGTATTCTACGCTACCAACACAACAAATCAATGACCCACCAATATGCGGCAGTGAAGTATTAAATGTCCTTGACGCTATTTCAGCATCTAGAAAACCACCTCATATTGTCGTAAATGACTACACCAGCAATCGCTTTTTAGAGAGAGAAAGAGTTTTACAATAACATGATTGATATTTGGGGGAGATCTTTGAAACCCAAACCCGATGGCACTGCACCCCCTGATTCTATCAAGGATGTAAAAAAAAATAATTGAAGATGAAATAGCTGAGACGTTAAATTTAACAAGTGTTGATCCTAATGAAATAGTTGTATTTCAAGACAAACAGGGTAAATTGAAATCTAGTAATATTTCTCTGGATGATATTTTGATACGGCAGCGCGACGCCGCTGAAAACTCTATTGCGCTGTATTCCAACGACGGACGACTTAAACCAGGCGCACTTGTGTCTACGATCACAGACGCGATTGCCACCCACAACAAGATGATTATCACCAACAACCGCATGATTGCCGACAACGACAACAAGATTACCACCCAAGACAACAAGATTACCACCCACAGCCGTGAGCTGGATGATCATATACGAGGTTATAATGCTTTTCGTAGAAATATCATTGATAAATTTATTGGAACCCCGTTAGATAAAATTGAAATAAAACTCCCTGATATTAAAAAATCCATCGATGAGACGAAAAACTTCATCGAAGCCGTCAAAGGTGATTTTTCGAGGATGATAACAATCATTGAAAAAACAAAAATTCCTCATGAGAAAACCAACAACGTGGTATACACAATCCAACACGGATCATTTGCGTGGACACCTACAAACAACAAATTAGATATCACTGCAACCGTTAAGGGTATTTATCGATTAACACTAGTAACACCATTAACTCAATTTAATATATCATCGTCGAGTTCATCCGGGGTCAATAATACGATTTTAACGATCATCGACAAGGATACAACTGAAAAGTTCACGATAACATCTACTGATAAAAATTTGATTGGGATTTCAGTAACCTGGTATGTGGAATTCGTAGCGGATTTAAGTAAATAACTAAATTGAAAGGATTTCACAATTGAAAACGCTAGTGTTTTTAAAATAAAAATGATTTCATCAACTCAATGTCGCTATGATCAGGTCAGAGAATTTCAGAATAGACTCAAAACCCTCACTGAGGAGTATCAAATAAAAATAAAAAAATACCGACGAAGAATCACCGCAATTGATGTTATTATATACTCGGTGTCAAGCGTTCTCACTGGCGCCGGAATAATACTTGCATCGGTTACAATGATTGCCCCGGTCGTAGTTCCAATTTGCATTTCTGCGGTGGCTACAATCGGGGGTATATCAACCGGGATAGCAAAAAAGATATCATCATGCAGCCAGAGTAAACTGCAGAATTACTTACTTCAATTTCATATTGCATCAACCGCATATTCGCAGTTATCCCTGATGATATCATCGTCACTCGATAATACGATTATATCAGATAGTGAATTCTCAGCGATGGTCAGTATTTTTGATTCCGCGATATCGAAATTAGAGCGACAACATGAGTATAATATCAATGACAACACCGATGGAATCAGAAAACACGAACCCAAAAACTAAAATGATCTCAATAATATCAACATTACCAGATTGTGAGTTCTCAGTGATGGTCAGTATTTATGATTCCTCGATACCAAAATTAGAAATAAATCATGAGTATAATAACAATGACGACACCGCAGGAATTACTTCAACAAATAGTGGAGAACACGAACCCAGTACAAACAAGCATGATATCAATAACATCAACGAATCCAGAATTCAGTGTGAATTTCCCCTCTCCGGTCCCAGTGAAGGAGATAGCGCTAGCAAAACTACGAGCATACCACAGTTGGCCTAATATCAGATCAAAATCATTTGGTGGTCAACAACCGAATAATTCTTTAGTGTTTGCGAATAAGAATAAACCCGACGGAACCCCAGACTGGAAAGTTGTTTCGATACCAACAGGGTCATACCAAATCGAACAAATCAATAATGAATTCGCGCGTAGAATAAAATCGATTACTGGAACAGAATCGAAAATCGCTATAACAGTTCATGAACCGACGCTATCATCCGCAATTGAGATAAGCACAGAAGGATACGTAGTAGATATCTATCAAAGCTCAATAAGAACCGTACTAGGATGGCCTGAATTACCACCAGGGGGAGAAACCGTTGATGTACCAGAACCACAAAAATCTGATTATATCACCGACAAAAGAAAACCCGATAATCCAATAAGGAGTTATAGAGATTATGATAAATTGTATTTTTTTTATTGAATTGATAGATCCTCCCACTAAGAAGATCTACCACATTCTTCAACCGGATGACCCCACTGTAAATTTCGGAGCGATGAATAGCGATATTTCGTTGTTGTTTATATCCCTTAGATCCGGCACACTCACCCAAGATGAATTTATCAGCGTTGTAGAAACATGTAACAAAATCATCAATGACATGGAAACATTTAATGCGCAAATCATTCAAGAGGTATTAGGTGAAAGTAATCCTAAAACAAGAGATATTTTTGCAACAGACTATAAAATCTCCGTAAAGGATATTCCGACATTCAAACTACCAGGATATAATATCCTAGAACTACAAAAATCTCTCAGTGATGCAATCGATGTTGGTTTTAAAATAATTCATGATACATGGAAAAAAACAGCATCACAGGAAATAAAAATCCTCAAACACAATAATGACCCAGACGGTGGCGGCAGGCATATCGCTCCGTTCAACGTGAATATATCCTCAGTGATTGCGCTTAATTTAGTGTGTGATGTTATCGAAGGAAGCTATCAAATTAATCTCGAACGATCAAATCAAGCTCAGCAAGGATATATTCTTTATTCATTTGCACCAACAGCTCCTCCATTATTCCTAATTATTGAAAACCCAATTAATCCTGTCTACATGCGATGCCATAATAATTCATTAACCAGAATTAATTTCAAACTCACCGACCAGTCAAATAATCTGATTGATTTACAAGAAGAGGTGTTAGCGATTAGTCTGTTTGTAAAATCATAAATGATTTTCATCCTAAAGACTCGATCAAATTATTTATTATTTTTGTTAACCCAGAACTGAAATCACTAAGCAGCAGAGAGAGGGTGGATGACAACAAGTTGCGAGCAAAATTGATTAAAAAATCGTAAAATCTCCGTTTTTTGCAAAAATGGAGACTTTTTTTTTGGTTAAATGAGATTTGTTGGAAACCTGATATTTTGTTCGAAAACGTTATCTATAGGCCATATTTTGTTCGAAAACATGATCTGGAAGCCTTATTTTTGCTTGAAAACGTGGTCTGTTCACCCTCTCTGCTGCTACTTTGGTACGTGAAATAATTATAGTGTTTGTTAACAGACTGTAGTTTTCCACTTGATTTGCCCGGTGAATGCGTTTGAATTGTAGTATTTGTGTTGTCTATCTCTGCTTATATTAAAAAAAATAGCTCAAGATCATACATATCCTACGTTATGGAATATAAACATACATGCAGATATACTCTGTCTAAGGCTGTAAACTGAGTCATTTTAGTTTTATTTTCAATAGTTGTTATTTGTAATATAGCCCACACTCCATAGATATATGACCACACGTTATGCGGTATATGAAGCTGATATAGTGCGTAACAAATAACATCGTATTTATAAGAACCAATATACTTGAAAGTTGCAATTGGTGCCCTTTTCGGATATAGATGAGAAAAAAGTTTATGCTGCATAATAATCAAATAAACGGATTTAATGGTATCACTAAAACTTGTCCTAGTAACTCGATGGTGTGCACTGAACCTGGTATTGTAATTTTGATTATAGCAGGTGTGTTTTGAACTTTTCGAAGTTTGTACAATACATATTGAGATGAATCAGATACAACTGAGAAACAATAGTCCATTCTTGAAAGTTCTAAAGAACACACCACCAGAGTTTTAGTGACATCATCTGAACGATATTTGTGAATAAGCTGTTGCGTCAGAGCTCACGATATGCAGCCTTGCATATGGTCATGACTTCTTGGTGCAATGTGTGAGTACTATCCAGAGTAACAGCTAGGTTTCGTACTGAATGTGTGAATGTAATATTGGTCTTGCTGTTATGTGTTGATTGATGGAGTCTTTGCTGTCTCAAATTTAAAGACTGTGACGCTCCGATGGCCTCTAGCCGTATTCACCATGTTTCAAGTCGTCCAGCGAAGTTCTTATGGTGTGTATTCCTCTTTGTGCTGTACCAACTCAGACGGGGGAAGAGACGCGTGCTTGTTCTATTATGGATCAGCACGGCTTGCAGGCTCATGGATGAACTGTCAACGATCAGACAGCAATCATTCCGGTTACAAGCGATTCCTATTGATTCGAGCAGACTGGTAACTTTTGATGCTCTAGCAGAGCCCATCTTGAGGGGTGAAGAAGGTAGAATAGTTCTGGTAACGCATGAGGTATGTTTTGGTTAGGAAAATGTGTGGTTATCTTATCAGCTACAGCTCATAGATTTTCATCTGTGTTTAAAATGTGTTCCTCTCTGTCTGTCTGTCTGTCTTTCTCTTTCTCTCTCTCTCTCTCTCTCTCTCTCTCTCTCTCTCTCTCTCTCTCTCTCTCTTACTTGCTGCTCTCTTCTTAAGACAGCTGTTCTCCCTCCCAAAATGTGATATCCGGTGTACTTTTTGACAGCCCGAAATTTGAAGGGTCCACCATGTAGACGTAGGAGCATTGACTTCGGCATTTGTACAAAAGCACCGTGTTAAACGAATAACCAATGCAGGACACGCGAAACTCATTTTCCAATTTGGCCTTTCATAAATACATTTCTCAGTTAGATTTTACCAAGGGATATTCACAGATACCAATTGCTGATAATGTCCGCGAGTTAACGGCATTCGCGACTCTCAAACGTCATGCACAAACTGTTAAACGGTATGGAAAGCGTCGACAGTTTCGTAGATATTTTCGTTTTTACACATACATGAGATGAACATATTAAGGTATTACGAAATCTGTTCGATACACTTCACACTGCAAATCTTACAGCTACATGTAATATAGTGTATTATAATTTAGAATGTTTTGATCATTTGTTTAAGTGGACTACAGCGGTTGAAACCTCACCCAGATAAAATATGACCAATCAGAGATGCACCTAGACCAGAGACTAAAAAACAGAGAAGATCTTTCCTAGTTTGACTGGGTTTTACAGAAGATTTGTCCCTAATTTTACAGCTATTGCCAGTCCATTAATTGACTTGTCTAGGATTTTATAAAGTAATTTGTTTGTATTTTTCAGTATTACATGTGTGCGTTCTTATGTTTATTATTTCAACATTCGGATTATATATATATATATATATATATATATATATATATATATATATATATATATATATATATATATATATATATATATACACGTAGTCATAATTAACTGCTCATTCAAGTCATTCGCTATTAAACATTATATTTATGATATCGTCAATAGCGTTCTGTTGTGAATCCAGAAATCCCACTCGGTTATCTTGTTACACCATCCTACACTTTGTAAATGTGTGTCATTACGTATATATGCATGCGTTAATATATTGTTACCTCATTAACCTCAATCTTAAAAGTGACGATTATAAAAGTTATTGCTTATGTGTTGCATAAATAGTACCACAAGACACAATGTTCTGGCGTATAGTTAAAAAATTTCAGACAATGAATTAATATAATCTGTGTTTGCAGTTGTAAAGCGTAACTTCTATATTTTAGATGGTATTAGTATAACCCTCCGCAAAGGCATATTTAAAAACCTTCTACCATTTATAGTTTCTTTTTACGTGTCTTATACTCCGGCGGTTGCTTTTGGTAAAGATTAAAAATGGAGACAAAAACTACCTTAAACACTTTTATCTGTTTACATGTATGAACCCTTCATAACTTCCTACACCATTATATACCTATATGTTTATACATTATTTTGAAATTTGTAGAAATCAAGAAAAACTTGACTAAAACTAACGTAAAATACAAGAAATTAAAAGAACTAAATATTATACTGGCAGTCAGACTACAATAAACTTTAAAGACTGCTCATTCCAGGAAGCTTTATATTACATTATCCCTTGACAACCGTGCAAACTGAAAGGTCGTTCATAGGTGCATTGTGTATGAATTAAGTATTATATTTTCTATATGCTTTTGTTTGCAAACGTAAAATCATTAAAATTAGACCATGTTTTCTTCTGTAAAACAGACTCATCAATGATAAAGTTTGTGTTTGCTTTCTTGGAACTTACATAAAATAATCTAGGGATATATGGTATTAGTACTCAAATCTTTTTTAAACCACCATCACAAAAAAGATCAGAAAAGTCGACATCGACTACAGTTTTATAGATCCACCTCATTGCCATTCTTTCTAATCTATATATAACTAGTGTTCGTAATTTATGTCCGTCTGTGCATTTTAATAAATATTCTATATTTTTAGGAATATATGATCTTAAAATAAGTAACAATAATAATCAAATATAACAAATTTAGTAGAATCAATCAGTAAATTTATTTTTATTCTCTAAGTTACAATGTGAAACTTTTAGATTGATTTAAATCATTAAAACAAATCCCAAACAATCCTAATTGTGTCATTATAGTTATTACAGTATATACTGAATTTCAATAGTCTTAATTGTCCTGGTGTATCATACGTATATCCTCCTTATTGTCTTTGAACGAGCCCTCAATAATCCCAAAGTAGTGTTTTAGTCCAAGCAGTCGAACCTTTCTTAATGACCCAACGACCCAAGTGAAGCTACTGGCAAGCTTTATCAGGTAACCACACTGACCGATCCCGAGATTCGAACCTACGCAGACAGAATTGAAGGGTTCCGTTCTGATAAGCGATTTAGGACACTTAACCACACAGGGTACACAAAGGAGAACAAGAATATGTAGACAGAGGTCAGACGGCAGTGATCCGCACCGATGAACGCTTTAGATTACTAGGTCATTAAGGGACCTACCATGAGGACGAGAGTATGTGGACAGAGATCAGACAGCAGTGATTTGCACCGGTGAGCGCTTTAGAACACTAGGCCTTTAAGGGCCCCCAAAGGAGGACGAGAATATGTAGAGAGAAGTCATATGGCAGGTATACGCTGCACCGGTGGGCGCTTTAAAACACTAGGCCACTCAGAGTCCCACAAAAGAGGATAAGAATATGTAGACAGAGGTCAGGAGGCAGTGCACAGGTGAGCGTTTTAGAACACTAGGTCACTCAGAGCCCCATAAAGGAGAACGGTAATATGTAAACACAAGTCAGACGGTAGTGATCTGTACGGTTAGCGTCTTGAACCTTAGGCCTCTCAGAGCCCCAGAAAGAGGAATAGAGTAGGTAGACTTAGGTCAGACGGCAGTTTTCCGCACCGCTGAGCGTTTAGAACACTGGACCAATCAGAGCCTCAACAAGAGGACGAGAATATTTAGCTCTCAGTTTTCAGTATATGCCCAAAACGATACATCATGTTATAAAGTTGGTCGCAGATTTTCCACATTAACTACAGCCAAAACATGTCATTCTTGCATTCTGAACAATCAATTCATCCTATTTAAAGTTGAAATCAAAGTTGTACACTTTAAATGTATGTTTCATCTAACCCATAATTCGCAAAAATATGTTTTTTTTCTAACCCATATATCGTAAAATATTCAAGCACTACCAGCTTGTTAACACATATTATATAGTTGCCTTTTAAAGAATGTTATTTTCATACACTCGGCATCAATGAAAGTGTCCAATGACACAATATAGTAAGTGATATTAACAATGCAGTAACACTGCAATTATCTGGTATCAGAGTATCGAATTACTCGCTTATATAGACTACTATCTATTTATCGGAATTTGAACAATTTACTCTAAAATGTTCCTGGATGTAAACAAAAATCTTAAATTCATTTGCATAGCATGACGCAAACATAGAAACTAACATAAATCATAGTCATGATGTGAGCATGGGTGAGTCATATGCAAAGCTTATTTTTACAACCGATACTGGTTAATTGAGTGTCAAAATGCCTTAATGGAATTTGTTTAATTTGTCATTGAACAACTAAAATTAATATAAACTGATTCATTAAACCAAGATGGTGTATATAATATATATTTTATCATCTCAAATGGGTACAGTGAATGATCTTTTTGATACGTCAGTAGGTATAATGTCAGCCTGGATACTCATGGAATTACCATTACGCTGTAAGTTATCACATGTGCTAGGACACCGAATATTCACATGTTATCCTGTGTTACATTTGTTAATTGTTTAACATGTTAATATTTCGGGTGAGTACCGACACTAAAGAGCTACACTTGGCAATAAGCCACACATCGTTATATATTTAAGATGTTGGAACCACTGAGTGTAAACACTATAAGCCAGAAAATATCGCATGTCGGATCTAGTGTTGCAGACCCCTGGTTTAAATTATCCATAAGTTGAACATCTGGGGGACACACTGGTTACGTACGTGAAATCATTAGTTATATTTGTTCAATACATCATGTTTCCTTGTGTACGTACGGGAAATGTATAGCAAACATTTTTTTTAATAATAACTTAACCAACGCACATGCTACTCACTAAATAGTGTAGTGGTGAGTATATACACCCTGTAGTCTCCCAGCGACCTACTGTGCCGCTTAAACGGACAAGGGTCTACATATTTTGACACAAAATAGTTTCAAACAAACATATTATACTATCAAAGCATCAGACAAGTTATAACCGTATGCAAACATACATATACTATACAAACAATTATACATGACATACCCACCTACAAATATACTATGCTAATAGGTAGGCATGCCATACCAGCATATCAATTTTATATCACTCATGAAATGTATGGGAAAACGGTTTTTAATTTCAAATGAAAACACAGAACAATTATTAATCACATATAAATAAGCATATTTAAGCATGCATAAGGTAGCACTCTTGAATATAATCTCTCCATTTTAGAGATCTGCGTGAAACTGCCGTTCGGAGATCTTCACAAAAGAAGAGGGTTAAGATCGCTTCTTTTTTAATGGTAATAGTGAAATATCGAGTTACTTAAAAGCACTATGTGAACAAGGGGATTTTTCACATGGAAACGACGTACTTCAGAGATAATAGTGTTTCTAGGGACAATATGGTTTATGGGGACAAGCAAACGTGTATGGATAAGAGCAAGAAGGAAAGAGAGAGAGAGACAGAGACAGAGAGAGACAGAGAGACAGAGAGAGAGAGAGAGAGAGAGAGAGAGAGAGAGAGAGAGAGAGAGAGAGAGAGAGAGAGAGAAAGAGAGAGCAAGACAGAGACAGAGAGAGACATATACATAGACACAGAGAGAGACAGAGAGTCAGAGACAGATATATGCATACAGACAGACAGAGAGACAGAGACAGATACAGAATTAGAGTGAGAGGGATAAAGATAAAAGAGAAAATGGAGTTTACCAATTTTGATTCTAAATTCTCTGCAGTATCTAACACAAAGGATAAATAAATTTGAAATTGCTTTGATTTTCCGTAGATAACAATATATTTTATTTGACAAATCCGTATGTATATTTGTTTTTATTTATCCATTTGGTATAATGGTAGTGCTATATTCATTGTAAGACAACCTGCTATTACAATGTTACAACATTTACTTAAAACGATATGTATTTACTATAGAACGTCGTGTTTTATCGGCGGTCGAAACTAGACTGACTAAAAATGGATTATACAGTGTTACGGTTTCTTTGAAGGAATTGTTTGGTGATATGGAGCAGAAAACATATTTTAAACGCGTTCTGCTTGTGTGTTGTTTATTTCTTGTTGTTTTGTGGTTTTATGTTTCGGCAAACATGAGATCCATGGATAGAATCTTGTCATTGCTGTGCTAAATTGCACAATACAAATATTTGTTATTCATTGTGCGGAATAGGGTGGTTTGTATTCATTTCTTTAGTGACATTTTTACTTTGGAAAATGTTTACTCCAACACGTCATTACAAACAAACAGGTAATGATATGGTTTGGCGAGGGTGGTGTGGACATATTCAGTACACATTGTAACGCATCTTTTCCTCGTGCTTATAACGTTGACTATACATTTTATGTTTGTCATACACTTTTTTGGCATACAAAGTACGCCATTGCTAATTGTAGAGTTTAAATGAAGGTAACTAAATTGCACACATTTACATACAACAATCCGTGTACACTAGCCAAAACAACTTGTGTAATCTTATAGTTTAAGTGAGGAAGATGAAATCCAATATACCTAATATAATCCACGTCTGCATCATCCGACACATTATACATACACTATCCACAACGTCATGTGTTAGGTCAGATTTTAAGAGAAGAGATGAAATCTAACAAACATATTTTCACATCTTACCTATAATATCAATAGGTAATGGGGATACACTAGCATCAATGGAAATCCCAGTCAACAAGGTAATGGGAACGGTTGACGTCAAGGGAAATTTAACAAGGGGAATATTTGGGACTGTCTAGCGTCATGGGACGGTGGAGAGGTTTGTGAAGGTCACAGTTCTGAAGGTTAGTAGCAATGTTGCAACAATGTTCCACTATGGGTAAGAACATATTTACACTGGGTTAGCCTCAGTGGTGAGTAGAGATATACAACCAATATGTATAGAGTGATAGTACAGATACATACATACATACATACATACCTACATACCTACCTACATACATACATGCATACATACATACCTACCTTCCTACCTACCTACCTACCTACCTACATGCCTACATACATACATACATACATACATACATACATACATACATACATACATACATACATACATACATACATACATACATACATACATACATACATACACATATACAGGGATAAACATTTAATATTAATTGATGGGTTAATGCAAAGAATGCAAATATTTTCGATACCTATGAGTGGCCCTAAAACAGTCTTGCATATTCACATATATGTTACTTTTCCAAATTCCAAAAAGTCTCGGTCATTCGAGCGATAGTCCATGATGATCTGACCTAACTGGGATAGTGTCGGTGGAAGAGCATTGACGAAAAAAGGGTAGACGATGTTGCGCTTCTCCACGTATTGGGACGACAACAGGTGAGTAAATGCAGTGTACTGTGGTTATTTCTAGTGGAAAAGCGGATCGAAACGGCAAGGGTACTTAAACAATCCAAACATGCGTTACTAAATACAGTCACAGTGCAGAATATTGTTTCCTTGCTACTGCTGTATCTTCGTTCTGTTGTTTCCTTCTTGCTTCTTCGTCTTCTTGCTGTTAATGTTCAAGGAGAAAAGATTGTTCTTCTTTTTTCCGTTGCTGTACAAAATTATCCAACTCTTCTGTCTGTCTCTGTTTAAGATCCTTAACATGTGGTAAAGATCGAGAAGATGGCTAAGGTACGAGTACCGGGAAACATTCTTGCGAAGAAGAGAGAAAATGCACTAAATCCTAATTAAAATCCCTTCTGGACTGAAACTTGTGTTGACTTTAGTAGCTACTGCTATTTCATCGATTCACGGCGCACAGAGGCTAGCGCACCTAAAAGGAATATGACGTCAAAGACCACTCTCTTTGTTGAGGATCATGAAAAGAGACAGATAGAGGAAATGGCCAATTTTGAACAGCAACAGAAATAACTTGAGATATAACATATTCCGTTGTAGGAAATCAGTGAGAATATTCAAACGGTGGAGGATTCCTAAAAACGTGTTACAAGAAATGTGTTCCATCAATTGGGGTCGACGTGTAGTGTGTGTCTTAGTGACATGCTTTATGAAATTCCCTGTACCTGTAGACAATTTCCGAACAATACCTGAAACTACATTATGGTGGTTCCTTTAAATGTCCATTAGAGACTCATTATGTTTACAGCCGTATGCTTTCAGCTGGATGCATCTCGACCTCTACGAGAAGAAAAGATTTGTCAACTTTTAGATACGGAAGATCTGTACGACGATGCGTGTGTAGCTTGTGATTTACACTCTTGTTGGACAGATGTACGTGACTGGAAAAGTTTGGGTTGTGACGCCTGGAAGATATAAGTAGAACATTATGCTCAAGTGTTGCAGTCCTAAATCCAACGTCCAGTCAAATTAGTCACTCCCTTTTAAAGCAGAATCTGTCACCGAGGACAATCACTTTCTTCAGGACAGGACTGTCATGGCAATTTCCGAAATATAATTCTGGGAGGACAACTGTGTGACTGTAACCAATTTAGAGACTGTAAGAACATTACACATTACATCTAGGACACCTTTGATACCAAAACCATGTGGTACAGACACTTGTTTATATTCGACTTTGATCGTTGTAATGTGCATTTTATTACTGTACTTATCCGGTTGGTTTTTATGCATTTATGTTTTACGTGTTGTTCCATTCTAAAACATGAGTTGACGAGTTATGTAAAGAAAAGGTGTACAAACCCTTGCCTTCTCTGCTTTTGTGTTAAAAGTGACGTACCCTACACTACTATTGAAACCTCTGCTTTTTCTACTCCTGTTGCCACCACTTTCAAAGTTATCTACAAACACTTAGAGCGTCCTAGTTGGGCGGCATTGTGTCTTTTCCATCCTTTTAACATGTTAATTGTCAGACCTAGCGGTTCAGGCAAAGCCAGATGTGTCAAGTATTTGATAAACATAAACATCATTTGATCGATATTTCACCTGAAAGCATCGTGTGGTGTTACAAAGAGTGTCAATCGCTGTACATCCGCTTGTGGGAAAGGCAAGGTGATTCCGTTGTCTTGAAGAGGACCTGATCTTGTCTGACCCCTGTCAAAACCATCTGGTCATTTTAGACGACATGTTAAGAGAAGACGAAAAAGAAATAAAACTGATTTACACGCAAGTGGTATCATTGTAATGTCAAAGTCATTTACATTACACACCATATATTTCAACAAAGTAAAGCACGTCGCACCATTAGCCTCAACGCTCATTATGTATTCATGCTTAAAAGCCCAAGAGATGAAGCGCAAGTGCAAATCGTAGCTAAACAGTTAGGAACATATTGGTTGACTCTTGGGTACCATGACGCCACTGAAACTCATCTTGCCCATTTACTTCTGGATTTAAAACCACAACATCAAATTATTTGCCAGTTCGTACACATTGTGTTCACGAATGGTGACAAGACGGAGGAGATGTCGTGTACACGTCCCAGTCGTCGACATAACAATACCAACAACAACTATAAATCTATAAAAACGTCGAAAACGTTGACTCTGTCTCATGCATTGTCAACATGAGGTCCCTTCCGTCTTATCTTCCAGTCAACATGGTTCGTGCCTTGTACGGTATCAGTCGCGCAATATAATCCACCAATATGTGCTTAGGTCCTAGGAGCCACTCTCAAATAAGTCATGCGATGGTTTACGGTGACGGCACGTCAATTACAGCAAGGCATCCTTCACATTTCACATCAACCCAAACACTTTTATGATAGAAACAAAGTAGGCTTGACGTAACAAAAACCAGAAGCAAATTATTTTGAAACATTGAGGCAACAGTTCTCGAGGAGATGTCCTCATTCGCTCACTCTTAAAATGGGATTCAGATACTCCTAGAGGTAACCCCAGAAATAAACCACTTCCAAAAAAGCCAAACAAACCGAATAGAATAAAAAGAACAATGGTGTCAAGACAAGATCACGGAAAAAAGACCACAAAAAAGTCCACAAAAAGGCACTTTGACAAGAACTCAACTTTGCTTACATAAACCACAACCTGCAGAGATGGTGTCCCGTTACCAGTAGCCTCATGTTCAGCAACTGCTAGGTTGCTGGTTGTTCCAACCAAACCCAATTTGGCACCGTTCTTACGTTTTTGAAGAAACATTGGAAACTTGAGTCTACCAAAACGTCTCCGTCTGCGGTGATACCCTCCACCTCCTCTTTAGCGACAATAGCAATTGCTCGCAATGTACCTGCTCCCAAAATCTAAGTCCAAAAAATATCGGGCATGTTACAGAGTTTACTGGATTTGTCCAAACAAGAATTGTCCGGATTTAGTCGGTTGCTAACAATTCAACGACTTGTGGTATCTGTCATCAAGTTGATACTACACACAAACAGTTAGTGGCGGCGCATTCCAGTATAAAAATGACTGGTGGTAAACGATGTGAATCTCTATCGTTGTGATGCTGAGCACCCAAAGATGCCCCCTCAAAGACGTGCACACCACTACCATTGTGGTTTTTTCTGTCCAAAAAAATAAAAGAAAAATACAGTCTTGTCATCCGAGAAACACTTAGCCAAGCCTGTAAAAAAGACATGGTCGTTTAAAAAAATGAAGAGACTCCAAAAGGAGGTTTTCGAAAAAGCACCGGCACCTTTTTGACGAAGTAGTAATTCCAAAGGAATATGCAATGTTTATCTACCAAGTCATCGACGTAAAATTAATTGTGGAACGAACAAACAAAGATGTCATCCTTCAGGAATCATCTTTATTTACTGCCCAAATGAAAGAAAAATAAGGACTACATCCCGTTTAGCCAAACATGGGGACACGTTGTCCGTCCTGTCCACAGCCTTTTCACCCATGCAAAAATAAATCATTCAATCTGCCTAAATAGGATGCTATCGATACCGTGTGCGCATGTTGTTTGAATGTTGATACCTTTGTCGACACATCATAAAAACTGAATAGCCAAGCATTGACACGTTCTTTGTCAAATGGTCCAAAAGAAAATACAAATTCGTCATTACAAAAACTGTTGGTACAACGCGGAGGATTATTTCAAATGTTGTTTTCTCCTTTTGTTGGCAGGAATAGCGAACAATGTGGCAGCCGGCGTGTTGCCAGGTATTCCGTAAGGGATAGGTATAATTAAATAAGATCATTCCAGTAGATAAAATAAACCTCTGTAGCACAACGAACGCAGATGTGACCTCTGGAAGCGAATGAAACGAAGAAAACTGAATCTAATACCTTGCAAATGATGGATTGAATATCATCGTCAAGAACACGAAACCCCACATTTACCAGCCACTCTTCATTTGACCACGATGTCTTAAATACAGCACGAATCGTTGATTGATCACGTCTTAAGTACCATCTTAAGTACCTTAAACCATCCAGGTTGATCTGCTTCATTGTTATTTAGCGTTGCCTTACAAAATGAATTTGACGAATGCAGTTTGGTAAACTCAAGTACCATGTAATTAATAATTCCATGGCTAAGATCGAGTTGTTTTTGACACTGATCAGTCAATTGCATATTCATACATGATTAACATGATAGTGAATTATCTGCCTCGGATTACCTTGCAGCTACAATCCAGGCTAACATGAGCTAGATAACTGAATATTTTCTGTTCACGACTGCCAGGACGCAACGCAATTGAGCAATTAACCAGGGTAGTATTTATTTATGTAATTTTTACTGGAATATCTCTATCGTGTGAGATCATTTTCTCTATACATTTTGCTGGTGAAAAATCAATTAACATATTGTTAACGCAATACTGGATCGTAGCGTGTTGTAGCTCGGAGACAACACAAAATTATTAACAATGGCGACTGTACCTTCATGTTTTATGATTAGTTCCTTAATCGTTTTGTTTAGATCAGTTACGTTATATGCACCTTGTGATATTTTACACGACACCCAAAAGGCCAGAGGACACAGCAACATGAAAATTACAATCACAGTTGATACCTGTTTAAACATTAGCCATCGAATCCAATGCAATGTCACAAATCAATTTAATTTCGTATTGTCGATCAGGATCAATCTGTGTTGGGGTATTATTATTAACATAAACGTTTGCGCTGTTGTTTGTAGTTTGCGAAGAGTCAGGTACTAACACTGACGATATCATCTTATTTTTGTATCGATACATCTAAATTGTGGTATGTGAAGATTCAAGGAAGAAGATTGCCATGTTGTATTTTCATGTTCACCAGACGTAATGATTTGTTTTGCTGATGTAAAAACTGACGCCATATCCCAGATTATTTCTTGTTCTTCATCAATAAGGCTTGCTAGAGTTGCCAATTGCTTTCTCCTTTCGTTAAATGTTCCATATCATCATTAATATTTATAATTAACTTGCACGTTTAGCTCAGCAAAAATACCATGTCTATAATTGGTATACAACCAAGCCATTTAATCAAAACTTACTGATGCGTTTTCGTCATCATTATGTTACTTTCCTTTTTGTAATTTATATAAATTCATTATCTTTTCTATTATACATTTTTAATATCAATAACCCGGTAGTTAATAAAATGTTCTTCTCCTAAGTTTCGTATTCATGATCAAACTTTGATTGTGCAATCTTCCACATCATGTATTAGCAGAACTTTTGAGTTTGTTTATTTTTTATCCTTTCCTTCTTCAATTGCTGTCTCATACTTTTGGGTATGATTCAGAGTGTTGTACAATTTTAACTGTTGTTTATGTTTTCGTGTTCAGATTTTATTAGATTTTATTATAGCATAAATAACAAACCTTTATCTTGTAATTGTTTAAGCTTGTCGGCTGATAACATTAATGCGTAATGATGCTTACGAAGTACTGCTTCGGTAACTTTGTCTTAATAAAAAAGTGCTTTGTATAATCTTTAGAAACTCTAAGTGCTTTAGAACATCTATATTGATATGAATTGAAATACAACCAAAGCCAAACACCATGCAATTAGAAAACATAAAAATTGCTGAAAGTATATAAGGTAGGAAACATTATTAGGTCTTTTAGGTTTGTTCATGCAATCAAAAATGGTGAGTTTTAAGAACATTCTTGAAAAGGATCACTGTCTCTTTATGTCTGATTTAATTGAGAAACTTATTCCATGATGCTGGACCCTGATATGCAAAAGAATGTTGTCCATATGACTTCGTGTGATAGTTGGAATACTGTATATACGGTTGTCAGAAGCGGATCATATTTATCTTACTGGGTACACATGGGTGGGGACATATAAATATGTTTTACTGGAGGTTGTCAGTGAAGTGTATCACAGAGAACAAATTTTGTGTTTAATTCTGGATCGAAATTGTACCCATCATATGGTACTGATCGACGGGGAGGTGTGTTCTGATAGTGATACTCCAAGGATGATCTGAGCAGCTGTGTTTTTAACCTTTGGAAGAGTTCTGGAGTAGATACTGAGACAAATAAACATAATTTAGTTAAAGTAGTACAGTCTTGAAAGTACTAATACACACACAAGTGTTTTAGTGGCGTCAGCTGAATGATATTTGCAAATATCTTAAAAGTAGCTCTTGTAGCAGCTAATTATTTTAGTAAATCAATGTTTTATATTTCCTTTGTTATTCAGAATGTCTCAAAAAATTGAAAACAGCGACAAGATCGCCATCAATGTCGCCTTTAAGCTGCAACGTACGTCAATCAGTGAAATCAGTCAATACAACATCGGAATATTTTCTTTGCAATTAAAGTTACCGTTAAGTAGCAAATACATTAGCAATTTTGTTTAGCCAGATCCTGTCTGAGCACCAATAATACAATGTCAACTGGACAGTTCGATGATATGTTTGTAGTTGACTAATCTCTAGGTATCAAAGTTTAATATTAGCATTCATGGCTTTGCCATTTTATTTTGTATTACTGCACTAATGTATTTGGCAGAAAAGCAATAAACAATGAGTTCTTATACGAATTTCGGTACAACATTAGTAGGCTCGATTATTTCTTCTACTAACATCACAAATGGTAACGTTTATTTAACTGGGTATTCAAATATATCAGGCGATACAATGTCAGTTAATTTGCCGATGTGAAATCAGAATGAGGCAGTGTACCCACTATATAAACCTAGTAATACACATGCAGTAGGTAATGCAAACGATAACGACGATAACAAATTAGACATGAATGTTGGAACATTTACAGACGATATTAGTAGGTCAAGTAAAATATTATTAACTTGGAAACGGTATATCCGACATCAAATTTAAATCAGACGTACACAGCAAGTTACTTGCAGTTGAAATACGTCGACGACAACAAACTTAATAATACCAGTAGCACATTTACCGGAAACATTAATATGTCCTGCACAGATATTATTGTGTATAAACAAGATTTTCCCCCAGCAAAAATAAACAAAAGTCAAGCAGCAAGTCATAATCAGTTAAAATATGTTTACTATGCCGGAGTAAATGCAACAGGCGATACAGTAACTGGAAATTTAACTCTGTTAAATAAGGCAAAAATAACTGGATTATCACTAATCGAACCTCATGCTGATGGTACTGATGTCATATATATTATTGGGAGATGGAATAATAACCGGTTCGATTGATGAAAACTTAACACAACACATGCCAACAATGATTGGCTGAATAATGTCAGATTTCTCAAAAACAACTACAACAGTGTATCCGGCGAAATAATGTCCGATGACTTAAATATGGTCCCCAACAAAATAAAATCATTTATTGAGCGAGCTGCTGATAATGAACTAGCAAACAAAATACGTCAACGATAGTATGACTTCAACAATATTAATCGTTAATGTTGATTATTTAGCACTTGCCAGAAGAGGCTTTGTCTATGTGATTATTTGCTAATAAACAACAAACTATACTCCAAGTTATCCATTTGAGTTAACAAATAATGCTTACGTCTAGTGTTGTACTTAATGGGAAAAACGCACCAAAATAACGTCGGGTATATTCCAACATGTGTTGAGGCATCAGATAATCGAGTTGAGTTTATTTCCACCAGGTCTACACAATATTCCGAAAATAATCCAAAACGTCGTTTTTCTTTATATTTATGTTGAGGTTAGCGGACAGGAGTGGACCACAAACTGCGAACCATCTAACTTTTAGGTTAAGATTAATAACTTGTTGTAGTTGCAAGCTGGCAATTAATTCTACGTGGCCGATTCAATTCTGGCGCAGGGCGTATTTATAACTGCTGGTCGGAAGGATGTAATGATTATGCAACCTGGTATATTTTGAAAACCATAACAAATGCGTACATCTCGACAGCACATTTTTTTCGAATTTTCGCCGCTAACACAAACAATAAATATGTGTATTTTCAAATATACATTTTAGCTGCAAAAAGTCCATACCTTTATTGACTGCGTTTCAAATATATGCACTCGATTATCAAATGTAATCGTTACGATTATATAATTGAGATGAAATTTAATCTGATGGAAAGAATCAGACCATGCAAATATGACAGTCGCAAAAGAATGTTATGACAATATATTTAATACAATAAAGGATATTTCAACAAAGAAAGCATATGAAACAGCAATTTATATAGACAAAATTCACAGAATGAAGATACTCAAATGTTAGTCTTATAAACGATCCAACAAGTGAATTAATTAACTGAAAACGAAAAGGTTGTTCGTGTCATGGAAATACGTGGACCGCAACTGTCATCCCCAGTATAACATATGTTTCAGGTGCATCCTGATTGTTTGTCCCGGGGGTGGCCTAAAATACTTGTTCTGGAACTTGTTGGTAGGTTACTGAGCCAACACCTCCTAATATTTTAATACATTGTTGCATCAAGAGAACGTCAAGAAGACTGATGCATAAACATACATTTGAGAAACGTGAATGACACTTATGAATAGTGTAACTTCTGGCGAATGTGAAGGAGATATGTAGCTTTATTCGTGGAAAATTTCAAAGAACGTTATGTACAATGTTACATCTGGAGAACGTTAAAGCAGAAAAGCAAATATTAATTCAATGAACGTATAAAGAATATGTTTAAACCACAAATATTGAGAGGGTCCCTATATTCAGAAGGACGACAAAAACAAAAAATAGCAAACAACAAAAATAATATCTGGCTACTGGGGAAAATACGTTTAAAGCTAATCCAGTAGCACTACAGTCTACCTATTGTTAAATTCTGATTTTCAAAGCTTTTGTATGTGCTTAAATTGAGACTACTATCGCCATATGATCTAAAGGCGCACATATAATAATGTGAACACGACGTGCCGCTCTAGCTGCGAAAGAAAGCATATACTGACGGAAAGTTTAATTAATTTTTATTTTTGTCATAAAAATTAGACTTAAGCCTACTTTCTTGTTTCAAGTGTAAACAATTTTTAGATTTAGATGGAAGGGCAATGGTGAGTTAAAGCCATTATCGTTTTATGTTGAAATAAATTCACCACCACATGCATGTCATCACACCTGTTTTCGTGTCATTTTCAAGCAAGAATCTTGCATTATGTCCTTTTTCAGACAATTGAATGTGTTAGTATGCACTCAATGGTTGACCACCCTTCGTTTATTGACACTGCACACACTTGTTTTAGTTACCGTATAAAGATCAAACCTACGCTAAGCAGCTTTGAACCAGAATTGCCATAGTGTAAATCAATATTATATTTGTGTTTACTTTCTTAATCTCTTAGTTATCATTTGTATAATCTCATTATGTTTCGTATTTGTAGATGACAAATTTTAGTATACGATGATTTTGCATCTGGATTCACGTTCAAAAAGAAACATACTAATGTAATGATTCCAGTCAAATCTAGATGTAGAAAAATGTCATGGGATAGTAAATGTACAAAAAATGCGTTGCATTGAAAAATATGGAATGTCTGGAATAACAAATGGGATTTTTCACGACTTTGAATTACTAATTTTGAGAAAAACACATACAATTGTCTGTATTGCAAATCTACTGTAAAAGAGATAACTTGCTTTTATCTACAATAATGTGTAAATTGTCTTTCACGTTTGATTTAGACATACACATTTAATACAAAAAAAGTTCCTCTTTGGATATAGAAAATGAAATATGCCGGTAACCTTTAAGATGGGTTTTTACAAATCACAATTAGTATTATGTGTTAGTGAGATTAATGCAAATGAATAATCTGAAATTATACAACAAATATTAAAATCAATGCAAATGAATAATCTGAAATTATACAACAAATATTAAAATAAATGCCAATTAATAATCTGAAATTGTATAAAAATATTACAAGTAAAGGAACACAATGTAGCTCTTAAGAATGTCACCCATTTGGTAGTTTCAATAGCCTAATTAGAACATTGGAACACTACTAGAATTGCAACAAAACAAACGTGCTTTCCAATACCTCGTAATGGTCCTTATATTTACATTGAATTACTGATTATGTAACTAAAATTTACAGATGTATTAATTATAAAATATATTTTGGTGCATGCTTCTTAATTCACGGTCTAAGTCAGCCATGCTCTTGCAGAGGATTTAACATTTCACTGCATATGTTATGGTCTGATTACACGTCGGCCTGAAAATATAAGAATAATTAAATATTCAAAATGAAAGAAAAACTATACGCATTTTGGCATACATACTATACCAAACAAGGCAGGGTGTCAATTGATAAAATGTTAGCTATTTCGCAAATATTCAAACCACTGCTTGTTTTATAACAATAGTCCTATTTTCAATGAAACTGCAATGACTGTCTACACAATTGTTAGGCTTTGACAATTGTCATTATTTGCATTATATTCGTGGGGGAGTTTAATTTATAAGAACATGATCTATTATGGGTGTTAAGGCTATGTTTCTAATACTAAGGTTATGTTTAATCAGATTTAAAGACATTTCGATACACAACGATTAAAAGATTACTATGAGGAAGATGTTATTTTCAAACTGATGGGAAATTTCACGTATCTCATTTCACATCACCTGACACCTAGTTTATCATCACCATACGCTAATGTTGAACGGATCTTTGATATGGTAGTTAACAAAAGCCGTAATAGTAATTGTCAACTTGGCAATTGCTTGATGATACTTATGTCATGGATAGATTTATATGCATAATACAACGAACTATAAAATCCGACCTTTTGTAAGTTCAGAGGAATAAAGAAAATAGAACTCGTACGGCATTAGGTTAGGTTAATAATTAAAACTTTGATAGGAAACTACAATGATGAAGACGGGATATATGTAGCAGTTTTGTACGAGTACGCCAAGAGAAATCAGAAACCTGAAGTTGAGTAAAATCAACCATATCCCAACCCTATGTTATTTCTAAAAATAATCCATTAAGATAACATTTTTGCGTGTTGACTGAGATTTATATATGTCCTTGCTTTTTCTTGATACTGAGACTACGAATTGATTTGTTATCTTAGATCTTAGATCAATTAGGCAGACCCTGTTGCTAGTAAAGGCGCATGCCGTTTAGTATAAATGAAGTATAATCATTTTGAATACAAGACTATGGTGTCAGGAAGTGAGATAACGAAACTATAACGTTACTAATGTATGACCTACGCCGATGGCCTCGGTGGTTGGGGCGTCTGACTCGGATGTGAGAAGTCGCAATTCAAAGCCCGTCATTGTCATACCAAAGACTTAAACAAATGGTACTAGCAGCTGCTTCGCTTGGCGATCAGCATTACGAGGTTAGCGTTATGACTGATGGGCCTGGTGTTAGACTGGGTGGGACCTAACGTCACATGTCTGCGCCCTGATGCCACGTGCCAGATATCATTATAAACCAATAAAACTGCCACAGCGCAGATAGCGTCGCAATATGGCTGCTTAATTGTTAAAGCTACATTTAAAATCCGAACCACAAACACAAATAAGCACAAATATAAGACTGCTTACACCGGGTAATTCCCATGTTTATTGTAACTTGTTTTTAATGAGAAATCTGTTTTGCTATATTATATTTTCTATTCATCAGAATGTCAGGCATATTTAATTATACCTCACAAAATGAATGATATTCTCATATATTACAGAGTACTGATCATATCTATAACACACCGGATTGTATAAGGTAGTGGTATATCGAGGTGTTGTAGTCGGATTGTACACGGTAGTGATAACTGGAAGTGTTGAAGTAATTATAATTTATTTAGGAACCATACCCAAACCAAACGACGTTGCATGATATTCAATTGTGTATGACGATTCGTTTGGGTTTGACATTCATGTTTGTCTGAATATTCATGTGTGTCTGAATATTCATGTGTGTCTCAATATTCATGTGTATCTGAAGATTCATATGTGTCCGATGATTCATCTGTGTGTTAAGATTCATGTATGTCTGAACATGTATGTATATCTGAAGATTCATGTGTGTGAAGATTCATGAGTGGCTCAAGATTTATATGTGTCTTAAGACTCTTGCGTGTCTGATTACTTATGTGTATGATGATTCATATTTATCTGAATATTCGTGTGTGTTTCGAGATGCATGTGTGTAACAAGATTGATGTGTGTCTAAATATTCATGTGTGTCTCAAAATTCACTAGTGTCTCAATTTTAATGTGTGTCTGAAGATGTATGTGTGTCTCAAGATTCATGCACCTCTCAAGATGCATGTGTGTCTCAAGATTCATGCCTGTCTCAAAATTCATGAATGTCTCAAGATTCAAATGTATGATGATTCTTGTGTGTCTGTATATTAATGATTGTATCAAGAATCATATATGTCTCAAGCTTTATTGTATGATGATTCATGTGTCTCAAGATACATGGGTGTCAAAAGATACATGTGTATGATCCATGTTGGTATGAAATACATCATTAATGTGTTTCTGAATAGTCATGTGCACGATAATTCATGTGTGTATGATGATATATGTTTGTCTGAAGATTTGCGTGGGTACCAATGTAAATTCGGTTCAGAATCTATGAACGTCCACATGTTGGTCAAATATATTGCAGTCACTTTATTTATCATATAAAACATATGCTGAATCATTCGTAAAAGTGAGCATTTGTCGAAACTTCAAGACAGCTAGTTCTATGTTTTTGAGATACCCGTAGATATCAACGGTTCGGAAAGAACAGCCGTCACGGATGTATAGATTAAGTAAAGTCAACTTTCCGAACGGGTAATATATTAAGCTCTAAATTTCAATATCTGTATCTAATAATAGCATGTATACAAGTTTTTGTTTTTTATGGGTCATGGTATCGACTATCGCCGAATATAAATGGCATGTTAACACTTTCTACTATCATGCTCGTGCTTTAAATATGATTTTATAAATGCTAACGATGGAAATAGAGAGAATAAGCAGTCCATAATGAAATATGTATAAATGATTAATATTACACATACACACACAGACTTTAAATACTTACACTATATATAGGATTGGGAGAGATTTTCGTTCGAGGGCGTTTTATCTCATACTGAAAGAAATAAAAAGCGATTTTTCAACTTATTAGAAAATTCATACAGTGCAAATACATGTATTATATACGTACGTACGTTTGTATGTATGTATATATGCTGCTTTAATTCATTTTGCTTCTTATTTAACATGAAATAAATCAAAAACAATGTAATGTCATATGCATTAAAACTCGAATAAATAAATCTACTTGTAATAAGAAGTAATGATATATGCAATAATGATGAGATAAAGTAACACATTCAACATTGATACACAGATCATTAAAGCATCCATTGCTTGCCTGTATATTCCTGTATAAATGCCTACTTAGAGGGCCACGTGCAATAGTTTGATCACATTCATCTCGGTAATATATTTGTCGGAATGTTTTGATGATAATCATGACACCAAACAAAACAGTTTGTTCACATTGCTAAAGTTATACTCATACTCCGTTTTTAAATGAAATCAATTGTGTCTCATTACTCTACTTTTTGAGAATTAGGAAATAAACCGAAGAACTTAGGTTGACTTAAATTCAATTGAACGCTGAACAGGCAACTCCACGATATCTTCTCATACTAATGCGTTTGTACTTTTTGATAAAAATAATCCTAACTCTAGCAGCGTCTAAAAGCATAAGAGCGAAATCAACAGAAAATAAAGACCTAGTTCATTCATGGTCATACTATTCAATTTACATTATGGATAAGAAATATGAATGCAATTCTCAATGATTTGTGGGTCACCTTTTGATTGGGATTTAACGCATTTAATATGAAGTCCCACGAAAAGTTTGATTCTCGCTGCTTGTCTTCATCGTCTTCATAAGTATCTAGAAAATTAAAACAAAAAAATAACTTATCTTTTAAGCATATTTCAAGACATTGTTTTGTTTGTATTTTGATTGAAACATCCGTGATATAATATTCGTTTTGTTTGGCACACGATTCAGCACAATGTCACCTGACAAGTCTTTTAATAGTGCCATCAAGATATAAATGAAACAGTATGATGAATAATAATCTTTTATCTTCTAAGTGTTCATTTCAGCAATAAAAATAAGGCAAATGTTATTTGACAACAGTTTTATTGCCAGCAGTTTGACGTTAACCATTTTCCTTTGTCTTTGATTTCTTGCCATTTGACCCATATTGTACTGTCTAATTGAACGTGTTTCCACAATTCGGTTTCAAGTATGTAATTGGTCTTACATGAACTGATTTATTGACTACGAGCAATGAAAATATAATTGATTGATTGATTTTCTTATTAATTCATAGTGATATGTTTATAAAAATGAAGCAATTATTTATGTGGATTCTGTTGAAAACTGTGAAGGCAATGGTTACTGAACATTTGGTACGTACGTCCTTCATACGCATCGTCAGGATTGAATTGTGGAGATTCTGGTGTAGTTCTAACGTCGGGACGAGGACCAACTAAAGTTACATCTAAGTACGACTTGGATTGTCCAGTAAAAGGATTGTTACGAGATACGCTGGACATTTTAGTTGGTATTCCAAAAGGAACAAATCCCTGCAATGTGACTCTTGATCTGGAAACACAAAATATTGTTCTTCACGAAACGAAAACAACAACCTGTTCCGTCGACTCTTTTCAGTTCCTTATGAACACACATCAATACAATCAGATAACAGAGTATACAGTGCCACAGGAGTATCTACCAAAATTTGTTTGAAAACGTGCACCCCAAGATAAAAAAAATATTTGTGTGTGATTCATATTAATAAAAAATAATAAAAACCAGTATATTACCCAACACAATGAGAAGTTTATGGTCATACGACACTTAGTACAGACTATCGTACGCTCTCTAGTCTTATTTAAATGACAAGCATACATGGGTAGATACCTTGTAAACGCCACATTTCAACCTATTTTAATCGGGTATGTTCTATTTATTTCAATAATGTAAATTTATATAACAAATTATTATGGAAATTGCTAGTTGGCATTTTGTCATAGCGACATATATTAGTGATGATACGGGAACACATGACGTTTAATGAATATGTCGCAATGGCTATTGACAATCGCTTTAATAGAGACGATACAGAAAATATGTCTGTCTGACATGACCTGTCTACTTATGGAATGCGCCAATCTAACAAGGCTTACTTGTTTATGCAGTTCGATTATCTGACGTGACCTACATGTGTATGTATTGTGCTTATGTGACAAGGTCTACACATGTATGCAATGTGCCTATCTGAAAAGATTTACATGTGTATTTCATGTTCTTATCTGAGAAAACTTAATGTGAATGTATTGTGTTTATATGACAAGACCCACCTATGTAAGCAGTATGCCTGTCCGTAAAACCCTACCTATCTATCCATGTATTGTGGCTATCTGACAAGACTCACCTGTGAATGCAGTATGCCAGTCCGTAAAACCCTACCTATCTATGCATGTATTGTGGCTATCTGACAAGATTCATCTGTGTATGCAGTATGCCTGTCCGTAAAGCACTTCATGTATATGCATATATTGTGCTTATCTAACAAGACCCACATGTGTATGCAGTATGCCTGTCCGTAAAGCCCTACATGTATATAAATGTATTGTACCTATCTGACAAGACCCACATGTGTATGCAGTATGCCTGTCCGTAAAGTCCTACATGTATATGCATATCTTATGCATATCTGACAAGACCCACCTGTGTATGCAGTATGCCTGTCCGAAAAGCCCTACATGTATATAAATGTATTGTGCCTATCTGACAAGATCCACATGTGTATGCAGTATGCCTGTCCGTAAAGCCCTACATGCCTATGCAGCACAGTATATCTTGTAAACAAACAATCCAGTCTCAAAGAGACAATGAATCAAAATGTACAGGAAGCATGAATGCCTAACACGTTTAAATGAAACAATGCCCAAAGTATTTAACATAACACATCAACCGATATAAAGGCACACAAACGATACACACCTGTCACAATCTGACATAAAACTTAAACTGTCACAAACTGATGTAAATGTATTCACTTATTGTTTTTTATTCATTAAAATAAGATTAGATTTACTATATAATAAAGAATAAACAAATATATTATCTGAAGTGTTATGTGGTAAGAAAGTATTGGCAGAAGGCTACTGTATAATACAAACACAGATTAGCAGTAGTGGCGAAAACGTTTTCAGCAGGCCAGGATCTCGTTCATTTAATATGTAACATAAAGTCTGTATAAAGCGACGATACAGAAGATACAACCGGGGCGGTCCCATGAAAGGTTACAATGGAGAGCCATTAAAAGCTGGACAATTAGTTCGGCTAGATTAAGCCGCATGAAACCCTGAGTTAATATCGTTCTGAGATACAGCTAAAGGTAGTTTGTGTTATGCTAGAATTTCAGCCATAGGGTCGGATAAACCCGTGACGTCTTTAGAACATCGGGATACGGGAGCGCAAAGCATGTGAATTAACCAGTAATTAACTATAAGGTGAAGAAGCTATTGGAGAGCGCACCTATACAGTGAACAAGCAAACAGATGGCGTGCATACAGGGAAAGCTGTTAGAGCACAATCCAGTGAGGAATACATCATAATGCAAATAGTTTTGAACAAGAAACATACAAGGCGATTAGTTATAACATTTACGAAAGTCTTAACTGAAAAGATTTATGTTTACTGTTATGCAATATTTCAAAACAAATTGATCGTAATCATTTACTTTTAAATTATCTTAATGTTGCTGTGAGTGATAAATGTTTATGCTCGTCATAAATATAATTTCGTCCGTCTCTTAGTTCATTCTTTTACAATAGATATGTTGTGTTTCATAAACCATCACAAACTGTGAATCACTATGACCGAGTTTCTCGATTTCTTTTCACCACGCAAATCTCCGTACAGGTTTGTTACATGCAGTGATTTCACCAGACATAACATGTTGTCATTATAAATAGGAAGCCAAAAAGTTAAATGAATATCAATGAAACATAAAAAGATATGCTCTTATGTTTAGTAGGTAAACACAGTGTCTGATCTTCGAAGACATTTCAACATGGGTTAACCGGGCGCTAGGTAATTTATATATTTGTTTTAAGGTGTACAGTTTTCAGAACTCTAATTTAAAAATCTGTTTAACGTTAACGTGATAATTGTCATGCTACGATGTAGCGCACAGACTATCAGGCCAAGGAAGTAAAACACAATAATATCTATAACATTTTATAAATTATCGTAATTATATAGAAGATACGATGCTAGAACAGGCATAGTGTTTTATTGGGGATTGCATTAGGTAAAACGAAATTTATTTTAATGATTCATTTTTCGAAGGATAACGTAAACAAGATTGCAATATAAATCATATACCTTTCATCAAGGGATGAACTATCTGCTATGTCTTCCTTCTTCCTAATTTTTCCACAGTAGATGACTACCACAATAACGATTAGAACGAAAAGTATCCCTAGTGGAATTCCGACTCCTAAACCGACTACAAGCTCAAACGTATCTGAAAGATAAAATATGAGTCGTTGTATAACTTCCTATTATTTCCTTGTAATGTTGAATGTGTTAACAAGCAAGACGGTCATGCCATATCATTTGAAAGCAAGAACAAACAAGCACTTTCAGATACCTAAAGTTACAACGGTTTTCTTCCACTAGGAACAAGGAATATTTTACACTGATTGTCCTTTACAAAACGACCGGGATAACACACAGACAAACCGTTATGCTCTAGCAAATCAAGACATAAAGGACTTTCATATGTCTCAATATAGACTACAAATTACTTATTGAATATATAAAAGAGTAAGGGATAATTGGTATGTACTGAAAAGGTAGCTCCATACAAGAGTAATGGATACTTGATCTGTTCTGATAAGGTAGGTCCATGAAAGAGTAAGCGGTAAATGAACTGCAATGATAAGGTAGGTCCATGAATGATCAAAGGAAACATGGTATGCATTTCTAAGTTAGGTCCATGAAAGAGTAATGTATATTTGGTCTCTACTGATAAGGTAGGTCCATGAAAGAGTAAGGGATAAATGGACTGCAATCTTAAGGTAGGTCCATGAAAAAGTAAAGGATATTTGTTCTGTACAGATAAGGTAAGTCCATGGAAGAGTAAGGGATAATTGGTATGTACATATAATGTAGGTCCATGATAGAGTAAGGGATAATTGGTCTGTACAGATAAGGAAGATCCATGAAATAGTAAGGGATTATTGGTCTGTACATATATGGTAGGTCCATGAAACAGTAAGTGATAATTGATCTGTACAGATAAGGTAGGTCCATAACAAAATAAATTGATAATTTGACTACCCTGTTTCTGTGTTTGATAATGTGTACATAAAAGTTTGAACTTACCAATGTTGTTTTTGTAACTGTTTCTGAAATTTAAAAGAACAAAGTTATATGAAGTGTATATATTCGTTATTCGGAAAGGTGAAATAAGATTTCTAATTTTTACAAACCTCTCAAATTATAAGAACCCTTCCGTATGTGGAATAGTTACTTATACAAACATAACATAACAATTCATTTCTCTTTCAGAGGCAAGATTTGTATCAAATCTGATATGTTATATTTGAGAATATTAAACATTATGCAATCAACAGATATTTATTTGGCATTTTTTTAATAATTACAAGATAGTGATAAGTGGAAGTCAGAAAATGATGCAAAGAAATGCAATTAATCTCGTTTGAAAAAATGAGCATCGTCAATAGAAGTGTCTTATATACGCAACAAGGTTATGGAAACACATCACGTACATGGTAAGTCAAGACATATGTTACTATAAATAACTATGTTTCGGCATTTACACAAATTATTATGTGTGTGTGTGTGTGTGTGTGTGTGTGTGTGTGTGAGAGAGAGAGAGAGAGAGAGAGAGAGAGAGAGAGAGAGAGAGAGGGACTTAGTTGTCGGACTGATAGTAGAAGTGATATTGGTGAATTTTCTTTTCAGGTATCACGTATCTTTCATGTTTCAGAGAACAGTTTAGACTTTTATCAGTTATTATCTAGTTTGTACCGGCATGCAGGGCCATTCTCTTCAACAATGCATGTATAGTCCTTTGGACATGGCTGTGTCAAAGATGTATATAGCCCACACTGGTCAGCATCTTTGTTTACTGTTGATTAGAAATAGAACAACGTATTTAAAAGCGACAATGGAAAGATTAGCGGAGAAAACAGATGACAAATGGACTACATGCACGCTTTCTTGGAAAGATTCTGGAAGAAAATCTTGTACCGCAGGGATTACGTTTAAAAACAAAATACATTGGGAATGATACAGCGTCAACAAAATTTGACGAATCTATTGACTCCCTTTTGGAAAAAGTATCGTTGGAAATATGTTATAGGCTAAACGAAGAACATAAGATGAGAGTGATAAAGATAGGCAAAAAACTAGAAGAACATATAGATGAACTAAAATTTTTGATAAAAGGAAATACTGTCATTTTTTATGAAGAACTTTTTAAGAAAACAGATTCTAAGAAAGGAAAGACGAACTACTTGCATGTTAACTTAAAAGTTACAAAATTTACATAGATAAAGAAACAATTATCCAGGACAACAAGAAACGACCGTATTAAAATTAATAAAGAGAAATTACAAAGGGATACTAAACATCCAAAGTAATCAGCACAAACGTTTATCAGTGTCAAAACAAAACTTGCAGTAACTAAACTTCACGCACACAATAAACAACCAAGACATGAAAATGAACCTATAAACCAAATCAAAAAGACAAAAAGCAATAAATCCGTTCAAAACAGTTCCAAATAAGATTAAGCAAAATGCTTGATAGTCCCAGGCACACAAAAGGTAATCTATGTAGATGCAGTACAAAGTGAGGCGAAGAAAATTACACAGGAATCAAGCAACACCAGCATCACCATAATAGCTACTATACAAAACGAATGGGAACCCTAATGGATCTATTGTAGACACGCAAACAGAAGAAAAATAAAAGATTTATTAAAATACAAAACAAGAACAGACGGAGGAAAAAAAATAAACAAAAATAAACGAAATCGAAAGAGGAAAAAACTGTATAAAATCTTTCTAAGAGAACACTAATTCTTCTAGGTAAAGGGTTATCATATTGTCTGAGAACCAAAGTGCATGATAATATTAACTTAGCGGAAGCAATTTTCAAATACACAAGATCATCAAAATTAAAATATTATTTCTTACAATCATGTACAGATTCACAATATGAAAGTAGTTTTTAAGCAAGAAAATTTAAATATCAGTCTCAAAAGAAAACATTTTTACAAAAATATCTTAGTAGAACTAAATTCCTTACGTACCTTATCACAAGATGAAATTATTATTATTAAAAAACCGATAAATCTAGTACCATAGTAATAATGAATAATAAGTATTATATTAAAGAAGTAGAAATACAATTAAATTAAGAAGTATAGTATGCAAAAGTTTCCTATAATCCTTCTGAAAAAAGTTAAAGAAAAAAATAAGCAAATGTATAAATGAAATCACTTTACACATATGATCCATATATTATGAACCGGATATCATCCCAAATAAAATACGCACACCTCAGTTTTATATTTTACCCAAAATACGTAAAATAGCTCATAAGTCACTGTGTTTAGGATATCCAGGTAGACCCATTATTTCATCATGTAACTCAGTTACAAATAATATATCGCGTTATATTAATCCTATTTTACAACCACTAATGAAATCACGACGTTCATGTCAAAGATACTTTCGATTGTATTACCAAATAATTGAAATCATTACCGAAACTAACCGAAAAGTCTTTTCTAGGTACACTTGATGTAGTTTCACTCTATACGAATATACCACACAATGATGGTATCGAAGCGTGTAAATATTATCTTGAAAAAAATAAATCTAAATGTAAACTATCAAAATAACATGTTTGCTATTTGATAAAACTTGTGCTTGAAAATAACGTTTTTCAATTTTGTAATACAAAATATCTGAACAGCAATGGGTAGTTTTATGACACCCTCTGACGCATCTTTATTTATGGTGAAAGTAGAAAATGATTTTTTTCTAAATATATGCCTCTTAGAACCAGATGTTTGGTTAAGATTTTTAGACGATATCTTTATGATTTGGAGTCCTTCATTAGAAGACCTTCACTATTTTATAGACTGTTTAAACACTTTACATCTAACAGTACTATTTTCATTCAATATATCTAAAACCAAAATATCATTTTTGGACGTTGAGGTCAGGCAAAGTGAAAAAAATGACATCATTAATATGGTTTATGTTACAAATACTGATAATCAACAATATGTTGAATATTCTTCATGCCATCCTAAATCATGTGGAAAGGAATACCATATAGTCAAGCGAAAATATATAGTAGATTTATTTCTGATGACACTATTTTTAAATCATCTTTAACAAATTAGGTTAGCATTTTTAAAAAAGAAATTACGCATTTGATAGCATTAATACTGCATTACAAACATTATCTTCTCTTACACAATTTTAATCATTAGAATGTAAAATCAAAGCTAGACATGAAGAAATCATTCATTTTGTTATTGAATATAATCAAAGTTTGCCTAACATAAGTAAGATCATTAATACATTTTGGGATTTATTAGAATTATCAAGTATTTATTTCAAGTGTAATATTGGTACACATCAACAAACCCACACTGGCTTATAAAAGGACTGAAAATCGTAAAGATTTCCTAATTAATTCTAAATTAAAACATTATATAAAAATGAATCATCCACTAAATATAATATATCTAGATGTTCGCCTTGTTCTTTAATTAACGAAAGTGTTTCTTTCAATGGCAATAATACGAACGAAACTTTTAACATGTGTTGTGATACTAATTGTGCAACATCATATGCTATTTATTTGATCACATGCACAAAATGTGGCATCCATTATATTGGACAATCCAGTCAACAAATACCTGAACGTATGAACCAACATAGATCAAACATAAACAAATATATCGATCAATAATTTTCATCACATGAAGCCGCTCATTTTAACAAGAGTTTCCATACTGTGCAAGATTTCTCTGTCAACCTATTGTCATAGCGGATTCTGAATTGGATCGTCTGGTAAAGGAAACCTATTGGATTCACCGTCTTAATACGATATATCCAAAAGGACTACATTCTAAAACACTATACGATATATGTACATTATACATTATGAAAATATTATATATATATGACAGTCACTGCGTATTTAAAGGTAAACTAATTATGACACTTCTTTGTTTCACTTATACAACAAGCATAGTTTATGGGCCAAATATTAAAAATCAATTACAGGTATTAAATACCTTCTTACGTTGATAATGTGCTTTTCAACAGACACGTACCATTTCTTTGGGTGATTTATGATTTCTATAAATTAAACACACACACACACACACACATACACGTATATCATAACATCGAACCAAACATATTACATAGCTGAGTTTCAAGTGGCTAAACTTTCTGTTGCGATAGTTTCACTGCATAAATCCTTTCACCTCTTTCTGTGTATGAAACACTTTTCTTAGTTTAGTGTTACGTAGAAATGAGCACCCTAGCATTGGCATGTCAGTATTATTTGCCTTTACCTTTTTACCTATTTGATCTTACCTGTGAGGTTACCAATTAAGGCCGAAACAACTGAAACAGTAACGTTGTCTATAACAAAGTTGGTTTTGTATACGTCTGCTACGGTTTTGATCAACAAACTTTTTACTGTATCGGTGTTTTGAGTAGTAACGAGGAAATCCACGTTCAAACTGCCATACCTGTAATACGTAAAAGATACAAAATATGTTTAATTAAGTTATTATTTCAAATAATACAGTATTATATAGTTACTATGTAACCTAAAACACCAAAATACAACACCATACAAAGCAATCAAAAATAATCGCAAATGTCTACTGTTTTTTTTACGCGCTAGCAAAACGCTGATCATATGGCGTATTGATTGTGAATGATAAAAATTAACACAGCGAGGCAGACATAACGATATCATTTAATTTATTTTATTGCATCAGAATTCGATACTGCTTGGTAATGTTGATGTTCTGTGCAGCTATTACACGTGCCATAACTCTCAAATCTTTATGTTTGTTTACTCACACTTTCATGAAAAATAAACATGTCCAACGCAACAGTTCTTCACATATCTTTGATATATGTAGCAATCAAATGCATCTTCAAGTTTGGAGAATACAGTGAACCGTTTTAGTTAAAAGCTTCCTTTAATGCAATTATTGATCAAACACTTCCAAGTACTTTTAATGTAATGCAAAGCTCGAAACAATTACGCTGCTTTGAACCAAATGTAAGTTCAGATTATGTCAACAATTACCTTAAATCTATATTCTGTCTACATACACACAACGTTCAAAGTATATTAAATACATCATTCCTTATCTGAAAGAACCTCGTCAGGATATAGTATACAAAAATCTTCAAAGTTCATACCATTATAGCAGTCATGCTGGCACTACACTTATAAATATCGGCAACGTAACGAAAGTACAAATTGATATTACATTATATCCTTATCGTATAACACAGTCATAATCAAGATATGGCATATGACAATTGACAATTAATAGTAATATACATACATTAGATTGTTACTTTGGGTTTTGGTTCGTATTCTTGGTTTATTGTTTGTTTTTAATGTTTAAAATTTGTTTTGATATCTGTTATCGTTTATCGTCACATACATGTTATAGTGGTAATAGTTGTGTGCCTATATTTGTTACACTTCTGCCATATATTTAGTGTGTATGAGGACGGGTCATAATGTATCTACATGCTTCCTATGCAAATGTAGCAACGTATATAGATAGCTACTAATATAAAATGTTAAACGATAAGTTTTGTACAACTGTAATCGCACATGACGAGCATTGTAGGCTCATGTTTGTAATTAACATGTCATAATAAACTTTCCCCGTCTCATATTCACTCTCCTTTATACCGTATACATACATATAAAAGTATACTCCAATATTTGTATCAAATGCATTTATGCAACTATCCTATACAAGATACGTAAAAACAAAGAATGTTCTAAACAAATAAGGGATTTGAAAGACTTAGAAAGAAACTGTCTCATGTTTATAAAAATACTACTGATGACATTGTCGATAAATACGACACGACGTTTTATTCTAAATAAACTGGAGTTTAAGAGATTGGATATCTAATAGATTATGACATTGATTTTTATTATCGGTGATATATCCAAATGTTGATAGATAATATTATTATATAAACGTCCTGGATAAATGATGACTAATAAATGCTAAGGTAATACTACTTATATTACTGAGAATAATTGCACGATGTTCTTATATTAATATGCATAAATTTGTATAGTACTATAATTTAAAACAGTTCAAAATCACAAAGAGCTACAGACAGCAGATTTTTTAAATTGCTTATTGTAAAACTGAAAACACCCAACACACGCCAAAATTTGTTGTAATATTACGTATTACATATTAATTATGGGAATATGTACATACTACTTACGTAATACGTATTATCTTTACATTGACAAAATTACTTCCAAGTTTTTCTTGAAAGTATTTCCAGATCTGAAAAAAGTGTATTGAATATTAACGAATGGACACGCAGTGTATTTAACATCAACAAGTCAAACACAAAGTGTATTAGGTATTAACTATTGGAAAACGAAGTATGGTGAGTATTATCGAATGGATCACGATTAACACTTCAATTCAATTCAATTTTCATAGCATGATCTTTTTAATACCGATGAAACTGTGAAAAATAAATCTACAATTGCCTATTGATTAATTATTTTGTACTTAAACAACAACACCTACAGTATGTTGTATATAAGACATATGCATGCATATTTACTAACATGCAAAGATTTTACAGTTATAAAACATTTTTAATGACAAATAAGATATAATAAAATAAACCAGATTCAAAAGATTATTGCGTTTATTAAAATCATTATACATGTTGGATTTCAGATACTATACCGTGGCATTCACGGCCATGTTATATTTGTTGTAGGTACTTGACTCATTCAGACTCCCATTCTGTAGGATGAAGTTGAATTTCAAGAATATTCTTTCCGAATGTTTCGCTGCATCAGGAATACAGTCAGAACCATTTCCATTAAACCCCAAATAACAAGAACAGTTGTAACTTCCATTGGTGTTAATGCAAGCCTGTTGACATTTAGCTGTTCCCTCGAAACACTCATCAATATCTAAAAACAATTAATATCGGTTACATTAAGCATTATTTAAGCGTATAAAGGGTTATACAGTGTACAGCATACATCCATGTATACAAAACGGTTGTTTTAGACAGGTATCACAGCCTATGCACTGTACTACTAGTAGTAGTAGTAGTAGTAGTAGTAGTAGGAACCTTCATTGATAACGGCTAATGTTTGCGAATATTTAAGTTTTAAAAAATTTCATTCAGTACTAGCGATGTTACAAATGTAAGAGTACCATCTGATTATGTGTATGGCTCTATACATTAATTATATGTATACTGAATCAGAACATGCTGATTGAACATTTCAAATTTAACGACCGAAGATTTGTAATAAGAGGATTACTGATTTATTTACAACGTCCACCTTTGTACAAACCAGAAAATTAAATCTATCCATCTGCATAGTCTCAGAAATAATAATTTCTCCAAAACACACGTCCATGTGTGCATTATCATGTCTCGGTTAATCATCTTTACATGCATCATTCAAACAGAAATGATGTTTATATCAGTTATTTTGTTATGAATAGTTCGCATAGATTCAACCAACACGGATACGCTAAAACAGCTACAAGTCGCATAATTCCCATATTATTATTGATTTATGCATTTTAGGTTTATGTGGCATGAAAACGAGGAAGTTAAGTATTATATTTAAAAGAAGTTACGATTTTATTTTCAGTTTGATGCAAAAGCTCTGTTGAATTGCTGACAAATATTATTAGAAATGGTCAGACGTACCAATTATACGCAGGGTTTTATAAAACGTAAAGCCAGAAAAGAATTTGCATATTTTGATACCGAGCCACCTTACCCATCTTTTGAAACAAAGATCTATCATAGTTTGAAGGATGGTACATGTGACCTACAATTGCTACAAGCCTGTCGGCAAAACTAAGACGGTTTCTTTTCCTATTGTACAGTTTGCTCCTGTCCATCCACTTTTGCAAATGCAATTGTATGAGCCAGCTGTGTTGGTGTAAGTACCACCGTTTTGGCATGTAAGGTTTGAGGAACATTCATCTATATATGTAATTCGATACAAAATGTTGTGTAAGTCGTTACATATGAGTAACACTAATAAGTTACACTCATCCTATGAGGTTTTGAGATAATGCCTTATGGTCAGATTTAAAACTTATTCCACCATTCCGATTTAAAGCCAATAACAATTTACAAAATAAGTATCAAGAAACTAAATTGTGTTGGTGTTGACGATAGCCTGTTGACATTTAGCTGTTCTCTCGAAACACTCATCAATATCTAAAATAACAATATTGGTTACATTGAACATTATTTTAGAGTAGAAAAGGGGTATACAGTATAAATATGTTCGAAGCTTAAATCCAAAAATCCTCGCCAGCCCGTTAATTGTGGTTATTTAATGAAATATTTGCATCCAACATACCGTGCAATTAAATAACAGCAGTAGACACCAAAATCATTTTATACTCGATGACGAACTAGTAATAAACAATGATATAAATATGTCATAGGGTAAGGAATAACGCGTCTATATCATTTTAAAAGAGAGTCGTTATGCTATATAGACTACATTTATAATGATTATAATATCGAAATATGTTTTAACAATACTTTTGTTTGAAATGATGCATATATATTTGTGCATTCAATTTATTGCATTTTAACTGTAAACATACTTGAGGTAGTTAATGTTCATGAAATTACATTATCGCCTATGGTTCCTGTTTATTAATGAATTACTGAAATTATTTAAAACACACATAAATGTATTTTCCTTGAAACTTGAAGGGGATGCATAACAGAAGAACCAAATTAGCATAAAACACGACGAACTAAATTTGTGATGCTATTGTAAAGGAAAATAATTGATTATTTGTTTATGAAAAAAAACATATTTGTATATTTAAAAGGAAAACAATGTCCTTATTGTTAAACATTGCTGCAAGCTAAAGCATTTTGTACCTCAAGGAACGTCTTTATTTTATTAGAACACGTAATTGACAATTGTATGTCTGAATCTTGGCAACAATTATGCCACTTTCTGGTCAAGTGTAAATACGACGTATGTACGATAAGTTGGGAGAGCAGAAGAGATCTAAATTGAATACAACCTATAATTCGTATATTCATTATATATAAAGTTAGAACAGCTGACAGAAACAGAACAATAATAATAATAATCACATGCACTGTTTACTTACCATAAGAGCAATTAGTACCACTCCAGGTAGACGAATATTTGCAACTATGCGAGCCATTTTGATTGGTGCAATTGCCAGCATTTACACAAGGATTATTAGCACACTCGTCATCGTATGCAATGAACAACAATGCAAACAATGCAAACAATCCTTATATCGATACGCTTATGAAGTTCCTAATTTCATATACGAGATTTAGAGATTCCAGGATCTGATAACATATTAAGAACGAAGATCTCATTGTATATATTCTTTGAACTACATCTTTAGTAATCAATTAATCCTTGAAGTAATAATATTTGTTTTCCAGAATGTCACACGACTTACGATAATAATTTTGTAAGATATGACCACGTGATACAACACTAAAATGAAAAGATTGTTAATATCATCTATTTTACAATGAGATCTTAACTTGGAAAATCATCAAAAAATTTATATCGCCACAGTCACGTTAACTGTTTTTTTTATAAATAAAAGCATGTTTGTAGCATTACATTAATTTACTTTGCAAATAATTGGCTGAACATACTTTAACTTTGTTTTTTTTGTATATTCGATGTCACCTATAAATGCAACACTTAACTAAAAAGGTTGAAACGGTTGAAAAGGCTTAAGCGAATGCTACTTCTCAAATGTATCACAAATTATTGTCAACCAATCAAATTTAGCTGCTAGCATTCTCGTGATCAGGGATGCAAACAGTTTAAAAATGTGGATATAAGACGATTTATAGCAAACGCAAATTAAATAGGTAAGGATGCCTGGGTCCATATTCTGTAATCCTAAAGCTACTACAAACTTGCTTGTGCCAGATAATTCAGTTCTTTTTCACTCAGACAACTCAAATAATAATATAAATTAAAGACGGCAATAGCGCAGTCATAATTGTATTTGATTACATTTGTATGGCTTGAGATGTTTACATCACTACATCTCAGTTTGTTATTCACATTTGACTTTTTTATTCCGCTACATTTATTAATAAAGCAGACATTAATTTCAGAAATAAGTTATCTGAAAACATTTGCAATAGTTAAATATTTGCAGGTTGTCATGGATGCAAAACTTGCATTTAATAAGCTACTGTTTGTTGATATAATAATATAATCATTAAACTTATTAGCACCGAAAAGCAAAATGTTTCAATATGCATTGACGACCTGTGCCTTTAACATTGTATAAATAAATTAAAATCTACGTTTTGCATATTATCTCTTTCCTTTTTCTCTTTCGACACACACATACACGCATATATATATATATATATATTCAATATATAATCCTCTAATTAGTTGATAAACTAATCAAAATTGCGTATTTTCCCCCTAACATCTTACTTTACATACATATCTCGTGCTTTTAGGGTTTTAGTCTTCCATGTAGTTCATAATTGTTATGAATTTGATTTGCTCGTATACTTACCAAAATCACAATTTATCCCATTCCAATCAACAGAAGTAGGAGCCATTTGTATTTGTAACATTAGCACCATTCTTACAAGGAGGAGTCATACATTCATTGATATTTGAATATGTAAATACTAAAACCCAATGCATATTAAACAAAGGTGATACGGAATGTTTTCATAACAACTTTAAGCAAAATGGAATCTACAGAAACTCTTGTCCTGAAGAGCGTGATATTTGTTTAAGACCAGGACATTAGAATAGTGTATATCTTACATTTAGACGACTTTATCCATTTTAACCTATTTGAGGAGTAGAAAGCATTTTTTTTGTTAATGAAACATAACGTAATTGAGAACAAAATATTTCAGAGATAATTTATTATAATTGTTAGCAATTGTTTAATGAAACTTCTGATGTAAATGCAATCAAACGAAATTACTAAATGTGCATTCCTTGCGGCAATTGTTTGAAGCAATGTGAAGTTAACTAAAATCAAAAAATGATTTCTTTACCTAAGCATAAAATAAACAAAGGAAATTATTGATCTGTTTCTCGAAGTTTATTTATATGTTCTTACTACTTTTGTCGATAGGCTTGATTTATTAAAATCTACTTTGACACCTATTATATCAATGGTCATGATGTATTGATACCTACTATGTCAATGGCCATGATTTATCGATACTTGCTTTGTCGATGGCCATGAATTATCGATACATACTATATCGATGTCCATGATTTATTGATACATACTATGTCGATGGTCATGATTTATAGATACCGAATTTGTCGAAGCCAGGATTTATTGAAACCTATTTTGAAGAGAGCCATGATTTATTGATACCTTATTTGTCGTTGTTATTATTTATTGGTACCTATTCAGTTGATGGCAAGCAGCTCTATTTATTTGTTATCAATGTTACATTTTAAACATCACCACGTATTTCGTTTCCAACATTATTTCAGAAAAGCACCATTTATTCCTATAAGAATTAACTTTTAAAAACAAAATGTTTTCGTTATCAAGATTAACAGTAAATATAACCAATTATTACTTATCAAGGTTAACTTTATACATCCCCATTTATTCATTATCAACATAAGTTTTAGTAACAAAAACACAAATCTTACTCATTTGTTTTGAAATTTGAAAGATATATAATTTGTATTTCATATAAGTAGGTACGTACTGACGTGTTTTAACAATACTCATTTTCCAAATGAAATAATTTGTTTCAAATCAATCTAATCTACACTAATTACTATGAACAGTAATAATAATAAATGAGATACTTCCTTATGGCATCTACTGCAAATCAAGCGTAACATATGCTCTCTCTCTCTCTCTCTCTCTCTCACACACACACACACACACACCACACACACACACACACACATATATATATATATATATATATATATATATATATATGTGTGTGTGTGTGTGTGTGAACCAGACGTATTGAGACAAACCTAGTTTTTCTCCTTGCATTGATCTGCGTTCAAAGATGTGCATCTTTTAATCGTAATGGCTACTGCTAGCCAGTTAGATGTATAATGAATCACAACAAGATTCTTGCACACATCAAACAGAAAGACAACTGTGATAATGAAAATATTGATAGAGTGACATTTACATCTAACCAAATCCTTAAAAAGACAACTTTACATCTTCATCGTTCCTGAAAAAATCAGGTTCTATAGCGAACGTTAATATGTCGATTATTGTTTCTCTATAATATTATTTGTGGTCTAAGGTAGACATTGCTGGGGAGGGAGTGAGAGACAAGCGCCCCACTCCAGTTAAATCCCCCATACGGAGTGCGTCTCTGATCGCCTCTGTCAACTAAAATCCAGCTCCTAGCCTTCACGAGTGCCTTAGATCTAAAGCTTGGCGGATTGCGTTATCCACCAACAAGAGGAGGGGTGAAGGCGGGCCACTGGCGCCTTAAAACCAGTTGCTTCGGGTAGAAGGGACTCGTAAACCTTGGATGGTAGCTCATTTAGGAGAAGGAAAACTCTGATTCCAAACATCTGCTGCCTTGCGTCTATACACACTCATGTGAAAGGCTAAGGGAGTAAACCCCAAAAAAAATCCTGAGACGGAGTCCCTAAGGCGGTATGACATTGACCTCAATGTCATTGCGGAAACTCCTGCGATGCCATTAGTGCCAAGCTGTATCGAGATTTGTCGTTCCCTTGGGCCCACCAGCTGCGTGGAGAGGGGGATCTGCTGCATGGGCAACAGCTGATTCTCCATACCACCCTGCCCAGGCTTCGTAACTCTACTGGAGAGGACACTCCAGCGTCGTAGTATGACTTCGACACAACACGAGAAGTAGCAGTTTACCGGTTCTAAGCCAAAGCTCAATTGGCGTAGAGCTTGGCGCCAGGGTTACTTCTGACGGTGGGAGAGATCATCAGGTCTCACTGGACAGCTACATCCCGCCTTAAGCTGGGCAGCCCCCAGTCAGTAGGGTGCTTCCCGCCATGGCCTGTCTGCACCACTGGGTGCGTGGAGCTTAGAGAACCATCTCGACAAGTGGGCCACAACACTCCGCACCAGGAAGAACTAAAAGAAGAAATAAGAAAACTTCAACACTTCGTTTTGCGACCTGGAACGTTAGGACCATGTGTACTAGACTGACCAATGAACTACAACAGATCGACGATGCACTGAAGACTGCCGTTTCTGACAGAGGACTCTCCCGACTGAACATCGACATTGCTTGTCTCCAGGAGACCCTACTGGCTGACAGCGGCACAATAAGGGAAGCCAATTACATGCTATTTTGTCAGGGGAAACCCTCAAATGAACCTAGATGCCCTCAGGCTGTCAACATCCTTAGGCCCGGTCCACACTTTCAGCGTGTATGCACCAACACTCCGCTCTACCAATGAGGAGAAAGATAAGATTTATGAGGCTCTGGATCAGGCGATATCTAGCATTCCAGAAAACGAAACCCTTTACTTGCTAGGAGACTTCAATGCTAGAGCGGCAGCTGACCACTAGGCCTGGTCCGCCTGTCTTGGAGTTTATGGAAGGGGCAAGATCAACGAGAACGGGCAGCGACTTCTGGAGATATGCTGCTCCCACAGCCTATATGTGACTAACACTTTCTTCCAATACAAGGAGATCCACCGGGTGTCTTGGAGACACCCACGTTCACTACACTGGCACCAGCTAGTCATTGTGATCACCAGGCGTACGGAACTTGCTAGCGTCCTCCTAATCCGCAGTTACCACAGTGCCCACTGCGACAAGGACCATTCCATTGTGGTCAGTAAGGTGCGAATATTGCCCAAGAAGCTGCACCATGCCACGAAAAATGGTCACCCTCGCATCAACACATTCTGTGCAAGTAACGCAGAGAAAACACAGCATTTCATCAGCAATTTGCAAGAAGCTCTCACCAAAGTGACACCTTACGACACAATTGACTCGAATTCGGCCCATCTACGTGACTCTGTGTACAACTCAGCCATCATAGCTTACGGGAAGAGGGAACGGAAAAGCGCCGACTGGTATGAGGCAAACTGGGAGGAGATGGAGTCTCTGACTGAGGCAAAGAGGAAAGCCCTCCTGGCATATAAAGCAGTTCCTAGCCCAAGAACATTGCAATCAATCAGAAATGCAAAGGAGAAAACACAGAAGACTGCCCGTCACTGTGCCAACATATACTGGCTTAACCTTTCCAACAGTATACACACAGCTGCCTACAACAGGGATGCAATAGGAATGTATGAGGGCATCAAAAAGGCGACAGACCCCTCCATTTCAAAGACCGCACCCCTCAAGTGCAAGACAGGTGAAGACATCATAGACCAGAGCAAACAACTTCAAAGATGGGTTGAACACTATATCGAGCATTATGCAACCCAAAACAACGTCACTGACACTGCCATGGATGCCATTCCAGACCTACCTGTCAGGGAAAAGATAGGCACACAGTCCACCGTGGAAGGGCTCGGAAAATCCATAGACTGCATTGCCTGTGGGAAGTCTCCTGGAAGCGACGGCATTCCGCCTGAAGTCCTCAATAGTGGGAAACCAGCGCTGCTCCAGCCGCTACACACACTCCTCTGCCTCTGTTGGTTACAGGGATATATCCCACAGGACATGCGCGACGCCAACATCGTCACTTTGTACAACTACAAGGGTGACCGTAGCGACTGCAACAACTACAGGGGCATTTCCCTCATCAGTGTTGTCGAAAAGGATTTCGCAAGTGTTGCCTTGGCGCGCTTACAGATCCTAGCCTCCCACGTCTACCCAGAGTCCCAGTGTGGATTTCGAGCTCACAGGTCAACTGTAGACATGATCTTCTCACAAAGTCAGCTGCAGGAGAAGCGTCATGAGCAGCAGATGCCCCTCTACATTGCCTTCATAGACCTGACGAAGGCATTTGACCTGGTCAGTCGGATCGGACTCTTCAGAATCCTGCAGAAGATTGGCTGCCCCCCACGTCTACTTGCTGTAATGATATCATTCCACGAGAACATGCACAGCACAGTGTGCTTCAATGGCGCAACATCAGAGGCCTTCCCAGTAATCTGCGGAGTCAAACAAGGCTGTGTGCTTAAGCCGACTCTCCTCGCTATATTCTTCTCCATGCTTCTGCAGTATGCCTTCAGGGGCTGCAGCGATGGATTGTACATCCATACCAGGGCTGACGGAAAGCTGTTCAACATCGCCCGTCTCCGTGCTAAGACTAAAATCACAAAGGTACTCATCCGTGAATTGCTTTTTGCCGATGATGCAGCCTTGACATCCCCGCAAGGAACATGGAATTCAGCAGCTGTTTAGCCGCCTCTCGAACGCTTGCAAGGAATTTTGACTAACCATCAGCTTTAAGTAAACAAACGGCATGGTGCAAGATGCAGTCTCCTTTCCCTCTGTCGCCATTGATGGATACAGCTTGGATGCTGTCGAGAACTTCACATATCTCGTGCCCAACATCTCCAGCTCACTCTCAATTGATTCCGAGGTGAATGGTAGGATTGCCAATGCAGCTGCAGTAATGGCCAGACTTAACCAGAGGGTTTGAAACAACCCCAACCTCACCGAGAAGACCAAACTGCATGGCTACCAAGCCTGCGTGCTCAGCTGACTCCTCTACAGCAGTGAAACAAGAACCACGTATGCAAGTCACGAGAGCATCATGCACATCAAGTGGCAGAACAAGGTACCGAACACATAGGTTCTAAAACGCGCCAACATCAACAGCATGTTCGCCATTCTCAGTGAGAGGCGCCTTCACTGGCTCGGCCATGTCAAGAGAATGGACCCGGGCCGCATCCTTAAGGACTATTATATGGGGAATTAGCAGAAGGTACACGACCAACTGGACGTCCACGCTTGCGCTACAAAGACGTTTGCAAGAGGGACATAACGACGGCCAACATCGATGTCAACATAAACATATGGGAGAGATTTGCTAATGACCGTCCCATCTGGCGCCTAGTTATCAAGCAGGGAGTTAGCAAAGCTGAGGACGACCGAACTAGGAAGCATGCTCAAAGAGAGCCAGAAAAAAGAAACAGCTGCCTTTGGAGCTACGGCATCGTCTCGCGTAGACGGACGGATGCCACGGAATAATATTATATTTTCGTGCATCGGTAAAAGAGCAATGAAGATCATATTAATTTCGGCGTGGAAACTTCCAGGTATATTTTTTTTAACATGACTACGTTAAAACATTAGCATATGCATTATTTCTACGATAGCTTACTTTGACAAGATATTAAGGTGCAACGACAATGAAATAATTAAAAAATACAATTTAAGGTTTAATGAAAGTGTTCTCATTTTGCCATTCTCATATATATACATGTGTGTACATGTTCCGCTTGATTGATTGTTTGTTACAAGTTAATCGGAAAGACCAATATTGTTTAGTCTCACCAATTGTACAGTTTTCGTCGATCCAATTGAGCCAATGCAAATGTACGGTTCACCATTCCATTTTGAAACCAAAACCATCATAATGATGGCGTATGTGGAAATCTTGTAATTGAAAATTCGATATAATACTATTCTGATCGGATATTATCGTTCTTTATGTTAATATATAACTGAATATTTAACCAACTAATACCAATTTTATAATCAAATGTTTACACAAACAATATTGTCTTGTGTGAGCTATTACATTATCATAACAAACTCAAACCTAAAGGGATAATACATATCCAAGGATCATTTATGACGTATCCTTATATTGTTTAGAGTACATTTTTAGAACATACATTTCAGTAAGATTGTTTTTCTCTTAAAGAGGATCAAGACATTTTTTGACGAAAAGTCTTTCGAAAAGAGATATTACCGTTGCGAACTTCTAATCAGTAAGCAAGACCATGAAAATCCAAATCAATATCTTATAGAGACGTTATGTCATGTTTTTTTTGTATCGAATCATATATTGCCACATTTGTTAAATAACAGCATTGTATAAATTTAATCTTACACACTGCTGTCAGTTAAGAAATATAATTCCATCAGAGATGAGGTCGTTAGATGCTTTCGTCTAATCGTATCGGTCTAGTTTATGAGATACAGCCTTATGATCAGATTTAAAACCTTTTATACCATTCCGAGTTGAAGCCAATAACCTTTAACTAAAGGAGTATAAAGAAACAAGATTATTCTAGTTGGATCTCATCCTTCTGCATGTTAAATTACAATTGAATATTCACACATCTAATGTCAATTATGTAAGCAAATGTTTAAACGGAAACGATCTATCACCGTGTGTACGATTACACTTCTTCAACGTTCAATAAATCCCTCAAACGTCATTGAAACAAAATATCAAGTATTTATTTTGATATATCTTTAGACGATTTTGTCATTCAAACCATTTTCTTGATACATTTTACTTCAGCAGTCACTGTCCAGTAATGGGCTTCAATGAATGTTAACATCAATACTGTACATTATTAGCCGCCAAATCGTTTAAAATATATTGTATTTTTTCAAGTTTTTATTTTAATGATGAAAATAGAGTCTTTGTTCTCACAAGTTCTGTTGACATTATATCTTATGTTCTAGCAGAACCTCAGTTTGATAACATAATTTATGAAAATATATCAAACATGTGATGACTGTTGAGAACAAAATAATCGTCATGAGAAAAATGCTTGCTTACACATATACGATTCGTTCAAGAGGATTTGTAAGTTATAACTTTTCTCATTATTGAACAATAACATCCAGTGTCAACCTACTAGTAATATCACAGTTGCATAAAGTTACAATTTCCTGCTTCCATGGGATTCCAAGAATTGTTTGCAATTATACACATTTGCACACGGCAAGTAGTAGTAAATTGCATTTAAATACGCTACTGCATTCGAATTTGTTAGGGTTTCCAAATGTTCAGAACATGACGAAATTCCCATTAGTATTGTTGATATCAAAACAAACCAAATCAGCGTCAACTGAAAGTCCGTACTGCTATTGCTAGCCAATTTGCTGTATAATGAATCATAACATGCTGATTGAACTCATCAAATCCAAAGACATATGTGATAACGAAAATAGTGATTTAGTTATAGGTACCATTTACTTATTTTTGTTTTTAACCTTGTAACTTGAAATGTGTATCAAAAAAAAATCAAATATTGCGTAGCTTACCAACACAGTTTATTCCATTTCCATTGTATCCGGGATGGCATACACATCTATAATTTCCCGGTATATTGTTGCATCCTTGTACGCATGTATCAGTCCCCTCGAGACATTCGTCAATATCTAAAATGTACAGGCCGAAATTGGTGAATACATTGGTTGACTAAATATTATTTGCGACCAAATTGTTATACATAAAGTAAGTACATAGTGCGAGAGGTTGTTTATATATAGTCATATATGTATATACATTTTAGTTATTGTACGGGAGTGCAAGCTACATTTTGTTGCATTCGTAGAAAGGAAACAACAATTGTGTCGCCGGTATGTATTACGTTGTGCTTTCCAGTTCAAATTTAATGCAATGTTGTAAAACTGTATTTGGTAGTTAAGATCATACATTTCACAACATATTATTATGTTGGTGCGAGATTGAGTATTTAAATGATTTGTCTCTGGTTCCAAATTGATAAGACAGTGGCTCTTGATGAGTAAGATTTACATTTTTAATGGCACATGTCGTGGTGGCCGATTTTACACCGTCCCTACACGTATCTGAATCACATAGTATAAACTATATTCTTACAAAATAGCAACTTTGTGTTGTGTCATCAACTGTAATATATATATATATATATATATATATATATATATATATATATATATATATATATATATATATATATATATATATATATATATTCATTGGACTAGATATATATATATATATGTATATATATATATCTATATATATATATATATATTTATATATATATATATATATATATATATATATATATATATATATATATATATATATATATATATATATATACTTGACGTTTCTTCACTCAAAAAAACATTCAGATACACTATATTCAAATTTGTCATGAAAGTTTAGTTTGATCGGATAGTCTTTCACAACAAGAGCCCGAGTGCTATAAATTTAATTTGATTATTCATCATTTATTAAGCACTAAATGGCGATATACTATTTGCTCAAACTAATGTGAAACTGCTGGAAAGGAACTATATATAAATATATATCCAAACAGAACTATTTATTCGTTGTCAAGGTTATTTTTTTAAACAACACAATTTATTTTGTTTTCACTGTTATTTCAAAATAGCACCATTTAATCCTTATAAATATTAATTCTAAAACACAATATGTTTCCGTTTGCAAGATTAACAGTAAACATAATAATTCATTAGTTCTCAAGATTAATAGTAAACATCCCTATTTATTCATTATCAACGTTACCGTAGTAACAAAAACACAATTGGTACTTGTATTCTTTGAAGCTTTCAAAAATTTAGTTTGTATTTGATATTGGTAGGTACGTAATCATTATTATTAGGAATATTCTTTTACACATGAAATAATTTGTTTCAAATCACGCGTATATCGGCACTAGTTACTATGAAAAGGAATTGTTTTACATGCACATACCGACACAACCGAAGTTAGCATCAACTGCAAATCCAGTGGAACAGTCACATTTGTACGAACCGTTCGTATTGAGACAAATCTCGTTTTTCCCCGTGCATTGAGTTGTGTTCAAAGCTGTGCATTCATTTACATCATTGCTGCAATTTAGGCCTTGCCATCCTTCTGTACAGGTACATGTACCGTTCACATTGTTACAGGTGAGGATATTGGCAGCGACACATGAGCAGGTTTCCTTGCAATTATTACCATAGCGATTTCCTTGGCAAGCTGGAAAATTGCATAGAAGATGCAAACAATAAAAACTACATAACATGAATAATGTATTGCCTTTGTTCAAAAGAGAGCAACAACGAATTGTTGAAGCACAAGCGACATTGCTTTTTCCCTAATAATATATTCGTTTTGTATCTGCTTTTAATTTAAAAACATTTCTTTCATAAAAGAAAAAAGATCGATCGGATGGTGATATCCGTATATAACTTAAACAATCATGTTTTGAAATTACAATAAATTGGAGAAACTTGTAAAGTCAATAGTCAGAATTCAACATTTTCCTGATGTATAATTAAGTTAGTACTTTTGCCCACATTAAGTAGGTACATAATTGTGATTTACATTCAGTGAGTGCTTTTGGTCCTCATTAATTAAGCGGATCATTGTGATGCACTATGAACGGGTGTTTTTGGTCCTCAATAAGTTGGTAGGTGATTGTGAAACACATTTAATGAGGGCGTTTGGTCCTCAGTAACTAGGTAAGTGATTATGATACACATCGAAAGAGTGATTTTGGTCCTCAGTAATTATGTAAATAATTGTGATAAACATTCCTCAAAATTATTAAAATAATATGATAGTGTGAAATAGAAACCACTTCAGTTGCTTTAAGATAATACCATATTCAAGCTGCAGGAATAATCGTTATTTTGAATAATATATTTAGTTCGTGCAATATTGTAATGATATATAATTCTTATAACAACAGACTTGAAATATATCTTCACGTTATTGAATGGGTGCAAAAGTACTCACACACACACACACACACACACACACACGAACATCACACACATTCACACACACACACGCACACATATATATGATATAAAATAATATAGCTAACATTATATCGTAATCATTTCTTATATATCGATGATCGAAAATATAATGATGTATTACACGATTAACATTAGACCTACAATTTGTTCTTAATATATAAACGTGTACAATATTAGGACTTGGCATATAAATTGCCTTAAACGTTTAGTTTTGTCAACAATGATACTGTAACATCCATCTTTAACAGCAATTTACCTAAGGCAAGCCTGAAAAACCACAATACTTATTTAAAAGGAGCACAACATAACATTGGCTTAAACGACATTCATTTCCAAAATGTTGAGATATGATGTGCCCCATTCTGGTTTATCAAGAAGACCTCTTTTAAAAAAAATAAAACCCAAAATAGAGAAACAATAATTCAAGTACTAGTTACATTTAATAGTCATCAAATGGGTGACTACATAGTCTGAAGTCAGAAATACTATGACACAGTGATATATGGTCTTACATTGAAAATGGAATGTCTATCCTTGCTGTGTTTAATACTAGTTATAGAATTACTACTACTGCTACTACTACTACTACTACTACTACTACTACTACTACTGCTACTACTACTACTACTGCTACTACTACTAATAATAATAATAATAATAACGTATAGCATAGCATCATCATGGTCCGACTATGTAGATAAGGTTTTGAGCAAATTAAAAACTTCCTGAAACATAATAATGTATGCACAACAAATATAACACATTGGGATGTGTTACAGTTATTAATTTGTTTATTTACTTATATTTAGACCTTTCTAATAATAGAAAGAATGAAACTTTAAGGAAGTACCAAAACACGTACGTGCACAATATCCTTCGGCAGTTTTAGTAAATCCATTTTGACACTCGCATATGAAGGATCCGAGGAGGTCTTTGCAGTCGGACTTTGCAGGACAGATTGTTTTATTATTGCATTCGTTTACATTAACGTTGCACATTGGACCTTCCCATCCAGATTTACAAATACAGGATCCATTAACTGGATCGCATTTGTCTGTGTTGGTTGCATTGCAAGAACAGTTCTTTGCACACTTATCTCCATACTTTCCTTCTTGGCATTCTGTAAAAATGGAATCGTTCACTAGTCAAAAACTGACATAAATACTTGAAACAAAATTTAATATTACTGAATGAAAGAATTCAAGAAGAAAACGCAAGTTATCTTTCCTTGGATAGCTTGTGAGAACAATAATACAATATTTGTTAACAATTTCGTGGACAAAATTAATAATAAAGTAATCTATGAATATATATAATTTAGGTCTGTATTAAAAACAAGGTGAAAATGTTTTGATACATGTACAACTTCTACAAGCTATGCCAGCTTATCGGTCGTTTAAACAGATCATGTGAGGACAAACGATGAATTCATCAGACCTTCAAACCTTAATTTAGGAATGCTTTATGCATCAGTAAATTGGATCCGAAGAGGTATATCAATGCTGTTCATGTATTTCCTATTATTCACGTAAGTTAAGTGCGTATGCTTTTAGCACAATATTGGATTAGATAACTACAATGCAACGTATGCCCTAATTAACGTAACTTCCAAGATGTGTACTTTAATAAACGATACACTCCAACCGTACATCCATCTAAATGTCCGTTAATGCATGTTGTCGTTAAGCCACTGACAACAATACTTGAAATTTGGTACTTATATTTCATTGGAGACCTAGTAATTATATTGCCTTGGAAACTTAATAGTTATATTTCAGTGTCAACATAGTGGTTATATTTCCATACATAACCTAATAGTTACATTTCCAGGGAAAATATAATATTACGACTCTTTATATACAACATAAATGTTGCGGTGGTGGGTGAGTAATAAATACAGAATTGAACTACGCAGTTTTGCTTTTGCGATCAATATTAATAGTTAAATGTTAATAAGATTGAAATGCCTTCCAGTAGCATCAAAATATCGATATTTTATGACACTACCCGTTTAAAATATTAAAATGCATGTCAGATAACGCAGCATTGATATAACTACTAAAAATATTAATCTTACTAATGCATGTCAATCCATCTGTAGCAATTTCTTTCCCAGAACCACAATAACATATATAACTGCCATTTATGTTCGTGCAGTTTTCCGAGCATTGCATTTTAAATGTTTTGCACTCGTCGATATCTGCAATAGAAAAATGAATAAAGCATCAATGAGAAACATATTATACGTTTCGCATATTAATGCGGAAAAACGTTCTTATAAAATTGATACTGGCGTAAATTCAAAACAATATCCCAAACGTTCGAGTTAATGAAGCTTCCGTTAGAGGTCAACAGACCCCAAATACTTAAAACAAACTCTTACGACATCTGGGCTCCTACATAATAGAATCACTAGGGGCAATTTGCGACAGATGATAAAACAGTTCTCGACTTCTAATAAGTCTTTTGCAAAGGCAAATAAAAATATAAACAAAACAACAAACTCCACATCAGAAAAATCGTCGTGCTTGCAAACCATTGCATAAACTCTTTTACAGCTACGATACCATTATATTATTATGCTACAATCCTTAAGAGTCGACAGAGCTTAGGCGAATTAGTTACATGTTCCTTGTCAGTTTATTACATTTATATTAATCAATTATATGTATAAAAATTTCCTTTTATGTATGTAATTCTCTACACATTTTAATTAGACTGTAATGTTTATAAATTCAATATCATAGGCGGTTAGTGATTATATTGCACGAAAAATACCACGCTTCCGTAAATTGGCGAGTTCTTCCGAGTTTTAATGAGACAACCGATCACGTGGTTCCGTGACGCAATAATCGTCATTTCTCAAATACAAAGAAATCATGGCAAGAAAAAACAGGTAGGACAAGACCATATTTGGGTTGCACATTCAAAATTCGAATCTCTTTCCGAGATATGCTCATAACTATAATTGATGAAGTTTTAACAATGTGTTTAAGACACGATAGCATAAAGGTACAGCAGTAAAAATGTGATCATATTTCATGTTTTTCGAATTTAAAAAAGAAAGTTAATTTTGAAAAAAAAACTGATGCATTATGTGATGTGTAAAAATGTGATAATGATTGAGTGATGGTGCCCAATGCAATTTTTTTTATGTTACCACAATGCAATAAACTCATTTAATAAGGATGAGGTTAAATTGTTTTATATGTAATAACATATTGATTACCTACTCAAACCATACACATTCGCACCCCCACCCCCAAAGAATGATATCTTGCAATATATACATCAATGCGAGTTAATACTGACTTATGACACTTGATCGGGGACCGACATGTGTGGGAAATAATATATATTAACGGGCAGGTGTAAAAGACATCGGGGCGTAATTTCAGCACTAAATTTTCCACACACAATAACCCCACAAATAAATCTGCAAAGCGGAAATCAGAAGTAATTGATTTAAATATTAACAGCTTCCTTCTTATGATTCAATTACAGTGTATTTTACATGGACGCTACAGTGCTACAGTTAGGGTATTGATAAATCTCATAGGATATACATGTCTCCTTAAAATAGTTCATTTACTGTTCTGGTCATTGCTGAAAGAAATATTTTTTAGGCACATGTCTCGGGCTGAACACCTAAATAAACTCACTAGCGCTTACTGAAATTTCACAAACCCGAACAGTTAATATCTTTTATCTCTCAAGCCGGGAGAAGAAAGAAGAAAACCTCCCAATTTTGTGGACATTTCCTCACCTACCTCCTTATTTCGTAACATCTACTGATTGTTCGCAGAGAACTCTTGATTATTTCAATACGTCTGTCAATTTTCAATGCTCATAAGATGAAAAACTATATATAAATAAATATCAAGTGTGCAATCCACAAATGCCATATTCTATTTTATCACTTGTGAATATTGTAGTGACGAAATAATTCATATCACACGACAATTTTTGTCTTCTGCAAATAGATTAAGATTAAACATGATTTGCGTAAATTTCAGATTTTTTACAAATGTATTGTAGTAAACAAAAATGTCAACAACAAAGTTTAAATTTTAAAACCTATGAATGCTGCATAATTTTCTCTGCAAACAGAATCTCAATTTCCGCCAAAGAAACTCCGCCAGTTAACACCTGACATTCCTCTACCATATATGCAAAGAGTCATTGCCATGATTTAATTAAAAGAAGGAATAAAACAAAATATACGACGCAGTATATGTGCCCCCAAAGAACTAATTCAGAATAAATATTTTATTCAGTAAACAGTGTTGCATGCTTTAACACTTAAACGAAAGTAAATAAGGTGGATATACAATGTGGGAAAACGTTTGCAACATACATGTACGATAACGTCTGACTGCAGATTTGAACTACTGAAATGAAGTCTTTGGCGTGTCCCATGGGCGCTTGTACATTGAGGCAAGTGAGTGGGGTCAATAGTCGCCTCCCCCACTTGATATTGTCAGTCAGTTTATGTGAAACTTTGATTTTATATCTGATCTCTTTTCTTTTAAAAGTTGCTATTTAAACAGCCTAAGTGATAGTTCAATTTCATTCATTACAAATTACCGTTTATACATTCTACGCGTAACAGTCATAGACTGAACTTGTTTGTTTAAAATTACTTTTGTATTTTTAAGATTACTGAAAAATTGTGCTTTCTCGAAAGTGTCAGGGGTTAAGAATCTTATTTTTGAAAAGATTCCATTTTATTAAAGTCAGATCTCATTTTGACATAAGACAGTGGTGACTTGATTGAGATTGTAATCTTGAAAATTAATTCACTCATTTCAGCAGCACGATCAGGTGTCGGGCTGTAATATTTTTATTAGCACTGATGGTGTAGCTGCAAGATCTGTGAATTGATTGTTGCATCTTGTTGTCCGTTACTCGGCTTTTTGCTTATTTTCGTATTTCATACGTTTTGACACTTTTCCCAGGATTTAAAATATACAATAGTATATCTGGAACAATTAAACTTTTAGTCTTGGCCTAGCATTTGCGTATCCTAGAGCAGCTATTTTTCAGGATCCCTCTTGTAACATTCCTTTGAGAAATGTAATGAGCACGGAGTGCTGTATGGCGTTGCAGTGGAATTGACTCGCTTGTAATAATGTATACATACTTTCTTTATTTCTTTATCATTTAAAAAAGAGAAAAATTCTTGTCCATAGCCTTTCTTAATGTGCTATTTACACTCGTTAGCAAGGCAGAACGGCCAGTTTGGATACTGGAGTCGCTGCTATGACGTCACATCACGAGAGTAACCGAATAGGTGCGGATAGTATGCATACGAGGTCACGGAAATTCAGCTCCTTGAACATATGCCAATATTTAAATATTGGCATTGCGGTCGAATGTGATACTTCAGAATAAGGTTTTTGTCAATATTGCTGTTATTATTATGCTATATTTTCATTGGTTTCTAGTCTCCTTTAAGTGTCGGATGATCCATTTGACTGTAATGTTTTGACAATTGATAACAAGTGAAAATCTGATACTTGAACTTTAGTTTTGTTATGGTTTCAATATTTTATTTCAAGGTACTGTTTGGTTATGGATACAGCATCGCTCGCAGGCGTATCTGAAACTTAACTTCACATATTACCTAATACCAGTTTCATTGACAAAGAAAATTGGATTTGACGAGACGATAATTTGTAGGAACGTACCTGTGCAATACCCTTGCGAATCGTTTTGGTACCCTTTCGGGCAGTAACACTGTGCTGATCCATTGCGAGAGATACACAAGGCATGCTTTGATTCACAGGCTGTTACATTTGATGAAGAACACTGATCCTCAGCTGAAGTTATATGTAGAAAGAAACACAACCAATTAATCGAATAGTATGACTTTGCATTATTAATATATCATATCTTGCATCAATTTTCTTAAAAACTAAGACAAAGAATTCTTTGTATGAATATGATTTATCTTACATAAGATGCAGCTGTACTGATGTTTCTTAATATGTAGTCACCAATCTGAACAACACTATATATGTATGTTGTTTGTACTTATAACGTCATGCTCAAAATGACTTCTAAATGTTTAAGACATTGTGTTTTGCATAACATCAATGAATATGCCTAATACACGATGATCAGAATGACGTAACGCTGAAATATGTATATATTGAGTATAATCCCAAAACATAAGTAACCCGTTTGTAAAATAGTTTTTTTCAGAATGACTCGTTGAGGGCTAAATACAAATATCCATACCTATAGTGCGATGTTGCGGTTGAAATAGAATCCCATACATGATTTTCAGGACCACATAAAAGAAACATAATCGATTCATATATGACAAAAATAGCTTTCTTTAGATAATGGAAACATGAAATATTGGTGTGCATTTTGCAAATGCAATCTATTAAAAAATTTAAATAAGTATAAACAATCTTTCTTACGCTTAAAATTATTCATCGAATTCTAATAAGTTAAGCACATCGCATTTGTTAAAACGTTCAAAAATTTCGATATTTAAATTGAGACTACATTTATATCGCGTGGTCAGTCAATGGACATCTTCATAAGTTTAATAAAGAAAAGTTGGAATCCTCCTCAAACGCCAGATATAAGATGTCTAACAATCTCAAGATTCTCTTTAGTTTCATATTGTGTTCGATTAAATGACACGAGTCATGATTCCATTCTTACAAGACAGTCTGTGACCGATATCTTACTTTTGATTGCATATATACTATTCATGTTTTTTATTGTGGGTTCAATCTTTCGATTTTCGGAAACTCTTCGAAAACACGTCGCACCGCTGAAACTCCGTGATAGTATGCGCCCTGAAAAAAACATCATTAACATCACCATGAATTGTGTATCTGCTTGATTTCTGAATATTCATCTCTAATCCACGTCTGCTGCACGAACATACAAAGAATGTAAGAATAATTTTGATAATCACGCACAGGTTTCATCCTTATGTTATGCTGCATCTGAGTGAAATGCGGGATGTGACTCAGCAATTCTGCTTGTTCCACACGTTTAGTCTCACTACATCATGCCTGGCATCTCCACGTAGCTTAATTGCTTAATGAGGATATGACCACAGGAAGTCTTGCTACACGATGGCGTTATCATGAATTTCGTTACGTCAACATTTATTGTGCGCACTGATGTCCGCATACTCGTCCCGCAAGCGTATGGTTACATCTTTCAATTATCGATTGATTTCGATGAATGCCAACATGTCCAGGGGAAATTGTAGTTACACTTCATGATTGTCTGGCTCACTTGCGGAACACTTGGCCAAAGTAATGTTTAACTCGCTTATTCTCGCCCGAATGTGCCTGCGACCCGTTTCGATGTCAAAGGTACAGCTTCATTGTAGCGACTAGCTCTATCGATGGTGGTCCACGTGCCTTTGTATTTGCTAACGTGTGTAAGACAGAAAATATTAGCCTGGTAACCATCGTTAAGTGTTCTGTGATCAAACCGCACAAGTGGATTTGTTTGTTGTACATAAAAAATCAATAAGGTTGAAATTGCCAACCAATCAGCAACTTTTTGGTATCAGTGTAAACAGTACTCGCTAATTTATTGATCGCTGCGGAGACTTTCCAGTATCAAACGAAAGTATTATCACCATTTTAATTGCTTCCACCATCTGTAAGATTCGTCGTGCTGTTAGCACATTATTGTTATTTGCAGCTGTCAATCCACACAAACACACACACACACACACACACACACAAAGACACACACACATACATATATATATATATATATATATATATATATATATATATATATATATATATATATATATATATATATATATATATATATATTTTGACACCTGTACTATTCAATTCTTAATAGTTAACACTTTCTGGGGAATTATTCCCTTATAAACTGGAACAGTTATGTCACAATTTCCATTTTGATCCTTGGAAACAACGTACACTACACAAAGTTGGGTTTACATGTCCATCATTATGGCATACTTTATACTGGAACGGTCAACACCCTTTATATTTCCATTAGCAAATTGTAAGCAAATTTCGATCACAAAACCCGCTAAAAAGATACATATATTTCCAATTACTGTGCAAATTTGCAATTTAAAGTTTATCGTATATTATCGTGGAGTTACTTACGAAAGCAGGTACGTCGGTCCGTGGTATTCAAGAGGAAGCCATCAAAGCAAGAGCACCTGTAGTTTCCAGGAGTGTTGGTGCAACTCTGTGAACATTCATTGTTACCATCGCACTCGTTTATATCTGAAACAGGATGAAATTATCTTTTATAATTTCTAAAAGGTTTTTCAAATTTTCCAAACAATAAAGTATTATCTATCTGCCTTTGTCTTTGCTGTTGTTGTAGTGTTTAACGCCATTTTTCATCACACGATATGCTGATATACATGGCGACTAGTAATAATGGTGAAGGAAGAACCCAGAAAACAACCCAGAATAAACCAGCGACTCCAGAGAATTCACTTGCAAGCTTTCTCACGAAACCCACATTGGCCGAATCTGAGACCCGAACCTACGCAGACAGAGCTGAGGTGACAGTGATCCGTAACGGACAGCGCCATAGACCTTTTGGCCATTCGGTTCCCCGAATAAATTGAGCGGATCAGTTTGCTAATATACTTTAAATATATTTGTTTTGTGAAAAACTACAACAAAAAGAACTAACAAAATGTTCATCTGACTGATGTTCAAATTACTATAATCCTATTTTTCAGTTGAGTTTGGTCATGCTATAGTTTGCGCACGTGTTACAATGGGATTTAGTGACAAGTTTTTAATACCTAAGAAAACCTCATTTTCCAACTCAATGTTGTACATCACACATTTCATTTGGGCGGCAAACTAATATCGCAACTATTACAACACGTCTGTTTCTTGAACAAATAATAATATGAAATATGAGAGAGAGAGAGAGAGAGAGAGAGAGAGAGAGAGAGAGAGAGAGAGAGAGAGAGAGAGAGAGAGAGAGAGAGAACATGATATTACATGTAAAGTACATTAGTTTAACTTAAATTCTAGAGAGCCAGAAAGGCTTTTGACCTGAAAAGATTCAAAATGGGGTGGGGGTGGGGGTGATAGTTAATAAGTAAACAAAAGTACATTGTGTCCTGTTTACGAACAGCAAAAACAAAAACGCTTGATGCCTTTCATATATATTATCTATATTTAAAAATACTATATATTTTCATTAATGTGGCTGCCATGCAGAGGGTGACTGTTTGTTTGACTGTGATATATCATCCTTGATCATAAGTACTAGCAATGGTCGATTTGATAAAATTGGTTTGAGTGGTGGAGTCTTAGATGCCGAAAAAATGTCGTTGGAGTATGTCAAATAGTTCAGCCAGCACCAATTTCAATGGGTTTACAGATGCTTTAGGAGGCAGTAACTCAATCTATGGAGATCGATTATAGCTCAGGCTGGCTGTAGTTGATATAGTTTGTAACGCCATCTGTCAGCTCACGATAGGCTATACATGTCGGCCAGTATTATTGGTGGATGAAGAATCCGGAAACCCTCCGGAAAGAACCACCGAGCCACGTGAAGCTACTGGCAAGCTTTCTCACATAACTACATTAGCCGAATCTTAGATTCGAATCCACGCAGCCAGATGTGAGATGGCAGTGATCCGTAACAGAGAGCGCTTTAGACCGCTCGGTCACAGCTCAGGTTGGTGGAGCACTCTACATTAACTATAGGAGGTCATTAGAGATAAAGGATCCACTAGGGAAATGTCGAGATCTAACAGTACAAAGAGTAAACCTTCTTTATGAAATGTGTACATGATGGAACAGGTTACTTTCAATACATCCGTATCATGGAACTGCTGCCGAGCAAATCTGAATGAAAATGGGTAACCAACACAATGTGTAGTGCATATGGCATTGCACGCATGTATTCTTATAATGTTATAACTGGGCTGGGCTTTAGTTCCCCTTCGCGTTGACAAACATCAGTGTAAGGGAGCAGGGACATTAAACGTCTTTATGGTTAGAGCTCATCCGTACCATTTCGGTTGTGTTTGAAGCGGTTTACACTTAGATGACCCTCATGTCCTCGTCTTAGTCATACGATACCTAAACAGATTATATAGTTAACGCGTAATACATTATCCTGACCCATCTCATCAACTTGGCACAACCGAATGCATTCAGTACTGCCGCCTTTTGAATATATACAAGTGGGTAGGGGTCGATTGTCTGTGATACATATTTTGCTGTTTGATCACTGTGAGTGTCATTTAAGGGTGATAATAAAGCCCGTTAGAAACAACTGGTGTTCATGATGTTATGTGAATGAATGCTTTTGGAAAATCACTTTAATCTTGGGTGCCATGTATCTGAAAGCGTGAGATATTGCGAAACGCTTCTGAATATCTTTTATTGGTATATATTTCCATTCACACCTTAATCTTAGCAACGGCCTTACCCACCAATTCCTAGGTGACGTTAGACAATGGCACTACCACTGCTCGATTGGCCGGTATGTAGACATGCACATAAATAACGTCTTCCTCAATAATCTTTTTTACTGAGTCTTTACTCTAAGATTAAATATGACACTCTCCTTTCCGATCGTGCATATTAGGATTTATTTAATCCCGTTTATTATAGCCCTGAGTACCTTAGATAGATTTTCTTCTCGCCAATGGTCAGACGATATTTTATAGTTGTAGTCAATTGCGATTTTGTCTTTTCAGTTACATCTTTAAATGCAGGTTGTTGTTTCTATATGCACGGGTATTGTTGTACGGGAAATAGAGGCGGTGTAACATATGTTGCTCCCCTATACTTATACTTGTCTCATTGTTGATGGACTTAAGTTGCACAACAGGTGCTAAAGCATACTTGTTGATTTTTTTTCTCGTCGAGCTATGGTTTCTGACTAACATAAATACACTACCCTCTAATTGGGTGTGTGGTTGGTGGTAGGTTTTAACCCACCATTTTTATTATGCTAGCCAGTTGGTGGCTCTATCTTTGTTTTTCTCGATGGGCAATTGCATCTTCGAGCATTTTAAACTGAACCATATTTTCATTGGGTCACTAAATCAAACACCAATAGCTCTCCAACCGAGCCCTAGGTACAATTCTCTCCACTGATCAAAATTTGTATTTTTCTGATGACCCAAACTGTTTATCAGTCATCAAGCATGATCATTACTATCACGAATCTCTCACACGCCTTTGCAAAGGTGATGATACCGTATCCAGTTAGGTTTTCGCGTCCCTAATTGAGATGTTGCTGATAGTTGCCCACTTAAAGCTTTACTATCATGACTGACACTCCCATCACTTCTACCCACTACCTTGAATGCAGCTCTTACTTCCCTCATTGTTATTGACATCCTCCAATGCCCCCAGTAAAAGCTTCAAAGTCTAGTAAAAACTTTGCAGATCCATGATCCTGGCAAGTAACTCAGATAAGGTGGGTGTCAATCGTAACATTCCACATCTACGTTGTAAGAAAGGATGCGTGGTTAGACCAGACCTCTACTTTGGCAACAATCATAGTTGTCTTTGTTCATTATTTTGGATATGGCTGTCCTTGAGAATATGTTAGCTTATTCTTTTCAGTCCATTAGCTTTGTGTTTGAGCAAGATATAACTTACATCACACATATATTGTTCAGTAATGAAAATAATTAGCGAATAATGTATGGATTGTATCCGTTAATGCAATGTTATTATCAACATTTACAAGTTTTGGTTGGTATTTTAAGTATCAAAAGAGGAAATATAATTAAACATATCTGATGTAGAGACGCAACTAGCGGAATAAGTTTCCAATGATCGTTCGATTGTCTTCTAAAATTTGTAATGTTCGTATTCTTGCGTAATTTTACTAAAGCTGTTTTAGTTAAGTACTCTATGAATTATTTGTTGTTGGTATTACACGTATTGTTACTTGTTATAGTTTATTTGCCATCTCCTCCCTTTTATTATTGTTGTTATTATCATTATTATCAATATCAATATCAATATCAATATTATTATAATTATTATTATTATTATTATTATTATTATTATTATTATTATTATTATTACTTACTTACTTTTTAAAAGGATTACCTCTACACTGCCAAAAACAAAACATGCTTATTACAGTTTAGCTCTGCTGAAGAATTAAACGTTTGAACCAATAAGACAAAATAATTGAGTGGCTCAGTTAGGTCACGTATTTTCTGATGGTACATATATGTACTACGAGGTTCACGCTTGACAAGTTGACTAAAAATGAAGCAATATATTTATTGTTGATGGACATTAAACATAGTATTACCTTCTATTCAATAAAGATTTTAAGTTCAACATTTAAAGCTTGTAATGAAACAATCGCATTTTATAAGATAAATACTTTTACAAGTATGTCCAATTTTATACTGGTAAATTCATATAGTATAGCTATTTGCATCTTGATACATTCGTACAGTATATTTATTTGCATAACGGTAAATTGGTAGAGTATGTACATTTTCTCACTGGTAAATTCGTACAGTATACTCATTTGCATATTGGTAGATTCGTATATTATATCCATTTGCATATTGGTAATATCGTACAGTATATCAATTTGCATATTGGTAAATTCGTACAGCATATCCATTTGCATATTGGTAAATTCATACAGTATATCAATTTACATGTTGATAAATTCGTAAATAAAATCCGTTTTCATATTGATATATTCATACAGTATGTCCATTTTTATACTGGTAAATTCGTACAGTAGATCTATTTGTATATTGGTAAATTGGTAGAGTATGTCCATTTTCATACTGGTAAATTTGTCCAGAATATATTGTTACATATTGGTAAATTCATATAGTATGTCCATTTTCATACTGGTAAATTTGTACAGAATATCCATTTGCATAATGGTAAATTAGTACAGTATATAAATTTGAATACTGGTAAATTCGTAAAGTATGTCCATTTTCATAGTGGTAAATTTGTTCAATGTCAATTTTCATACAGGTAAATTCGTATAGTATATCCATTTTCATGCTGGGATTACAATGAACGGATATTCAAATATGAGAGTCAGAGCGTTGGGGAGTTAAAGAGACAGTGCTCAAGTTGAGAGAGAGAGAGAGAGAGAGAGAGAGAGAGAGAGAGAGAGAGAGAGAGAGGGAAAGGTTGAGACAAAACAGCGTCAATGGGCTTGCACAGCTTCTTTGCAGGCAATAACAATATTAATTATAATAATAAATAGAAAAAAGTATCAATTATCATAAACAAAACGATTTAAACCATCACCTAAATCATAAAGATGAAAGGGATATATCAGGAGTGTTTGTTCAAATTTACATTAATAGTTTGCTTATTAAATATCGAAAAATAATTATATCATACCGTTACACTTCGTTCCATTTTTGAGAAACCCTGGTTGGCAACTACATACATAACTTCCATCCGTGTTCGTACATATTTGTTGACAATCATTGATAAAGTTGCTTGTGCATTCATTTATGTCTAGAAATAAAAGACATTGCATAATAATGGGCTTGACAATGTTTGAACGTTATTCATGTGATATTAAGCAATATAAATTGTGCACTAAGATTTATCTCCTACGCCGAAAATACTATTCCCATAGTATGCAAAGATGGCTTACGCATACTGCATACCGGAATGTAGATTACTCATACTGTATGTCTAATAGGCTGCCATTTCGAAAATAAACCTAATGTTTAAAATACCACATACAAATTAATAGAGTTTCAAGTTTTTAAATTAAAACTGACTAAATCTATTGATATTGAGAAATATCCTGAATCTTAAGAAACACTGTACACTTTGTAATATTTATAGGTTATGAATGTACGCAGTATTACAAACTAAATACACGTCTGCATAATCATCATTATACCAACAACAACAGTATTAAAGCGCACATAACTCTGCACATATAAATTTGGACTTTATCGCGAGCAAGACATATCTTTTAAAAGAAAATCGCGTTTTGGTATGCTAAATTTTAAACTTTGGAATCGGTGATAGGACAAAATGTCCGCTGGCAAAATGGCACGGACAGTATGACACGGACAAAATGTCATGTGGACAAAATGTCAGTGGACATAATGACACGGACAAAATGTCATGCGGACAAAATGTCCTTGGTCCAAAAATTTGCGGAAAACAATATATAGATGGAAAAAAACAATGAAAAAATTCACTACTCTATATATTCAAATTTAGTTGATAAAAAATCATAGTATTATTAGTTTTTTTTTTTAAAATGCTTCTAAAAATAAATTATCGAGTCTTTTATCAATGAAAATAAATAGTGAAGTTAAACAGCATTAATGTTTAAAACACGTGCAATGTGTAATTGGATCTCGGTTGTTGTAGTCGGTCACCATAGTGTGCAACGCCTCGTTGACGCGGATGTATGTTTTCTTTTTCTTCCCAGCCGTTGCTCCCAGTTCCAATTGACGACGAAGAAGTTGAGTGCTGTGTTGTTCCTGTTGTAGTTTCCGTGCAAGTTTGGTCGTGGTCGGATGCGCGAAACCGACAACATTGTTGAATGCATTGTGTCAACCCCTCGATTGCGTTGTTGCTGCGAGGCAGGATGTCGATTACATAAATGAATCGGGATTCAGACCTGCTTTCAATAACCTGCTTTCAATATCAGAATTTCCTGAAGCAGATGTTGATATGCTTACCGGGAAAACTTCGCCATTAATAAAACCATAAATCGTGTAGAGTTGGTCATATCCATTTGAACTCATTCGAAATGTTCCATCTGCAAACCAGTGCTGACATCTGGAAAGGAAATCCAAATTATCCTCACCTGCGAAGATGATCATGTCGTCTCTCCTAATACGGATGAAAGGTCTGTTGCTCTGCGTCAAAGAATATCTCATGATGTTTGATCGTTTGGTCCCACCTTCTGACGATGTCGTCGTACATCTCGTGCCAATGTTGTTCGTTTTGGAAGTAGATGCGCTGCTGAAACTGGAACATTCATCAATTCATTCTGAACAATTGATCGTGTTGTTTCTTCAGTTGTTTCACCTAATCTTTTCATGCCGGCTCGTGCTTTTTCGACCTCTACTTGACCATGAGTTACCGTGTGGTTGTGAGTTGCAACTTCATGGACAATTTCATCATCTTTTGTGTGCACTCGCGCTGTGCACGTTCTTTTTTCACAGCGCCAAATGCTTCGTAAAAAAGTAACATTGAACGATAAGCTTACGATTTCCTTTCTGTGATGTAACGAATTCTAACATTGTGGTCAGCTTTATTTAATTTATTTATAAATTCTAGTTTCTGGAAGTGTTTATATATAGTGTAACGATATTCATGGGGCTAGCCCAAAATTTGAAATCCAGCTCATGCTCCAATTACAGCTCTAGCAATTACTTTATTAAGGTGACACAAATAGTCATCTGGTAAAGTTCATTTTAATTTGCATAGCTGTGTTTTTAATTTGAGGCCAATACGTACTCAACGGGCTGAAACCAAACTTGCTTTGGCACATAACATTGACCGCGCCGCGACGAGATAGGTAATTCAAATGAGAGGAAATGACGGCGCTGAGATAAAGTAGCATAAATAACGATGAAGAAGAAAAAGAGACAAAACTAATATTGGTTTCATTAATACTGTTTTCAATGGTTTTCAATGGTTAGTTCCCCTTGATTATTCACGGAAGAATGTTTTTTCAGGAAGTTTTTTCTCCGTGTCATTATATCCACTGACATTTTGTCCACATGACCTTTTGTCCCTGCTATTTTGTCTGTGCCATTTTGTCGGTGCCATTATGTCCGTGACATTTTGTCCGCGGACATTTTGTCCACATGACATTTAGTCCGTGCAATTTTGTCCGGGACATTTTGTCAACGGACATTTTGTCCGGCCACCTTGGAATCATATTATGAATTAATGCGTATTGCAACAACTTTTCCATTCGATCGGGAAAGAAAAGAGTTTGGTATTTGTGCCTATTCTACGAAATTTCGTGATTATGGACTGAATTTATCTGTGCCAATTATACATGAAATAATTGGATTGAAGTAGCGAGGGAGAAGCGTGTCGTCATATGCATGTTATT